>LUGF01029464.1:97295-115732 GCA_001625245.1 Calycopis cecrops | reverse complement strand
AAGCAGCATCGATCCGATGATTCCATATGATTCCAATTTATGAGTTAAGATTTTATGTGTCACTTTATCGAACGCTTTTTATGTTTTGGTCCCACAACAGAAGAGTTTTTTTTAATTAAACGCCGCGTCCGTATCGCGCCCAAATACCCGTGTTACGGTATCCCGAGCGTCATTACAAATACAACAATGGCTGCGTTGCAGCAAAATTTTGCCGTAGAGCAGACATGGTTATGCGACTGCGGAAGTGTGACCGATTACTTTTTTATACAATACTTGTTGAAACGGTAGCGAGCTGCTCACATACTCAACTAGAGCAAAGGACCCGTTTAATGAACTAAGTTTTGTTAGTGCCGGATTTAATCAACTAGACGCCCTGAGGCTGCGTTTGTACATGGATTGTTCGTACCGACGTCTGTTGCCCGGAGCAGGCGTATGGACATCAATTACTTAGTACTCAGCACAATAGCGAAAACACCACAATCTTCGAGACTTCGGACTCGGACGGAATAAAAAACCGTAGTTACGCTTATGGTAATTCCGAACTGCGAATGTGAATTCAAGACTTCATCTTACCACTGAACCACGAGGCAGTAATGTTAATGCATACACATATACAAAGTTTAAATTTAATCTAATTTGTATACCTACTGGTCGGGACTACTAACTATTCAATAACACAGTGTCAGCACCACGGATAAGCCTCCCTGTTGCTGCTCGTTCGCCGTGATCCCGGTGTAATTGCTGTCGTTATTATTTCCTGCCGTCTGCAGAATTTTTGCCAAGCGAAAATATAATTTCACGGCGAATTCACTTCATTCAATAAAATTTCGTTGGAATTATTCTCATTAGAGACAAGAGCAAGAATCCGTGAATGCCAGATATTTAACAAGCCCGCGAATGTAATGTTAATTCATCAAAATATTGGCTCCGATAATAGTAAGTTTATTTTACTTATAATAAAAAATATTCTATATTATGTACTGGTAATATAGAAAAATTTGAAATAAAACTTTTAATGATAATATTTGAAAATTTGAGAGCGTGTACCTAGCGACGCATAACGAATCAAGCAAGTTGTCCAACATTAATAATACGTTGGACAGGACAGTTTTCTTACGCGCGCAGTTCTCGCGCGACTGCGCACACCAGTGCGGTAATAAATACGGAAGTGGGGTTCGCGGGCCCCATTAAAACTGTTTTCACGTCATAATACTCCACCCTTACTTCCTCACTTATATGACCTTTTTCGGAGGTAGGTACTAGACATTTTAGGGGAGTTAGTATAACTTAAATTTTAACAAAAAAGAACACCGCACTAAAACGTATTTTTTTTTAATACACAATATGACCGTATTTATGCTCAAGAAACAGAGTGTAACGTGGTCATTATCCGACTTCAGTGATAGTTTGGTGGAGTGTTAGCTATGAAGGAGTGACTGAGCCATATTTTTGTGAAAAAGGTATCAAAACATCGGCACAAGTATTGATATAATTCTTGAGAAGGTAGTTATGCCCCTTAATAACACCATGTTCAATAACCAAGTATGGTCCTTCAGCAGATCGAATTCCGATTTTCGGGGGTTCACTAGTATTATTCAAAAGGGAAGAGAAAGCGGAGAGACGGGGATCTGCTGTCTTAGTGTTAATTGGTTGTTTATAATGTTGCTATGATATGTGTAACCAATTGTAGTTCAGCTCGACATTAAAATAAGACTAGCGGAAGTGAAACAAGACCGCCCCAGTTCGGCGCCAGTTTGCATTTGATTTTAATAGAACGTCGACTTACTCCGTATTACAGTTTAACTGGAATAGTTTGTGAACAGTTAGTCCTGACTAGCGCTGCGGTTACGGACAAAACGTTATTTAATCTTTGTCCGCTCTGTCTTTTAACTAGAAACATGTCTCTGGGAAACTTGTTTGGGGCTTGTATAAAAAGGAATTTAAGTGATAGTTTTTGTGATACTTATTATTAGAATTATAACTTATATCCTTTTTCTTTCCTATTTGTACCCCACTGAAGATATTGTCTTTATTTTTTTAACGTGTTATGAAGAAGCGTTGCCGTCCTTTCTCCTCACCTTTCATGGGATACCAGATATTTACAAGTGTAAGCGAGAAGTACGTCCCCCGTCGTCCGGTCCAAGTCGACTGCAGTATCATCATCATATCGTATGGCTCTGCATAGGATCCTATATCATGACATCTAAATTTTGCAACCATTTCTCAGCCGCTGGTGTGAACCGATGAAGTTCGGACAAATCTCCCAGAAAACAACGGAGAGGACAGTTGTTCATAATGTGGGCTAGAGTTTGGTCAGGCATGGGACTGCAATATAGTGCGGTACTACCGCTTACTGAAGTTAAGCGAGATAAAACGTTACAGTGGTATAACGTTAATTGCTCTCTAGCGCTGCAATTACGCACGCAACATTTTCCTTAAGATAATTTGCAATAAAGTAGAAGCAACATGATTGCCGATTTATTGTTGGCGCAGTGATTACGGTAATGGGTGTGTCACACGCTTCACTGTGGAGGATTTGAATCCAATGATGAATCCTTGAAGTCAAAGTTGAATCCAAAGTTGAAGAAGGGGGGTTAAAAATAAAAAAAATAAATTAAAACCATACTAACTGTAAAACAAGTCCTTGCAGTACTTGGCACATGATAAGACTCACGTGGAGTATGAGTATAGGTACGTATACTTACTACAGATTATTTGAAAAATCTCCGAATTTCTTTACAAGTATATACCTAGCCATTAATAATGTTCGAATATGAATAATTTACTGAAAAGACCAGCCTTAAAGCAACACGAAAGTCTTGTTCCGAAATTTGTTTTGCAAAATAAATTACTTGTGATACCGGCAACCTTATTTCCAGAGGTAATTTTGATTTGTTAAACAAGTGGGCAGGTCTTGGGGTCCCGCCCTCGAGGAGTGACTCTCAAGTGTATTTAAGCCTAAATTATTAGAAAATATTAGTTGGTAGATTTAATTGTTGATGTTCAAAAAGTAATTTCTGTAATTCTATTTTGAATAAAAACTTTTTCATTTTCACATTCATTTTCAGTAGTCTTACACCCGGCGTTACCTGGGTATATTTTCTATTTATCTATATTTTCTACATTACTTGAAACCATGTGCTACTATGTGTAGATAATATTAAACCATTTACTGAGTGGCTTCCATTTTGGGAATTGGTTACACTGTACACATTTCCTCGTACATACATTTTTTGATGCATTTCTTACTTTCTTCTTTATTATCTGTGTTTATTTTGTTTAATATTCTTTGTATTAGTAATTTTTCATGTGTTTTTGTTGTATTTACATGTATTAAAATGTAGGATAAAATAGTAATTTAGTTAAATCAATATTATTCTGTTCTATTCTATTCGTTTGATTGTAAAAAATGTAGTTAAAGTGAAAAATTAAAATCGTTTAAAACAAGACGTCGTAACTGATACCCCGGGACCGTGAACACCTTTATAATTTATATTTTTATGGTACATGGGGGCAAACGAGCAGTTGGAACCATTTTCATGACTACCTACGCCCACAGACATCCGCGCAGAGGCCATACAGATGCGCTGCCCTCCATTCTCCTCCCACCTTCATGGGCCACCGGCTACTTGCACACCGCACGAAACGTGACAGCACCCATTATGTTATCCGAACCCTGTATCACTGCGTCAGCCTGATCGTCAATCATGAAAGCAAGACGGACCCTTGCGCTCA
Source organism: Calycopis cecrops (assembly GCA_001625245.1). Taxonomy (NCBI): domain Eukaryota; kingdom Metazoa; phylum Arthropoda; class Insecta; order Lepidoptera; family Lycaenidae; genus Calycopis; species Calycopis cecrops. The sequence goes on along the minus strand of LUGF01029464.1, from coordinate 111,997 downwards.
CGCTCATTGCAGCTGCAATGCATGCTGCATCTCTTACAAAAGCAAAGTCGAAACTTTTTAAACGTAAAGAGATAATGAAATTATTTTACCAGCCAGGCAAAACTTTTGATAGCAATGGCTTTCCAAAAACAATTAGTTATAAAGCCTTTGAATACGAAAATAAATTTTATTATAATTAATCAAATACTTAGGAAATTTAATATTTAACTTAGACATTAATCTTAATTGATTATGATTAAGCCGGTAGATTATTGATCAAAATATACCCTAAGTCGAATGTGTTAAGGATAATAGTTGAAATTCTTATGATTTTGTATAAGATTCAATGCATACCAATGGAGTAGCGGCGAATAGATTAATTACAACATGTTAAATAAACCTCAGATGTATGTCCATAATATGACTATAATTGTTACAAAAAACTACAGCGGTCTCGTTGCTTTGCTACTTCGAAAAATTAGAGACTAATGAGTGTTTGTATATTTTTTTTTCAGATACGTTTTATGCTGCGTTTAATTATTATTATTTATTTAGTATCGGTATTAGTTTATTATGTCGGTATAATTAGTCGGTCTGACATTGACCATTATATTATTATTGTATTATATTTTGCAGTAGCGATGCTGTTCATATAAGCCGCTTACTGCTGCTTATTTATATTAAACTATTATACTATTTACAGAAATTATAATATATTTTATCAGGATACCTATTATGCTGAAACTCAATTGAACTCCCTCTTTTGGATATCGTTTGAGCACTGCTGAACATAAGTGAGTTTACATAAAATGAGTACACGTACCTATTTAAAAAATAAGTGTGGTTATAAAATGATTTCATAATAGGGAACCCCGTCCCCCCTGGTTCCCTACTGCCGCTGCACAGCTAGACTCATTTCTGGACCAGCACTTATAGTAAACTGATGAAGCTGTACAGGACTTTCTTTCGCTTCCGTAGCATAAGTTCAGGTTCAAAGAAAATCAGTATCTAGTTTATAATATTATAATAATCATTATATTATCTTTATGAGGAGGGGTGTTATGAGGAAGCTCATTGCAAACTCTATCTCATTGCATACTCAATCTCAATACTAAATAATGCTTCTTTAATGTAATGGCAAACAATAGAATAGCTGAAGAAAAATGTCTGCGTTTTCATATCCGAGTACGAACCGCTATAGAATTTAGATTACAATAATCTGCGATTGACGTTCCGAAGTCCGCTCTCTCCGTCTTTACGTCTGTACGATAAATATTGAAAAATAGCTGGTATCCGCAGCTTTGCAGATATTTATCTGAATTTTACTATTAGTAGTATTTTTTACTCTAATGCGGCGAAGCCCAAAGGGAGGGCTATGAATTGGACCTGAATGTATAAATGTATGTTTGTCCGTTCCTCTAGTCACTACTTAACGGTTGAACCGATTTGGTTAAATGTAAATACCATTGTCGTATTCATGTACTCTGTTGTCAGAAATGTTATTTAGTAACAGCACTACATACAGCACATACGTGACTTTTAGAGTCGCGAGTTGCAGTCGCACGATTTAGCGACTCTCTGCCGCGACCGCGACCGGACGCAGTTGAGTTGTGCTGCAGTTGAGTCGTGCGACTGCATTGATGTAGTAGCGCGATCTCGCGACTGCATTTAGACGTTAATTGACATTTATTGACATAAATTAGCGGCTAAATCGCCGAGTTGAAGTGTGGGCTACTCGCTGCATTCAGCTTCTAAATAAAGACTAAAAAGCTGGTCGCCGCGTCTAAAAGTCGTGCGTCTATAAGTAGTTTAAGAGTTGTAAAGATGTTGGGAAATAATTCTTTATTACATTATCCTACTAATATTATAAATGTGAAACTTTGTATGTTTGTTTGTTTATTTGTTTGTTTGTTTGTTACTCCTCCACGTAAAAACTGCAGAACCGATTTTCATGAAATTTGACAAAAATATAGAGGGTAACTTTGATTAGCACATAGGATAGATTTTATGCCGAAAAAATGTTCCTATGGAATGTCATGGGATGATTTTTTATTGTTCACGGGAAATTTACGCGGATGAAACTGCGGGGCGCAGCTAGTTGTTAAATGCATGTATATACTATGTACTTTTCCCTTTACGTATTTAAAACAAGGCAACAACGGACGGCACGGACAATGGACTGCATCCATTTTACTTTTAGTCCGCACAGCTGACACGGTCTTATCCAGACCCTTGCTTATCATTTCGGATTAAGCTGCACAAACTGCACAAGCTGATTGTGTAAATCTCGGGATCTACAAAGTTGTAAGGGGAAGGGGGAGGATGTACCGCCAGTAGCCTTGTCTTTTGATGTTGGTAATGTTGTATATTTGCAAAATAATCGCCATAGCTACTTCGAGTGTATTTTAAACCAATTATTATTTTTATAGCGTTAAGAAACAAAAACGTTTAATTTTAAATTTTTAACGTTTAATTCTACGTTTTTGTTTCCCAAGGCTATAAAAAGAAATACCCATTTGTTAAAAATACACTGGAAGTACCTATGGCGTTTATTTTGAATAAATTCAATTTAATGAAAACAGTTTTCTTATCCACTTTTCTTCTAAGGTTAAGATTAATATTGAATTTTTAATGGTAACAAAAACTGTTCCCGTTGCTCCGACAAGCTGACTAGAGGTTTTTTACTCAAACGAATACGACTCTTAAGCGAAAGTGACGTAGACGACACGACGTAGGCGCGGTAAAGCGTTGCGCTGATGCCACACTTGACAAATGACAGGTTATTGTTTTACACAATTTTACTCCTCATATTTTTGAAATAAAACTTCTATACGCGAGGCGAGAGCGTTACAAAAATCACATATCCGGCGAGAAAAATAGAAGTTGTTATTCAAATTCAAATTCGATTTAAGTTTTTTGTATTTTAAAAATAAACATCTTATGACATGTTATGTCATTGTAACTACGGTTTGATTTTTGTGTATTAAATCAATAATTAAGTTTTACTTCAGTTGCATGGTCTAAGCTCTAAAGCACACATTTTTTCACACAATACGATTTAAGTCGTTTCCTAAGGCGAAAAGTCCAAAACTAACGACCGAGTAAGTTTACAAATGTAAATGGCAGTAGCCAAGAATTATTTTATAACAGTAAGAATAAGCATTTGACTAAAAGTTTGTGTTAATTGAGTTAAAATACGGGTTGATTTCTTCGTAAATAAATTTCTCTCGCAGCTTACCTGTCATGCCGACTGATAAAAGACGTCAGCCTTTTGAAATGCGCCTAAAATTAATGTAATTCACATCACGTTCTCTTTGCCTCCCTCTTGTCCTCTCAGCCCCCTCGTCCCACTTCCCCCTTACCCCTCCTCTTCCACAGAAAGTTTGGACTCTACTATTTGTGGTTTATGATACTTGCGAAACCGCGTTTTAAGTGTCACTTAATGAAATAATTCGCTTTCCATTAATTTTGGAATTTCTAAGAGTGCCTGGTCAGCTCTAGATTATGTTATGAACTTATTTGCATAACATTTTTACCCTGTACTAGTTGTTTATCCCTGACGCGTCGCCTGGGTGAATATCATGACTAAGTAATCGACTTTAGCTTCCTTCTCTATTTCGACTTCTACTCGTATACTAATAGTATTTAATACTGATTTTCAAATCCATTTTCTTACTCTTGTGAATCTTTGTCTTCTTTATATCCTTTTTTCCTTTTTTCGTATTTTTATGTCAAAAAAGTTGCGAGTCTGAAATTTTTAATCTTCTCCATTTTATCATAGAGTGATTCGATAGATACGGCTGCGTTTTGGTAAGTCTGTTTGTTGAAAGAGGTTATTACTTTTAAAATGATTAACTTTACTCTAAAACTATTGGACCTATTTTAAAAATTCTTTCACCAATTTGAATAGCACATTATCACAAATTAATACCTATAGACTATTTTTACTTCATTCCCATGGGAAAACGGGTAAAATTCTAAACGGTTAAACCGATTGGGTTGAAATTTTATGTGGGTATTTCGATGGTTTCCTAGATGCTTTAAAATACAATTGGATGCGGTAGGTTGCGCTGCTGTCGGTACGTCAACTACTAAACGGCTTTCTTTCAATTGTTTCACAGACACAAATGTATTATCTGGGTACATATATGAAAAGTAATGTTTGTGTATATGTTCCTTCCTGAATCTTACAATATGTATTAGAAAATGTTCTGTGAGAATGATCTTTAGGTAAACTGATCTGGTTTCAGGTTTCTGAGTTGGTACGAACAATTTCTTACAGATGAAGCAGCATCCAGCAGCTCGTCATCATTACCATGTCATTACTTATTATTACCGAGTAAAAAAGCTATTTGAAAGGGAAAATCGAATTGTGTCAGTTTTGTTGATAAAATTAATTACTACGCTTGTTGGATTATATAACGAAGTTATAATGAAAAAGCGTCGGGCTGCCGGCAAAAAATATAGAGTGTAGGGCAGTTTTAATATTGGAAAAAATAAAGCACCCCTTTACAATTTTCACAGTACAGGTCCGCAAACGATTAATAAAGGATGACAGGTGTATACATACTTTCAATTACTTCTTTTAAAATGTTTGTACACACGAGGAATTCAAAGTCGTAAATATTATAGCATATAGCATATATTTAGTAAGGGGTAGTGCCACACTGCATGCATGCATGCAGTCGAATTCAGCCGGCACGACCGGGGAGGTACCTCTCGCTTATACGAGACCGACGTAAAGTGACAGATATGCTGTCGCGCTTCGTGCGGTGTGTATGTAGTCGGTGGCCCTTGGAGATGGGAGGAGAAAGGAAGGCAGCGCATCTGCATAGCCTCTAAGCGGATGTCTATGGGCGTCGGTAGTCCTGAAAATGGCCCCCCCCCTATACCATTAAAAAAAAAGTATTTATACACAACAGTCTGACCTCAGCTTATAATACACAAAAAACAAACACACAAACAATATTATAATATTCCTTTTTTCTTCTAACCTGAGCACAATAATTCCTCGTGCTTCACAATTTGTTGTGTACAAATTACTTTGTTCTCTCGACGCCACAAAAATAAAACAAACAAGACATTATCCTATTATGTTTGTTCACATTGTCCGGTAATAATAAACATTAAGGTACGCCGTTTGATTCATTAAGCTTAATAGACCTTGAGGTACCGTGTGAGTGCAGTTTACTGCTGGAGAAACGAGTCGAGGAGTGGGGAATCAAAATAATTTGATGCGTACAATTGTTTGAAACAGCTCGAGAAATCGAAATACACGTAAAGCTTTACCCCGCCGACGTCTCTAGCGCGCCTTACTTAATAAATAACTAAAGTAGTGTAGTGGCCATTCCTAGGCTAAATCATTTAGAGGTGGTTATAAATTGTATACCAAAAATGGTTAATTGTAGTTATTGTCATGCTATGTAATAATAACACCTTATGTTTCACCTACAATTGCAAAATAAACAATTGAATTGAATTAAATAAAATACTCCATCAATCATACCGGTTTCGAATTGATAGAGGCATACTAGTGATCCATTCGCCTAAACCTACCGTAATCGTATTAAGCCATTCGCCAACATTCACATAGTGGTTATACAGATGTTTTGTCTTCTCTCTTGACACGTTGCGCTGGTATTGTGGCAGCGATACAAAAAGTCTTACAAAAAACGCAATATATTTTAATTAATCTGTGATGCCCTTGCCTCGATCAGATCACAGGAACCCACCTCAGACCCACCCTGCCCACACCCCTCGCAATCATTTTACCCCATCAAGTTATCTTCAAATAAAATTACCGTTTCTCAGCCAGTAATAAGCTGCTATTGTTGTGATTAAGTTTCTTTCTTGTTCATTTGATGCTTTGATCGATTTTAAATTATATTTATAATTATATTTTATTTTGTTATATGATTGATTATAGATAAGATTATAATAGATTTTGTATTTGTTTTCAAGTAGTAATATTATATTGTTTTGCAACAAAGCATTTCCAGCTGTGAGCGTCCTACGCCTGATGATGATGATGCTATTGTCATGTCCTTCATGATTTTTGTAATATGTTCATGGTTTAAACACAAAGTAAATCAGGAGAGCCTCATACCTGGTTTGTACTAATTTGACTGCAAGACACGCTGCCTTCAAAAATCTGATATCATGAAGGCCGATAACACTATCATAATAAAATGGCTGTGAAATACTAACGGACGGACGGACGGACGGACAGACAGCCGGACATGACGAATCCATATAATAAGGGTTCCGTTTTTTTGCCATTTGGCATGTCGAAGATTTCGAATGTGTAAAAGGGTCAGCGCAGACTGAGGCAGTGATAGCAAAGGGCAGTTTAAAAATTCGCCACTCTATCGACAGATCGCTGTTATTTATGGAGCATAAAGGGTTTTAATTTACTTATCGCCGGAATACTAAAGGGTCGCCGGACCTATCTTCGTTGAACTTTAATTTTATTTTGTTTTACTATTTGCAATCTTAAAGATATTATATAGAGTTGAATTTGACTTGATACTAAGTTATTCTCTTCGCCACCGTTCTGCCGTTTTTTATAGTAGGTATAAAGAGTCAAACGAGCACCACTGACGCCATAAGATATCCATATTATTCTATTCAATTTCCCTCTCCGTTGGGCCACCGGAAATTTATAAACTGCACAAACGCACCTTTGTGAAGGTATCATGCATGCGAAATATCAGGTATATCTTGATCACATCATGCGCGGTCGTGCTGGTCGCTGTGGTGTGGTACATCTGTTTGTGCTGAGCCTAAAGCAGGTCGTATGTATGTGTACGTGTCTGTCCCCTGTATGTGTGCGGTGCTCGTCGCACCCCCGAGTCCCATTAGCGGCTCTCGTGCCGATTTCGTCTGCAATTTTTCATGTAACTGTTCCCGTGTCCAACCTCGTAAGTCACATATTTCACACTGGAATTTTGTCTAGTTTTTCCTTGTTTACGAGAAAGGAAATTTTTTTCTGTTATCATCATCATCAGCGGGGGTAATTACTTTTGGATACTGGACAGGGAGCGTTAAATCACTTACTTGTTTTACTTTTGGAAATCCTTATAACAATCCTGTATAGACTGTGCCCAGCGTCTCGGCGGGGAAGCTAATACACGTGCGTGTATACGTATATATCAAATACGATACGATTACTTTAGAGAAGTAATAAACATTGACAGGGAATGAAATGGAAAGTAATAAAATACAATTTTACCGGTTCACATTTAATATCATGAATATATATTCTTCCTAAAATGTTTATCTAATTTATACTTATTTACTTTGCTCATAAAATACACTCAAATGCCCCTATAATAAATAATAATTACTTGAACAATACATGATTTTCGGCTTCAAAAGCCTTAATTTCAAAATAAATAAATAAATACCAATTTAATATTCCTGGAGATAACGCCATGGAAGACAGTTCATAATTACGGCCAATGTTTTTCCGCTTTATTTTGATATTCATTTGTCCCCAGGCGTATTTCGTTGTGATGAGGTAAAACAATATATTTATCTTGTACATTGGTAATTGTGAAATGTATTTAAGAATATCGCTTTAATATTATTTAAAAAAGAGTAATATAATATATATTATAATATAACACCGAAAATTAATGCAAAGTAATTGTGATGCTGTTGCGTTACATGCGTCCGGAGTCCGGATTATAGAACCGAACTGACATAATACATAATATATTTCGTCGAATTACTGCAAGAAATCTTTAAATGACATTTACAAAACTATTAAAAATCAATTATTTATTAAAAACACTGTAATATAGTATTATTAATGAATATAGTATGCTATTAATGAAAAATTAATGAAAAAAAAGATTTTTCAAAGTTTTGTAAACGTCAGTTAATGAGTTCTTGCAGTAAGCCGACGATTTATTATAATATATTTTTGCCGTGGCACTGGTTCATATAAAAAATTCTAAACACCCAACGAGGAAATTAAGAGTAAAGGTTAACGCCCCGTTGTAAACTATAAGAGGATTAGCAATAGATTTTTTAATATAGGGGGACAAAGGAGTTGAAGCCTATCCTGTGAACGTATGGTACTACCCAATTTGCTGCAATGCAGTGTGGCACTGGCTACGGTTTAACTAATACACAAATGACCAAGGCCATTCAATACATAATAAGTCGTAGTTGATTTAAATATTCCCTATTAATAAATGTAATTGTTTTTAATGAAACAGGAGAAAGGCGCTCAGCTTGACGATAAAGGTCAAACAACAGGCGGCGCCAGTGTAATTAAAACAAAACCTAATTGTAAAAGCTTTGAAAATTAATATTACAAAATATTTTTACTTTAAATAATACTCTGACATAAGCAAAAATATTGTGTTTTCCACGGTACTCACTCATACTTGTGATGAAACCTTTCGTTAAATTAAAAGCGAAATCCAATTTCGCTCGGAGCATCGGCTAATGTGGATAATAAAAATGATTTTGCTCGGCTTCGTCCAGACAACAGATCATTACGTTTGTTACGGGGAGCCGGGGACTTGCAGGTCCTCATAGTTGCCAAGGGCTCGTCCGCATTACAGACAATAACCTCTCAATCAGCTACAAAATACACAAATATAATACTATTTTCACTAGTAATGTTTACACTTTTTCTAATATGAGGTTGGGTCTTTTCGCATTAATTATGAACTTTAAGTTTGGCTGTACGCTTTGTATCTGGCTGTTTTTGATGTATAAATAAAACCTTGTAGAAATTGGCTGTCTAAGATATAATAAAGGAAACTATAGTAAGAGGTAGTGCCACACTGCGTGTTGCATGCAGCCGAATTGGGCCGGCACCGGGAGGTACCTCTCGCTTACACGAGACCGGCGTAAAGTGACATCTGTGCTGTCGCGTTTCGTGCTGTAAGTATCCGGTAGCCCTTGGGGGTGGGAGAAGACAGGAGGGCAGCGCATCTATATAGCCTCTATGCGGATGTCTATGGGCGTCGGTAGTCTTGAAAATGGCTCCGACTGCTCGTTTGCCCCCCTATATCGTAGGAAAAAATAATAGTTTTAGTGATCTTTTTATAATACGAATGTATTTGTTAAACTTGGGTCAGGTCGAAATTCGAATATTTGTCTCACGTCAGACGTCGTGCTAAAAACAAAACGTATTTATTAGTCAGGACAGGAGGACTTCATACAATTTGAACAACGTATATCTATAAATAAATAAAAATCTAGTGTCACGTTGTGTGCCCGTGAAGGACTCTTCAACTGCTTTACCGATTTAAATCAAATTTTGCACGTATATATTAACGTAGTACAATTGAAAAATAGGCTATATTTATATTTTTATCCACAGCAATGCGTAGCTCGTACAGTTGGTTACTATATACAAGGTTGATAAAAGCGAGAGGCATTAAATTAAAAAAACATATACTATAAGTACCTACAGTGAATCCAAAACTATTAAAAAGAAGTCTACAGGTATACGAAAATACATTTTTTCAAACAAGTTAAATAGCGAAAAACGTAAAGATGCTTTGTATCGACTCGTCCAGTGAACGGCACTCTCACACGGAGTGAATGACCCCGGCGGGCCCACACTCACTATCAGCTGGCGTACACAAAGTGAGAAAAAACTTTAAAAAATTCCTGTGGCTAAATCCTCCTAATCCTAAAAAATGGCTCCGATTGATCTGATTTTTGTTGTGTAGCCTGGAAATGATACACTAAATATGTGTTTTCATTAAATGCCTCTCGCTATTATCAACCTTGTATTACAGATAACATAATATATTATTATAGGTGGAGAGAGAGAAGACCGGCTTGAAGTGTGTCTATTGAAACTAGAGGAGGATAGGCGGACCACATAAAGCATCAAATGTGACAACATCGCCAAAACATTTGAGGTTTCGAACCCAATTCTAGAGAAACGTAGCATAGGACTGCTTATTATAAACATACTATTGAATTATCATTAAATAATATTAAACAAAGTCACTATTTTAATAGATAGAGTTATTCAAGAGGAAGTTTTATATGTGTACCTAATAACTCAATTTTTTAAGTCCAAAATTCACGCGGGCGAATCTGCGGGTGGAAGCTAGTTGAGTTATATATTTAAAATACTTTTAGCGCTGCGTTCAGCATTTACTATCCATAGTAAATGAAACATAAAATTCTCTAGATAGTACACAAGGTTCGTTTCTAAAACCCATCACCACAAATCTATTTATCTCCATTGGCCGCTTGTTAATTAGTCCGTAATTTGTAGTTATTAGTGAGTGTACAACTAGCAACATTGTGTTTTGTCAATGATTAGATACCAAATACACGTGTACACACATTACGTTCTTACTCAATGAGATTTCTGTTGTGGCGTTTGTTTCGTATTTACGACTAAGATGTAAAGAATGTTAAAATACCTGAAGTATAATCTCTTAAGGCATTTCAGCAAAATCTCTTAAGCCATTTAAGCGATTAAGTGGCTTAAATGGCTTAAGCGATTCCGATATTCATAATATTATACTATAAAAAAGGTAACCCATCTTATAAAACATTCGACAAACAAAAGCAGTGTTTGTGCCGCTCTATGGTATTTAAAATATCATGGTCCTCCATTCTTCCTTTATTCACTTCCTGTTCCTTTGCAGAAAAACGCAATAATTTATATTTATTCTTCCTCGACTGGCCTCGTAATTAGAATGGTATTACTGAGCCGAACATGTACATGTACAAGATACAGTTTGAATAATAACGATTTGAATTAAATGTTGTTTGAAGTAATGACACGTTAGCAGATGAGGTGGCCCCGGTGGGTCAGGGAGGTGTCGCCCACAGGTGATGTCGCTTTCGTGCGATATGTAAATTTCCGGTGGTCCTTTGAAAGGGGACAATACGTCTACCTACAATTATCTAGATATCTATGGACATAGACATAGCATTGATAGCTTTGTTCGTGAAAGTCCGTACTGGTTAAGTAAACTTTAGGTATCCTAGGAAAGCGGTGGAGTCATAATGATGTCGTGGTGATGTATGCGATGGACAGTGACGGTTATAAAATAAGAGCAACAAACGGTACAAACAGCCAGCTATCGTCTTAACTGCAGTATTACTTTTTATGTTCAAAAACAACGGCGTAATAACAGAACGCAGCCCGCAACTGATACTGGACAGAATAGGTTCTGTCCTTTTAAGGTTAGTTTATCGACTGATGTCATGGTGTAGCCATTTTTTTTTACTTTTTATTTTAAAAGCGCATTCCAAGTGTATGAACTTAGTTTTCACTGATCACAGAAAGCCAATAAATTCTATGCTTTTAATTTTTCGCAGAACGTTGACTCGTCGTGACGTTGACGTTGAACTCATATTTTAGAGATATTCAAACTCAAGGTTGTCTTCCACGGGGTATCCGAAATCATTGTGACAATGAACTTTGCAAGTAAGCATTGTTTTCGTGCAACTCATTAGGTTGTTCAGAGCACGCCCTGTAAGACTTCAAATAGATAATTTTCGGCGATCTTTTCTTAAAACAATGATATTAATAGAAAACCTTAAAATGCCAGAAAAAAAGTAGCCTGTGCTCTAAAATCCTTAATGATAATATTATTATTATAAATGCGAAAGTCGAAATGGTAAAACCGCGGGGCGCAGCTAGTGATAATAAATTCATACTGATGTGTCTCTATCATACGAAGTTTCTTCACAATCGGTTTACTTTTTTCTTTCGCATTTATAATAATAAAATAAATTGCATTGAATTGTGATCTCTCAAGACTTTAATCATTACGCTTAATTCAAAATCACTTCAAATAATACTAAATTCGTTGCCTCAAATATCTCGAAGATTTTATCCTCTCTAATGAAAGCGATATCAACGAAGAGTAGTGATTATATACTTACCTAAAATTTAGGTTAACCTTTGTGTGTCGCTTACGTCGTTTCGACGACAATTTACGAAACGAAATTCAAAACAAAGCCTCTGGGAACACGCGCATAATTGATCTTAATCTGTTTTATCATTGAAACGCCTCAAGTGTTATCTGGTGTCATTATAATGCCGAAAGTTTTATGTTAAACGATTAAGTCTTGAAAAGTCTTTAATAAAAGGATCGCTTAGGCGTCATGAATGTCAAAACAATAAGTTGTTGGCGTTTTGGAAATTTGTATTAGGGGAGCGAGCTAGTAAGTATTATCATTATAATTATTTTAATTTATAAAAAAAACAACACAATGTTATGTTGTTTCTTAATCTTTTTCTCAGTCGTAATCTAAAGGTTATGGCCATCCTGAAAAGTCTTTACGGAGTCGTTTACCAAAAGAAAATCAAGCTCTATCTTCGGCCTGTCTCACGCTGCTTGCTATGTGAGTACTAGGTCCAGATTTGGTCAGATTAGTAAACATTTCTTGTACCCCATCGTTTTTTATCCTCTATTCAAAAAATAGTTTATCGAAACACAAGTCCTCTTTTTATAAATATACATCTCTAATCAGAAATACTACGTTCTTAAACACATAGCTCTAACACTTAAATAGTCAAAAAGTATTTTTACCTACCTGTTACTTATTAGTATGCAAGGTTAATAATTATATCACGAGTCACGAGCCACCGAATTGTTACGTAGGTCACGACAGGTCAGTCCAAAGGATATTTACATTATTTCTCTTAATTATTAAGTATGTAATTTCAACGAAAAAAGTATATTCGTATACTTCTCGTAAATTTGATTTTAATATTTTCGGGTTATCAGTAGGCACTTATAATATACGTAGTTTGAGCCTGAGCTACATTTCGTTTTGAGTGAGATAGCAGCTCCTCCTCTCCGGGCTACACACTAGAAATTCACAAACAGCACGCTGCACGAAGCGCGACTGCGTAGCTGCTTTGTAACTGTATCGTGTGAGCGAAAAATACCGGCCCAATTTGATCGCAATCCAGCTCTACATTTTGCTAAATAAAATATAATAAATCGAGAATTACCACCAGTTTGTTTTCTTGTATATAAAGAAAAATAACTAGCAAAGTTTAAAAATAATATATTATAATTTATCAGAATGAAAATTAAAACTGAAAATGGAAAATGTTTACTTTGAAGAGGTTTCAAGTAAAACGGTCCGTGAAAACCCCTATCCATAATAAATCACTGCGTCTATATACACGCCAACTTCTGTTTGCTCTTTTATGATTGTAACAGTGACGATTTGTTTGTGTTAGTTGGCTGTGACAACAAATGGAAATTGATTTTAGGGTTCATGAACTGAGAACATGAGAAGCAGATGGCTCTATTAACTGATTCCATTTTGTTTTCATATTCAAGTGTAAAATCTCAACTATGAACGTACATATTAGTTATGTATATAAACTCTCCAGTCACGATATTTGTCTGGACTAATCTCCGAAATGACGGAACAGATTTTATTGAAATTTCGCCACTATACCTTGTAACTTTGTACAACCTTAAATGCCATTAAATTTAAAGCGAAAGTGTGTTTGTATGTTTGTCATTGTTCTATACAATAAACACTGAATACTCACAGATGCAGATTATCTGAAATAACATCAAAATCACTTGTAAAGTGAAATCTATTATAAATAGTACCGTAACAGGAAGTTGTTGCATGTTGCCACAGATCGGTAGAATCTGGCCAGCACGATCAAGTACCTGTCGATCACGTCATATTGCTATTGTGAGCTTCCGGTGGTCTTTTGGGTGGGAGGAGCCATAAATGTCAACATTTCTGCACAACAATTATGCGGAAATATGGGTGTAATCAAAATATCCGTAACATGCCATAAAAGACTCCGTTATCTTGGTAGACTGTCTATTATAAAAAAACCCTATTTTATTTTTTTTCAAACTGTTTATTTCAAGAAAAATTACATAGTTTTGCATACATTTTTAAACTCGCCAAACTTTTACGTTTGATGGCGAGACGCGCTTTTTTTTTGCAACCTGTTGAAATATTTGGAGCTGAGTTCGTGATTCTACGACAATATACAAGTATTACTGGTTTTTGTGTAGTGTTTTGTTTTACCTAGCATGTCAGGCAATAATATATAAACTGAACACGAAAATATAATATAAGTTATTGATGATTTAAGCATTAACCGTTTAAGCTTAAACTTTTGCCATCAAGTTTCTCTAAAGTAAACCACAAATACGATTGTATTAGATGAAACTACATTAAGTAGTGTTTTGTACAGCTTGAGAACTGAGCCCTCTATCTTCTTAGACCGCGCCGTTATTTTGTACTGCTAAAAGGCTTAAAAGTCACTAAGACCGCTTGAGTATGAAGGATATTTGAAGGGTTTTTTTCTGCTCGTCCGTCATTAGGCGAGTCAACGTAGTGGGGACTGTGAGCCAGCCGGACAGTCCCCAAGGAGGAGAAGTGTGGCATTTTCGCCGAGACCAGCCTGTAGCTGAAGGGATCCTTTTGCCTGCAGTTCCGGGACCCACCGAGAACAAACATCTGGCTACCTCCTGATCTAGTTATAAATTTATTCAATGTTGAACTGTTGTCTTATACCATACCTACATATCAATTGGTTTAAACAATAAGCGGATACGCGTATATTTCCAGCGTAAAGCTTTACCACGCATTCGTCGCTTACAAATCTTATGCTGGTGGATTACTAGATTTTTTATGTAGGACCGACGCGACGGCTTAACGTGCTCTTTAAGACAGGGGATGTAACACCGCCCACTTCCTGACTGACTTTTAAAAAAATATACATTTAA
>LUGF01029464.1:86589-96996 GCA_001625245.1 Calycopis cecrops | reverse complement strand
ACATCTGGCTACCTCCTGATCTAGTTATAAATTTATTCAATGTTGAACTGTTGTCTTATACCATACCTACATATTATCAATTCGTTTAAACAATAAGCGGATACGCGTATACTTCCAGCGTAAAGCTTTACCACGCATTCGTCACTTACAAATCTTATGCTGGTGGATTACTAGATTTTTCAGGAAAAATCTAAAAAAAAATCAGTCGCGTTTCGCAGATGAGATAAACAATTATTTTTCGTGTTTCTGTTTTGGCGGCCATCTTCGCCAATCCATAAGACTAACATTACAACGTGCGACACAACACTCGTTCACGGGCTGTGTCGTAAATAACAAATCAATATCTACGGCCGATCGCGGGCTCGCACTTACGTAAACATCAAACCAGAGTTATTTACGATATTATATTAGGGCCGCCATCAATTGTCGCGAAAAATAGCGTGAAGCCCGACTTCTGTCAAAACTTTCTTTGCCACCGATTAATATTGATAATAATGACGTCAGCCAAATTTAGACTACGGCTAATATATTCTCATTCTCATATTCACAACTAGAGAGAAATTTGACGTAGGACCGACGCGACGCACGGCTTAACGTGCTCTTTAAGACACGGGATGTAACACCGCCCACTTCCTGACTGACTTTTTAAAAAATATACATTTAAAAATGACAATGATACTTTTTGGTTCGATCCAATATTCGAACTCGGGTCCTCAGGTCTGTAGTTAAAAATACCCCTAGACCACGAAGTAAAAATCGGTTCAACAAATAATGGGGCATATCCACTGCCACTTTAGCTTGCTGACTTATTGATTGCTCAGAAACCTAAAGATGGCTCTGGTTTTCTTGTGTCTCCGAATATTTCGCCATATTTTAATTAAGATTCTTTAATTCAATCGCGTTCGATGCAAATATCCACTTGCAGAATATGACGAAATCTCCGCAATGAACGAGTCTATCAATTCGTTGGTCCCCTGATATATACTCCTCACACCTTCTCGCATATAAATTATTATCTATTAGTATTATCAATAACAATAATAAACAAATAATAATGTATATAGATAATATAGTATAGTAATATATATATAATAAAATATAGACGAGTAATAAATAAATAAATAAATAAATAATCGCCATATTTTGTAGAGACATACCAAGCATAGTTATTTCTTTGGCACGTTGAGTGGTTCAGAGGTTTCTTATATAAGAAGCCCAATATTACTGGAATTACTTTCTACTCGTTCTACTTTCTTCTGATTAAACTCGTTGCGGGTCCCAAGACATATTTAGCTTATCTCTCGGGCTTCCTGCGATCTTGTCAAAGGGTCAAGTGTGGTTGCCGCTGTCGATCCTGGCGACACAGGAGTAGCAGCGGTGGCAACGAGTGGTGGGCCAAAGCCCGATTAAGCCCAATATTAGGATTTAAAAGGATACTCTCATTTTTTTGGACATAAATATATGTTAGCCAATAGGATGTAAGCGGTAACACAATTTATTTCAGTGTCGGGGTTTAAACGCATAAATTACAACGATTTGGGGCGGGCTGATGAAATATGATAGTTTTATAAATGGATTTCCATTGTAATTGCAAAGTGGTTCTAAACCGCTGCATACATCAATACACTGCGATGTGAAATGGGAAGGTAATCAAACTGATTCCAAAAAAAGTACCTAATGCAAAATATTGATAGGTTACAAATCAGTCATAGGAGATCGAGCATTATAACTTAACTTTTTTATAGTACAAACGAACAGTCGGAGGCATTTCTATGACTACTGTTCAGTTCTGCCCCTAGGTTTATTGCGCAGTGGAAGGAAGGTGGTATACTCAGGGCACAAGTCAGAATGAACTTTGTCTGCGATTACGCAGAGCTAAATTAGATTTAAATAGGTGCAATTACCTGGTGTCTCCGGGGTCCGGCTTAATATATATCACATTAACCTATAAAACCAATGGCCATAAATTTCAAGCGTGTAATGAGATATACTTAGCCTTCCGTGAAGCAGCAATCGGCCGACAGATGCATCTGCAGCAAACTTCGTCAAGCGGGTTCTTAATAGTCTTTTATTCAACTTATAATCAAACACAAATCACTCAAAGTTCAGTTAGATAGACAATTAATTTACACTCCCGATAATATTAACAGGGAAAACAACACGTAAATTATAGTAGTGATCACATCTCAAATCTGAATGCGATATTAGGCGTCTGCAATTCAAAGACGCAAGCGATCAAATTCGATGTAACAATAAAAACAATTACAACGATCTCTCAAGAGATTCAACAACAATAAAACATGGCCGCTAACACCAAAATCACCATAGCAACCGCGCGGCAGCGACCGACGCGGCCTCAAGCGGACCACACCGGTATTACACATTACATGTGGTTCAGAACAACTACTGACGCCCATAAATAGCGGCATAGAGCCTATACAGATACGTTGCTTTCGTTTTTCCTCGTACTCCAATGGCATAGCATCCGACATACTTTGCATATATTTCCGGGCGCCTGCATACATTTTTATGACTTTTTTTTAATATAACCTGTTTTTTTTATTATATTAGCGTTTCTGTGAGTCTAATGACAGCCTTTGAATCTACATGAACTCGGGCAAACTACCAACTAAAAGGTAATTGATCAAATAGTTCCGGAATCTCCAAATAAATATCATTTATCTGTTAGCAAAGGCCTTAAAATGAGCTCCAACTTGAACGACGATTTTTGTTTATGTTTGATCTGAACCCAGACTTTATCATAGTCATCGGTAGCATTGCTGGAGTTATGCGTCCGCCATGAACGCCAAGACAGCCGATCTTCTGCCACTCGTTCATCATCATCCTGGTCCAGCTACTGGGCGGCGACCATCTTATGTCACATACATTAGGTATGTCATTATAGACAAAGTACATTTATTTGTTAATTTCTCATAAGTTATATTACATAACTATCTAAATTATATTCCTACAAATGTAAAACAACTTACTAGAGTTTAAAAGTATTTACACCAATCTTGTACCCTTTGCCATACATAGTATGAAAACAGAGGTGAGTAACAGAAATAAAGAAACATACATCCAAGACCGAAAACGGACGCTGCTCTGAAAATTGCGTGCGATTTAAGCTTAGGCACTACTAATGGGATGAAAGTTTCCCATCACCGGGACGATGTGGGAGACGCAGAGGGGTTTGTAAAAAATGTAGCGCGTTAACAAAAGTAGGGGCAGAAGTTAATTTGAGTCAGTTTACCGTGTTGACGCGCCGTTGACTGCCTAACTGTTCAATTACGTATAATGGAAACGTATTCTACGTAATTATTTGTTAGTCGTTGGATATATTTTTTGAAAAAAATACGTGTACATTCTCAAAGCTACATTTTATTTTTAATCTGATTTTTTCCAACCTTGTTATGACATTATCTGTAAACACGCTGTAGATCGTGACGTGATCTGTCAGTAGCATACTGTAGTTAAACACTAGTAGCTATATACCTACAAATTACATTGAGGATTTAAATGGTTTATTGAACAGAACTGAACAAAATAAGACATTGAGATTCGTATTTTTGCACTACAAGCAGTTCGGTTGAAAACTAAAAATTTACAAATATGCTCTAAGTTTGTCTCAGCCTTATGTCTTAAAAAAAGGCTTTTTACCGCTGGACAGCCGGAGTGGACCATTAAGCATATAAAAGAACAAACCACACTTTACAGGAGTAAATAGCCTCTCAGTAATGACGAATGTCAAAGTTTTTATAGCACAGGAGACAAACGAGCAGCCGAGACACCTGAAAATGATCGTCAACGCTCACAGACCCTTCAGAGGTTCCCAGTTACCAATGATATTTCCGAGATGAATGAGCTATTTCTTTCTTCAAGTTACTTTCGAAATGCCTTGATACTTATCACCAGCTGTGAATGCATGTGAATCACAGCTGTGGGCGTTTCGGTACATAATCACCACCATCTTTTCTGTCCAGGCAAAAAAAAAGCAATTTGCTTTGTAAAGAATAGTAAGACGTAGGTAGTGTTTTTTTGCATAACATTCAAATCAAGGAAGTACGACCGGTGAAGCACCTCTCGTTCACCGGTGTCAAGTGTACATGCTGACGTGTTTGTGAAGCTTGTGTTGTTAAAGGAGTATTCTAGCTTGTTGTCTCTGAAGGAGCGTTTTAGCTTGTTGTTTCTGAGGGAGAATTCTAGCTAGTTATTTCTGAAGGACTATGCTAGCTTGTTGTTTCTGAGGGAGTATTCTAGCTAGTTATTTCTGAAGGACTATGCTAGCTTGTTGTTTCTGAGGGAGTATTCTAGCTCTGAAGGACTATGCTAGCTTGTTGTTTCTGAGGGAGTATTCTAGCTAGTTATTTCTGAAGGACTATGCTAGCTTGTTGTTTCTGAGGGAGTATTCTAGCTAGTTATTTCTGAAGGATTATGCTAGCTTGTTGTTTCTGAAGGAGTATGCTAGCTAGTTATTTCTGAAGGATTATGCTAGCTTGTTGTTTCTGAGGGAGTATTCTAGCTAGTTATTTCTGAAGGACTATGCTAGCTTGTTGTTTCTGAAGGAGTATGCTAGATTATTTTTTTGAAGGAGTGTGCTGGCTTGTTGTTTCTGAAGAAGTATGCTAGCTTGTTGTTTCTGAAGGAGTACACTAGCTTGTTGTTTCTGAAGCAATATGCTAGCTTGGTTTTATTCTTTATTTTCCTGGAACTCTTCAAAATGGCACCATAACAGCTAACGATAAACGGAACTCCGAAAACGTAATATGAAATATTTGCATGAATCCCATTCTCCTTGCCAAACATGCGAAAATATTTTATGCAGACGCAATTGAATCATTCACGCTCAAGAGGGTTTAGTGAGTCGGCGAGTTTCAATATCAGTATGTGACAGGCTCGGCCGATTGTCGCTTCAAGGACACTGCCCCCTCTCTGTCCCCTTAACTGCCTCTTTTTTATGAGACATTAACGTGAAAATATCCATAGGCTGGTCGTTAGGACCGCCATAGCTCACATTGGATGCTGCATTAAACAGCTATTTGTATCAATGGCTTGTCGCGCGGCTGTAAAATATCTTATATATTATAAAGATATCGGAATAGTCTTTTATTGTATTTCTAGTAAGTGTTGGATTGTTTTTTAGCCAACTAAGTTGTGATGTTTTAGAATGTTTTTCGTAAATCTTCTGTGACTATACCTATTCTGTAACGCTTACTGCCTGCAGAAGAATGGCCGCAATTCGTTCGGTACGTCATTTGTGCAATGACAATGGAATAGTCACCAAATACTCCCTGTATTTGGTGGTTATTTTGCTATAAATAATAATTTAAGAAGAGAGCTATCACTTAACGGCGGTATCACGTGACCGAGAGGTACGTGCCCGGTCGCGCAGGTCAGATATAGCTACAATACTGCAATGATAATAAATCTATGTTATTTGTTCCGTTGCCTAGCTACAGTAGCCCCATCGGGTGACCAAAATATAAATTCAATGAGAAATAAAACCTTTTGCAGGATATCTTAAGTTGGTAGGTGACAACTGGTTCTTTGTCGCGGGAGCTATAAAACTCCCTTTGTCTTCTCAAGTAACTTTGTATGTGTAAAACAGATTCCGAACTTGAACCGTATTTATCTAGACGGCTTCAAACAAAAGCACAACGGAGGAGCTCAACTCTTTATTTATGCGAACCCTAAAGGAAAACTAAAACTTATTTTATGAAACTATTACCTTCGCAACTCGTGAAAATAGCAGTTTTCTATAAGTTTGAATAGTTAGATAATTTGACTAGTAAGATTAAGAAAGCCTAGAAATAAAAATTAATAATTATTATTTATTTCAGTAAGTCTAGTACATGAACCACAGATGTATGAGACGCAATGTAAGTGGTCATGAGACATAGACGGGGAGAACGGAAGTAACACGCTTGCACAGTTACAATTTAAATAAAATAATATGTTTGAATTCACTGTAAATAAAAATTATTGTTCCATAGCGAAATACATCAAAAGCTTACATCAAAAATTTTAATCGTTTATTTTTGTGTAGATCAAATAATAACCTAATGAAAAATTTCGCAATTTCGCATTTCATCCGAATATTCTGAAAATAAGATATTGTGGATAAAGGGTGGATGGGGCATTACAACATTCATTCTCAGATTAAAATTCCGCATTTATTTCAATTAGAGTGAAAGGCGTTCCGCCGAAATTAGGTTCGTTTCGTTTAAATAATGCTCGGAGTAAGGCCGAGGAAGTTTTAAATACACCCTGAGGTGCTGCTAGATGCGGCTTGTTTTTAATTTTTCGAGACCCGCCTGGTGAGAGTGTTGTTTATTTTAGCCAAAGTGTTGCGGGAGGGAGCAGTTATTAGTTTGTTGAGGGAGCGTCTTGGTTTTTGTTTTTTAAATTCCATTTGTTCATCGTCATCAGAAGTACCAATCATATTTTCGGGCTTAGAGGTGCCAGGTTTCTTTGTGAGTTTCGATGTGAAGCGTATTTAGAAACACTCTAATCTTAATATATTACCTAATATCTTGTGTTATAATATATGTATTATGTTAGTCTGGGCTCTCAGAAATTTATAAGCCAATGTTAAAGAAATTTCACAAAAGTAAGAATGTATTTGTGTCAAAATATAGACCACTTTTTTTTTGATTACTGAACCCCAATGCCATTATTAAAATAAGTCGGCTCCAAGTTTTGACCAAGACTTAACGGGCACATTAAACCATACCACCAAGTCCAAACATTATACATTGACATATTTAACAAGAGTTTCTGTACGGATGATCTTTGTAGAATTAAACTGCACAGATTGTTGGGAATCCTCAAATGTACAGATAATTCGCTTTTGTGATTCTAGCTTTGTGATAATCTGAATTGCATTTTAGAACCGCGCTCTATTACCATATTTAGAATTAAGAGTTTTATTTGCAACTAGAAACTTGTTTCTGTGTTATTCGTTGCTATTTTCCGTGAGTAAAATCTACATGATAATTAATATCCGTTTCGTTTTAACCGTCAGGTAGTAACCGTATCTGCAGTAGCCGTAAGATGCAGAAAAAAATAGCGTAATGAAGAGGCGTTCTCGCCAAAAGTCCTCGTCAAAACGTTCATATTTTTAGAATGGCAAATAATTTATATACGTGAAAGTTGTAATATCCACGCATCCTAGTGCTATCATCCTCAGAAAGTGTCGTGAATGCTGGCCCTTGAGCTGCTCTTGTGCCATCAATCTTGCCTGTGCCGCGGCATGGCTAGGTTCTTCCCACTTCTTGGAACTCAGTTATAAAATTATTCAAATGAAAAACCAAACAACATCAAGACAGCATGATGAAATATGCACATTTCGCGTTATTGATAATGGCAACTAAACGCTATTAAGTTTAAATCTTCGGCTTCTCTTATTAACTTGTGTCAACAGGACATCAGTCACGTCAGTCCATCTATAACCACAGTTGATGTAAAGCCCCCCTCGGTATTTCCGGACCGACACGACCTAGGGAGTTTTAAGAAAAGAACTGATTCTTTCCTCAAAGGTAAGCAACGCATCTGTTAGACCTCTGGTGTTACGGATGTCTGTGAGCGTTGGTGATCTCTTTACATCAGGTGACCCAACTGCTCGTTTGCCTCTTATGCTATAAAAAAGCTTCTGAAACGTCGGGCTTGTTAAATAATTAAATAAACTGCAATAAAGTCCATTAAAGTTCTTTCCTCAAAGGTCGGCAACGCATCTGTTAGACCCCTGGTGTTACGGATGTCTGTAGGCGTTGGTGTTGACTTTACATCAGGTGACCTAACTGCTCGTTTGCCTCCTATGCTATAAAAAAATTAAAAAAAAAAAGTTGGTTACACGTAAACATAAGACGTTTTTATCGACCAACAGTTCGTTATTTATTTTTTTTTGTTTTTGTTAATTTATTTTCGCCAAACTGTTTTAAGCTTTCGCGATTTGTATTCATATTTATATACTGTAAACGGGACTTAATCGCGTTATAAAGTATTTTACCTCGACTCTCGACGTTTCGGCCGTAATACAACGGCCGTGTTCAGAAGTAGACTCAATTTGATATTAATCTTTAGGTATTATGAAGTAGAATAAAGAAGTAAGAACGCAGTTGCGGTTAAGTTATTAATCTGTGGTTGCGGGGTCTGTCTGTTGTTGCCTTAATTTTCTTTTTAGAAACCCGTGTGCGACAGCTGATGTATAAATGTTGATGATGATGAGGTATAATCAATTGCAGCTCGACATGAAAATAAAACTAGCGGCAGTGACACAAGACCGCCCCAGTTCGGCGCCAGTTTGCATTTGACTTTAATAGAACGTAGACTTACTCCGTATTACAGTTTAACTGGAATAGTTTGTGAACAGTTAGTCCTCACTGGCGCTGTGGTTAGGGACAAAACGTTATTTAATCTTTGCCCGCTCTGTCTTTTAACTTGAAACATGTCTCTGGGAAACTTGTTTGGGGATTGTGTAAAAAGGAATTTAAGTGATGCCAATTCTAATTCTATCATCGACGTAATCTCTGCTAGATATATTATGCCTTAATAAAGATGCGAAGATCTAAATCGTGCTTTATCACTGCATCAAGAATGTCAATTGCTACTATTACTTATTAACGTTAAGAAAGGAACATACTGAAGAGAACGGAGTACAATAGACGTAAGTAATGTGAGGTTGGTAAAGTGCTAAAACTAGTGTAAGGTGAGATGGCTCTCTAGCCGCTACATGAAGATAAAGCCAAAGAACTAGAAGAAAATCTAAAAATAATATGATTCTTTAATTTTAGTGGCCATATTTTGGTGCACAATAAGTGTTTTAGGTCGACAATGGCAAAATTTATTGAAATGTGGCTCAACCGGCTACAGTGGCGGGCTCAGCACTCGGTTTCCACAACCGAATAAACCCCTGTGGGTGCCTTAAGCCGCTATAGTTGAAGGACTCCTGGTCTACAAGCAACAGGGTCCCTCCAGCGACAGGCTGGCCTCGGTGAAAAGGCCAGACTTCTCACACATCCAGATCAGGCCCGTGGGGAAGTCCACTCGTATCGTCCCCTCCTGGGACTTGGCTTCACCATGGTAGTTCAAGCCACACTAAGCCCCTCACCACGACAAGGTGGATATCCGTGGAAGGAGATAGTTTAATACCATCCCTAAACTAACGGGGTGTGATATATCAACATAATATTGTTGTCAACACTACTAATTAACTTCTACTAAACCTAGCTAAAAGATCCCTTGCATTTTTGCAATACAATAATAATATTCGAGAAGAATTTATTGAAAGGCTCGGATTTAAAACAGCACGAAAATCTTATTCCAAATTTATTTTGCAAAACAAATTACTTGTAATATCTGTAATCTTATTGTGTATCCACTTGTTTACCAAATCAAAACTTTCTCGAGTAATTTTGATTTGCTAAACGAGTGGGCAAGTCTCGAGGTCGCCTTTGAGTGCTAGATGACTCTCAAACCTTTTTATGCGTAAATTTAAAAAACAGTAAGTCGACTCGCACCTGGTGTTGTCTGAGTTTATATCAGCACCAAGCTGCCATACAGCTTGGTATCATCTTTTACGGATGCAATTCCTATACCTCTTGAAATATAAGAAATAACGAAGCCATCTCGGCGGTCTACATGCTGTGCAGACAAGGCCTTCCAAAAATCTTACCGGTATGATTTAAAGTTTTTCAATAATACTAATAATTGTGGACTTTACACACCACGCTAGTCTAGCCCCGTGCTAAGTACCGTAAGGACTTGTGTTACGGATACTAGATAACGGAAATAAATTTAATATGTTTTATAAACTTAAGAAATTTTATATATTTAAGATTTTTACTATAGAAATACATATAATACATAGATACACTTCCATGACCTAGGCGAGATTCGTACCCGCGACCCCTGGCGCTACATGCTCAGCTTATCCGAGCCCTGTACCACTGCGCCAGCTTGATCGTCAAATTCAATACATAGGTTCCCTTTTATTATAATTAATCAAATACATAAAATAATTTATAATTAAGTTAGACATTAATCTTAATTGATTATGACTAATTCAGTAGCTTAATGATTAAAATATTTACAAACGGTTTTTTCAACAAGTCAACGCATACCACCGGAGTGGAGGCGAAGAGGTTGACTTAATAAAAAGTTAAATTCTACCGATGATACTTGTCCATACGACTATAATTGTTACTATTAATTAATAAAGTTAAGCGCTCTCCTTGTTTTTTGTCGCCTTTTATTACAAATAATTACAAACTTATAGGTCTTTGACCTTTATATTAAGTGGCTTTTTTTTTCAGAAAGGGTAATCCCATTATTATTGAATTATATTTTACAGTAGCGATGCTGATCATTTAAGCCGCTTACTGCTACTTATTCATATTGTTATACTAT
>LUGF01029464.1:67804-81380 GCA_001625245.1 Calycopis cecrops | reverse complement strand
AAATTCTAGACCTGAACATTATTGGCACAGGAATACTCACAGTTCCGAACAATTGTGTGGCTCATTGTGACAGTACAAAACTAATTCCAAAATTTTATAACCTAAACATTAATGCTTCTATAACCTACCCCGACTTTGATATTATAAACCAATCATGTTGTACATTAGATAAGTTTAATAAAGTAACCAGTAACGAATCTCCCTTAGTATTACATAATATTGACTTAGATATCTTTACCATAGAAACCAAATGAAAATTAAGATCTATATCCGATGAAACCGATAAGATAATAAATCAGCATTCCATACTCAAATATGAGACTCATTACTCGGTTACATTTATAGTTGTAATATGTGTTATTTTAAGCTTTTGTATTTGTAAAATATTTTTATATATTAAATCGCGCAACCGTCTGGCTCACCTTTTCCCAAAGTCCACTCGTATCAATCCTATAGATCCACCTTTAGCACAAACCCCAACGCCTGGATCGACTATTCCATTAAAAATCATAGATCACCATCCTGATGTAGAAGACATACCATCTCCCAGTATTCGCCGAAATGTATAATTCACCACCGATGATAATAGAGCTCTCCCTAAACATCATAATTTCACCCTGATGTTTAGTCTACCCCCGGGAGGTGTTATAGATAGTCTATGTACCCTTTCCCGCTTACTATTCACCCTAGTATTGCATACCTAACACTTTTAACCCATAGCCTGTGATCCTATACATTTCACCACTAGTCTCATCCCAACATCCAAGCTAGACGGCTGTCTCACCATTAATTCAGAGTTTTACTTTTTAAAAAGCCAAATCGGTTGAGGCTCATAACAGAACGATATGCAGTGGCGCTTCTTTCGGCTTGTGAAAGCCCATAACAGCTATGGCCTGCGAGGATGTTTATCGACAAGGCAGCAAGAAGCTTTGTCATTCCCTTTTGTCTATTGTAAAAACCGATCGATTAAAAATAAAACACAAAGTATGGTCATTATTTGTAAGAGAAGCAATTATTTGATATAATACTTATTTGTCCAATTCTCATCAAAGAAAGAAAATAATATTATGTTTACTAAAGTAAATACACTGAGGCTGACATAATATTATTTTTTCGTATGAAGTCAAAGGTGTGCAAGTGACGTAAACAATAAACATCCTTGTTACCAAGTTTCGGCCGTGAGTTCACGATTCGATCCCAGAGTGGACTAAGTGTACATTACTATATTCTTAGTACGTAGGTGCTGACCGGTGATCTCAAATTATGAAATTTCCCAGGGACTGCGACAATGCAATGCAGATAAAAAAAATAATTTCCCACATTTCTTAATTTCATAGTTTTATAGCAAACAACACATTACAAACTAATATATTGTTCCAGTACTTTATTCTATACAATATTGTACAACAGTAGATCTACGCAAAAATTCAGTTTACCAACGTTTTTATAGCATAGAGGCTATACAGATGCATTTTTCTCCCTCCATAGGCCACCGGCTACTTACACACCGCACGAAACGCGACAGCACAGATGTCGCATTACGCTGGTTTTGTGCTTACACAAAGTGCTGGTTTTGCGCTTTGTGTAAGCACAAAACCAGCGTAATGCGACATCTGTGCTGTCGCGTTTCGTGTTCACATACATGCAAACTTTTAACATCTTTAAGATCAACTTATAGTAAGTATAATTTAGTAAGTGACTTAGTTGTTCGGTTCTTTTACTATTAGCGCTTCAGTTGCAAAATGCCTGTGTGACATTGGTTTCCTTGTTCATTATTGGACTTCAATAAACACAGAATATTTATGATGGCATTCTTCACACCCTACAAACTTAAACTTTAAATTTTAAACTTTAAATATAACATTTTCTTGTATACTCGCCGGGAGAACTCTCAAGAAATTTTTCGTTCGGATTACCGCGAAAAATAAACAAAGATTACGCGAACTAGCTCGTAGTGTATCTGGCTTAGCTCCAATGTGGCTTTTTTCACATTTCCTTTTTAACTGAAAAAATAGAGCCAATATTGTTGTATACGCTGCTATGTTGTTTAAGATTATTTTGAACAAATAATGAATTGTTTTTTTTTTGGGTATACGGCTTGTGATTGATCAGCTTAAGCCTGCGATGCTTGATGAAAATTATGTTAAGATGGGAAATAATTCATCGTGATCATTAGCAGCAGAAGACATCCAGTGCGTGGAATAGGCCTTCCCCAGAGGACTCTAGTCCACTACGGGTCTCAAGCTGCTTGCTTAAACCAGGGGATAATTGGTTATATTTTATAATTAGTTTATTTGAAATATATGAAATGAAATGAAAATGTTTTTATTTAAAATTAGAATTATACAAATTACTTTTTGAACGTCATTTATTATAACTACCACCGGTTCAACCCTAGCCCTGTACTGAGAAGAACCGGCGAAACAAACTCAGCGGGCCTCATGAGGAAGTATCTTTAAATATAAAAATACAAGTACATTATCATATTATATAGGATATTCAACCAAATTACAGTAATTATTGTACAAAATCAGCCTGGGAGGAGGGTAGTATTTCCAAGATGTGGTGTCTAACATATAATCTGCTACCTTATATTATCCCTTACCACACAAACGTTCTACAACTTTTTTAAATTTCTTAATTGACAGTCTTTGGACATATTCTAGGATTCTATAGTAGAGCCGTATACATTGCCCCCTAAAATAATTTCTTACTTTGCTAAGTCTAAAAAGTGGTACATCTAGTTTGTGTCCGTTTCTTATATTCCTACTATAGTGATCACTTTTCTTACTAAATTCGCTATTTAAATTAAACTTATTTTGAAATAGACTAATTTTTAAACATAAGCAGGTACTTAAACATAAACTTACCATATCGCCACCGTTATGGTCAAAATATTAAAACAATCTAAGGGAACAACAGAATGTAGAATTTGTCTTTAGTACAGAGGGTAAACCAGCAGTCGGGATCTTTTGATCAGCGACGTCCATAAATATCCACATTTGAAACTTTTTACAACTTTCTACAGCATAGGCCACAGGAAATTCGCACCGCACGAATCGCGACAGCACATAATGTGTAGCTTTACTGCGCAACCATGTGAGCCAGAGCCTTAAAGTAAAGTCATAAATAAAACTTGTTCATAAAACTGTTTTAATAAAATCTCGATTATGTCAGTCTTGAATAAGCTCTGCCTGTAAATATTTTTTATCATCGGATCCATATTTCTGAACATTACCTCCTGCAAACAAATAAAATAAGAAACTTTACTTTTATCATATTTGTATAGCATATAAAATATGGAATATTTCATTCCAAGTTCGGCGCATGTCTTTGTGGTCTACACAGGAGTTACTTACTGTCACACAAGTTATGATTAAAACTGTGTCGCGACAAATAGAGCAAGACATTATATCACGCGCTGCACAATCATATAACGCCTTGAACGTTTGTTACCCTGTCTCCAAAAGGTTATTTGAAATTTACAAAATAAACATATTTCGACGACCGTGCTGGCGCAATGGTACCTACAGGACAGTGATAAACGGAACATGTTACTCTAGGGGTTGTGGTCGGGTTCGAATCCCGCCCGTAGATGTTTATTCATGTATTTATATGTCGCTGCCTTGAAAGAATACTGTTATTTTTTCATTTTTTTTTCCAAAATTAATTTTTCAGTACCTAGAGCAGTTTGAAGTTTTTTTGAAAGTTTGAAGTACCATGATTTTTTATCTATTGTGTGGATGTTGATGAAAGTTGAATAAAAATATGAAAAGTATATTAGATTAAAAGGAAATAACAAATGTATGATGAATACTGGCTTGAGAAATGGAAAAAATACTAAAAAATATGATTCTTTTTTCGATAACAGTGATGTTTTTAAAATAATACAAAATCTTCATACGTTCTTTTACATCGATAATTTTGTAACATCTAAGCATTGTTAATTTTAAATAAATATTGTTATAATCCCAATTCAGTACTTATTTTACAAAAGTATAAAATATAATAAAGTACCTTTTTTTGATGACACAGGGGAATTCCTTTACTTACGCGAGCCAGGAGCCCTGGTGGCTCAACCGGGTATAGAGTCGGGCTCGGCAGTTGGGTTACCCCTTTTGACTAAACCCCTGCGGCTGTCTTCAGCCGCTATATTTGGAGGTGCCGGATCTACAAGCCTCCAGCAGGATCCCTCCAGTGAAGTATGTAAGAAAGAACATTAGTGAATTCAGAATGAAAAATGATAATCATAATAGAAATACGAGAAACAGGCATAAATTAGACATACCATTTCATAGACTTAGTAAAGTAAAGAATTCCTTTCGAGGGCAATGCATACGCCTCTACAATAGTATCCCAGAAAGCGTCCAAAAACTTACGATTTAAAAAAGTTGTTAAAGAGCGTTTGTGTGGTAAGGCATACTATAAGGTAACAGATTTTTTGACAGATACCACACCTTGGGATTAGTACCCTCCTCCCAGGCAATTATTGTAAATTCATAAATTGTATTGTATTATATCATTCATAATATGCAAATGAATTTGTAGTTTTATATTTTTTAACTTTACATCTCATCGCAACATGAGGCCCGCTGGGTTTGTTTCGCCGGTTCACCTCAGGACAGGGCTAGGGTTGAACAGGTGGTAGATTTAATTATTGACGTTCAAAAAGTAATTCCTTTAATTATTTTTTGAATGAAAACTTTTTCAATTCATTTTCATTTACAGACAGAATTATTTTCGCATTTATTATATATTATTGCATATAATTATTGCAATTTATATAAAATTGAATTGAATTGTAATCTCTCAAGATTTTATTCATCACGCTTGGATTACCCTAAGTCAAATCAAATGTTACTAAATTAGATGGCTCAAATAGCTCGAAGTTAACCTTAACCCGTCTAATAAAAGCGATATCACCGAGTAAGTAGTAATTGTATTCTTGGCTAAATCTGAGGTTAACCTTTGGGTATCAATTTACATCGTTTCGACGACGCTTTACGAAACGAAATTCAAAAAAAAGCCTCCTGGAACAAGGGCGTAATTTATCTTAATTTGTTTAATCATTAAAACGCCTGAAGTGTTTTCCGGTGACATTATAATGCTGAAAGTTTTATGGGTTAAACAATTGAGTCTTTGAAAAGTCTTAAATAAAAGGGTCGCCGCCGAAGCATCATCAACGTCAAAACAGTAAGTTGTTGGCGTTTTGGGAATTTGTAATGAATGAGTTCGTCAGTAGCCTCATTGTATTTATCGACGATCTGACAAAAAAATACCGTCTTTACGATATGTCGTTTCATAATCCTCTTCTCAGTCGTAATTTGAAGACCGAGACGCGTTCACCAGAACTTCCACCCAGCTCTTGCTTTAGCCCCTGTCTCACGGCTGGGAGAACTATGAGTCCTCATATAGTCCATATTTGGCCAGGATCATGGTGTTTCCTTGATCAGGTAACTATCGTTTCTACCCTTTACAACAATCACCAACAACCGAAAAAACAAGTTATCGTTGTATATCAATAGAATAGTCTAGAATAGAAGATCTTTCTTTAGGCACATTATTACACTGTTGTACAACTGACAATTTACACGAAAAGAAAAAAATACATTTATGCTATCTTAATTCACAATTTAGTCTAAGGCGTATACATAATACATAAAAAAAGGAAATCACACACAATCACACAAATTATAGTTAACGCAATACACATTGTTCGGGAAGGTGCATAACAGTGCAACACAGTTCCTAAAAAAGAAACCACTCAGTTGAGTGACCGACGGTCTCTGATACGGAGTACGTTGTTAAACATCATGATCATCAGCCTGAGGACGTCCACTGCTGGACACGGATCTCCCCACTTACTTGAACATATCCCTCAGATACTTAATGAGTTAAAATGTATTTTGCCCCACCTCTACCAAGGAGGAGATGTAGGATTTTACATTCTAAGAAGAATAGTCATTATTTTAATGACTCATGTCACACACGTGACGTCAGAGCTAGATATCAATTTGCATGAGTGTCGGCAGTTTCTCCTCCTTGGGCCACGTGAAACTCGGCACACACAAAACGCGACGGCTAGTTGTTTTGTAACGGTATCTTGTTAGCTAGAAATACCAAACCAATTTGTTGCAATGCAGCTAATTCACTACATCTTACATAATAAAATATAATAAACCGGGCACAACCAGACGTTTAAACTCACATTATTTGATTTTTTCTAAAACAAACAAAAGTGATTTGCAAAGTTTAAAATAATATAATTTATCAGAATGATAATTTAAACCGAAAATGGAAAATGTTTACATTGAAAGGTCTCAAATTAAACGGTTCGTGAAAACCCTTTTCCATAATAAATCACTGCGTCTATATACACGCCTGCTTCTGTTTGCTCTTTTATGATTGTAACAGTGACGATGTGTTTGTGTTAGTTGGCTGTGACCACAAATGGAAATTGATTTTAGGGTTCGTGAACTGAGAACATGCGCCATTTATCGCCCTGTTAACTGTTTTTTAATTTTTATAATCAGGTATAAAATCTAAACTTTAAACGTCCTAATGTAATTATCAAATCTCGTGTCTATGTTTGTCTCGACTAGGGCCTGAACTGCAATACCAATTCTAATGAAGTATCACCACATGTCATGTTACTTTATACAACCTTCAATCCTAATAATAAATTGAGTGCAATCATCTATGTGCAATGTACGAGTTTGTTGAATAATACAAATTTTAAATGTAACCTGTTGAGCTGATTTCATTATTCTTTTTTGTTAACATTTACGTATGATACCTCGCGTCCCCGAGTGGCCTCGCCATTCCGTGATCCCGCGACAGTATACAACAATGACTGGTTATTTTGTTCAATAAATCTAACATGTCAGGCAATATAATATCAACTATACACTAAAATATTTATAATAATAATAATAATAATATTTGTGGACTTTACACACCACGTTAGTCTAGCCCCGTGCTAAGTACCGTAAGGACTTGTGTTACGGGTACTATACAACGGAATATATTTAATATGTTTTATTAATTTAAGAAATTTTATATATTTAAGATTTTTATTATAGAAATACATATAATACAAAGATAAACATCCATGACCTAGGCGGGATTCGAACCCGCGACCCCTGGCGCTACATGCTCAGTTTATCCGAGCCCTGTACCACTGCGCCAGCCTGGTCGTCAAATCAAGAGTAAAGATCAATTATACAATTGATCTTTACTCTAAGCGTTAAGCGTTTAAGTTTCTACTTTTGGCATCAGGTTTATCTAAAGTAAACTGCAACATGCGATCGGATCGCAGCATCGTTAGCGTGTTGCTAAATAGCATTAAATTCATTCAACCCACTTGAGTATGAAGGACATTTGAAGCGGTTGTTTTTACTCGTTCGTTATTAGGCGTGTCTTCACAGAGTGAGCCCCGCGAGCCAATTGTTTCGAAATGCTTACAGGTGAATATGAATGTGCTTCGACCGAGGCCATTGTGCTTTAATTCTTAACTGAAAAAAATAACAAGATGTCTCGAGCTTGCGACACCGAGGCTGCCGAGCTCGTTCGGGACAGGTGCCTCGAGCTGCTCGCTCTGTGTGGACGGGCCTTTACACAGCTTTTCAAGCTAAAATATGTGTAGTGTTTATTAAGTTTGATTCAGATGACAGTAGTTAAATCTTTAAATTGGCTCTTAATGACTGAGACCCATAAACATCTCCATATTATGCAGGTACCTTCTTAGTGGTGCCAACGGCAAGGAGTTTCGATTTTATTATTTTCATTTACAGGTGCGCTTGCCAAGATATCCATGTTAAAACCATCAAAAAATGACCAGAAATATGATGATGGAATCAATTGGGAACTGCTCTAGTACAATTTTATAATAAAGTGTTTTTAATACATTACTTTATTTACTGTTATTTACTGTTATTCTCATACAACAGGACGACTATGTTAATTAAATATCTTTATATAGGACTAGCAGCGATTTTTAACCCGGTTTCACCGGCGTATATCGTTTGTTTTTAATTAATATCATTTTAATCAACAAGTTCAAATAGAGAGTAAAATATTTTAATTATTAAAACGGGAATGAATATTCCCGTTTGATATTATTAAAAATCATTTATCATCATGTAAAATGTAAAGCAAGTAATGAATTATTTTTTAAATAAGTAATACACACAATATTATAAATAAAAACAATGGCCACAAATATATATTTAGGTAAATAAAATACAATATTTTTGTTGTGGTTTAATAAAAATTAATAATAATAATAATAATATCGTCCTAGCCGATTTCGGCTACGGCGGCCGTCTCTATAGAGACGAGCCAGATACGCAGGACATATTATAGTGCACAAGTGTGCGCGCAGACACAAGTGCACTCTCTATTCCCTCACTCTCATATTCCGATGGGACGGCAATCCGACACGACCGGTGAGAGATCAGGCGCAGGACCGACGGCTTAACGTGCTCTCCGAGGCACGGGAGTGCATCACCGCCAACTTCCTGACTGTTATTAGAAATTGAAAAATCCCAATAACAATTTTTGGTCCGACCCGGGATTCGAACCCAGGACCTCACGTCTGTGGTTGAACACGCTTACCACTAGACCACGAGGCATACAGGGTAGCAGCAAAAATTAATATACCGTAACCGTCACATGTTGCTATAGATTAAGACAAAATTTTTCATTCTTATTAAATGAGTATATTTAAACTGTCGACCAGGATGGCGCAGTGGTACAGGGCTCGGATAAGCGGATCATGTTGCGCCAGGGGTCGCGGGTTCGAATCTCGCCTAGGTCATGGATGTTTATCTATGTGTTATATTATGTATTTCTATTATAAAAAAATTAAATATACAAAATTTCTTAAATTTATATAACATAACAATATTAAATATATTTCCGTTGTCTAGTACCCGTAACACAAGTCCGTACGGTACTTAGCACGGGGCTAGGCTAACGTGGTGTGTTAAGTCCACGGATATTTATTTATTCATTTATTAAACTTGTTAGTTTCATGTAAGTTACGATTTCTTCCTGTATACCTCCTATCATATTTCTCCCCCATAAGGAATAACTTTCGAAACTCTTATATTAGTGCTACCCTGTATTCCGCAGGTATGGAAAACACTAAACAATAATTTAATTTGTCAAGCATATTATAAATTTCTAATGCCAATTTAGTAAGAGTAAGTGCTATGCCGTAGACAATGGTGTCACGACATGACAGTTGTGTCGCGTCTCGTGCGGGTGTGAGTTTCCGGTGACCCACACAAGGGGAGGGAGGTAGGAGAGCAACGTATATAAAAAACATGTTTTGTTTGTTTATGTGCTATTCCGACTATTCTTTTAAACCATATTATACTCTATCACGTAAAACTCTTTCTACTGTTCTAACACGAACTCTAAAGGCATTCAAGTACATCTTGATACGGATCCTTCTCACAAGAGCCGACTGAGTCCCGATTATCTCCAACAGTTCGTAACGGCACAAGCCAGCGAGTTGTACGATAAATCGTCTGCCTATCTGGGGTCAGAGTGTACTTTAGACTCCGGCCAACTCGAATAGGCGCGGGCGCCCTATCGACGATCGAGAATTCCCTTTTTGTTTCGTTAACTATTTATATGGACTTGCGGGTTCTATAGTTTTATCTTTATCGTTTGAACGTTTATTGCGTCGATGGATTGTAAGGGTTAGTATTTTAGTAGCAGATAGCGCCGTACTGCTTGCAGCTGGATTGAGCTGGCTCGCTCACGTAATATCGCTGTAAAGTAATAGCTGTCCTGTCGCGTTTCGTGCGGTTGGTGAATAGCTTATTGCTCTTTGAAGGTCTGGAGAGAAAGAGGGCAAACACATGCTAACAGTTATGCCATCATATGCTTTGAAAAATGAAGACAACTTTAGAAACATTTTTACGAAAAATGCGCGGACAGAGGAGTATGAAATTTGGCACACTTATAGTTTACGTGTAAGAGAAGAGAATATTATCAAAAATCATTTTTATAGAATAAATTTATTTAATAAATGTAACATTACACTCACTACCATGCATTTGACACATTGATACATAATATGACACACGTAATTATTGATAATATTTCTATGTGTCTTTTGCAGATGTTGAAAATTCTAATTGAGTACCTGCCGTAGTAGGTACAATGACATAACATGTCATAATAATATTATGATATTTAGTTTTTAATTACAAAAAGTTTCATTTAGATCGAATTTCGATCTTCATGGGATCACTAGTATGTATAATAACTCCATTTTTGAAGTCCGAAATCCACGCGGGCGAAGCTGCGGAAGCTACTTAAAATATAGTATATTAAATTTAAAGAAATTAAAATAATTTATTTTGTACTCTATTATTTTCTATAACTTGATAATTTACTTTAGGGTCGTACATACTTATTGTTTCCAATAAGGACTAACATTTAGCAAACAGTGCCTGTGTTTAATGTGCATTTACTGAATATATGAGAATAAATAAATATATAGATACTGTCTGTCTAGTCCCTGTTGATCTGGGTGAGAGCGGATCTCGCCAGGCAGTCCTAAACTTATTCTAACCTAAGACGATATTGTAACCCTACAGGTTCCTTTTATTTTTTTCTATATTTTCAGAGGAAATGACAAAATATTCAATTTTATGTAATAAAAAATAAAACAGCAAAGTAGTTTCTAACTCTGCTAAAAATCAAGAAAAATTAAATACTGACCGCTTAAAAACTATAACTCTGCAAATTTGAACTCAATCTAATCATAAAAACCAAGCATTTAGATATTCCCATTATGCAAATCGTAATCATAATATTCTCTTTTATTGTTCTACTCTCAAATTATCTTTTTTTCTGCTAATAAAATTGAATGATTCATAAAATGTCACTGCCGGAATATAGTGTACGATGAAATTTAAACGTACAATTTACATGCAGTAAGCAATTTAAAAAGATAACAAAATATGTTCGATATTCGAATTCGGTATTCAGAGTTACACTTAAATTTTTGCTCGAACACCTGGGTCATTGCCACTTATGTAGTCAATTGTATTTCAATCATATTGCACTGGAAATAAGGAAGGTATTCACTTAGACGATCCTTGGGATCGTTCCTAACTTGCTGTCACGGATACCAAAAATTATGGCGCGTGGACTGAAATATGTGGAGCCTTATTTGTGATATAAATATGGTTTTAAATTTGTGTTGTTGTTGTGAGTTATGTGAAAATAATCGCTTGGGGTTGTATTAGCTTTTACACTCAAAATATATAATGTTTTGTGAGGAGACTTTCATACAATTATTTATCTTTGTTGGCATAATATATTCGTGTGTTTTCCAGATATTTCTGTTCTTGGCTTAAGGAAGTACTTACTCCTTTGTATGTGACATAGTTTTCTTACCTATGTTTACGCGAATGTTGCTCATGATTACGATTCTTTTCAGGGATTCTATCGCGTTTAAGAAAGAATTTTAAACAAAGAAAGAAAATTAACTGCTAAAATCTGAAATTAGAAGAAGAATTAATTGAATTCAAATATTATGACAATCAAAATAATAATTATTAATCCTGTAACGGAAATGTTATATTAAAAATTGTAAATTTTAAATAAAATAAAATGTAAAACAGGTAGACCTTATGGACTCTTGGTGGTTCTTCAAGTCCGTTGTGTAGAACAGAATTTTCGTCATTGAACGTAAATGCCTTCAGATTCTTCTAGCTTCTTACTTTTCTTCCCGACGTTTCGACAACCTTTCGGCTATCATGGTCACGGGCAGACTGACGAATTAATAGACTCAATGCTGAGTTTCTGCCATATTCTACAAGTGGATATTTATACCAAACGCGATAGAATCCGTTAAAAGAATCGTAATCATTTGTATGTTGCACATTCAAAAAACGGACTGGACTTGGCGTACAACTTCTTTACCACAGACTCCAACGTTACACACTAAATATTCCCAACACACGAATCTGGACAATGTAGCGAGTTGTAATATCATAGAATCTAGACAATTTTACTGCTCTTTCCACTAGCACTAGCTTTGATACGGTTTATCTACAGCCCGTATTCGGCACTGGCACCTAACTTTTCGCTAGTTTACTCTATGTTTGTCCCAAAGGTGGCGGTCAGCAAATCCCTGGTTTAACAATGTTGTGGAGGTTTACTTTTGTTCCGGCATCCTTCGCTAATATAAGGTGTAGAAAATACTAGCACTTCCCCGCGGAAAGTGTAAAGTCTACCTTGTCGGACTATAGATTTATATTTGTTAACACTAATGTTTTATTTCAATTAGTTTTCTTGGTTTTTAATTTCCTTTCAGATTACTATATACACAATTACATTTATAATCTAATAAATATACATATTGTTCTTTACAACGAATTTATATCTAATACATTCTTGAATTAGTAAAATCATTTATGTGGAAAGTCCGACTTGAAAAACTCTTGCAAGTAGATAATGGACCAGTAATTTGCTTGAATATCATATCATCTATATATTATACGTAAAGCAAAAACTTTAGGAATAGAACTTTAGGAAAAGAAGAAGAATAGAACGTTTTACGAAAATTGCGCGTACGGAGGAGTATGAAATTTGGCACACGATATATGAAAGTTTACGTGTAAGAAAAGTGCAGAACGCTAATATATTTTAATAATAATGTTTATAAAGTATTTATACCATACCTACTCTAAAAAGCTTATTTTATTCACGCAAAACAGTGAATAAAAAGGCCTTTTATTCACTATTTTGTTTTTATTCACTGTTTTGGGGTTTGAATTTGGAACACAAAAATATATCCGATCTCCATTTCAATGCTTACACAAACTCCTTGCGCTAAGATTCGAAATTCAAACTCTTTGGTGCAAATAAATTCTCGAGATTTGATTGGTCGATATTTGCGACAAGGAGTTTGGCATTAGATTAAAAACTTCTTTGCTGCTATCATAGAAAATAAATATTGTTTCAGAAGTTGACCCTATTGATAATAATAAGAAAATTACGCTTAATTTCAGTCATTGCTCAAATTTTAATGTCCATTTCAATTAATGTAACATTTCTTTTTTGATAAAATTTCTATTTTCGCTTAAATTATGTCTTTTTCTCGTAGTCATGGTATAAAGTATAGTACGCAACTCCCGAATAAAGTACGAATTTATATCGAGGGATATGAATCACTCGCGTCGCTCAGGATTCTAACTCGTGATTCAATCATCTTAAATCACTCGCTGCGTTCGTGATTCAATCGTTAGAATCCTTCACTTGCTCGTGACTCGTCTACGGCCCTCGCTTTAAATCCGTCCTTTATTTACTAGTTACGTAATATACTATTATTTGTTTACCTTAGTTAGAATGTTATACATGTCATATGATATTTAGTTTTTAATTACAAAAAAGTTTCACTTAGATCAAATATCGATCTTCGCGGGTTCACTAGTATTCTTAAAAATTAAAACAAAATTCTAAATTTTATTCAATAATATTAGAGCAGTTTTGTTTTGTGGCAGGAAAATTATTTATTGCTGAACATCAAATTATTTTGTTGTTGTAA
>LUGF01029464.1:15694-50459 GCA_001625245.1 Calycopis cecrops | reverse complement strand
CCGCCTGGAAAGTGTTGTTTATTACAGCCAAAGTTTTGAGGGGAGCAGTTTTTAGTTGGTTTCGGGAGCATCTTAGTTTTTGTTACTTTTCTTGTTAACTTATTATGTTATAGATCCTACGTAGTGACGTATGTACACAGGGGTTAGTCTGGGCTCTTAGTAACTATTGGACCTATAATGAAATTTTGTGTAGATATTATTATGTGAATTTATGTGAGTTAAAACAATGTATCTATTTTATTTTGATGACTAAATGAGATCGTTTCATTGCCACGGCCACATTTAGCAGAGTTAGCAATGTTATTTATATTTACAATGTCATTATTTAGATGAGCTCAGTAGTGTCAGCTCGAAGTTCCAGATCTAGGCTGATGTTCATATTAGTATCTTGACGATGAGCAAAGGACTAAATCTGATGTTTTACTTTATCTTTTTTTATATTAGAATTGGCTTGTATTGTGTAGTAAAAAAACGTATGTTTTGTTTTATACACGGCAGAAACGACAAACATGCACTAGTTTTAAATTCTCCAGGACTACTTTCAATCGCCGCATATTTTTTCATTACTTTTTGTGTGATACAGAGTTTTGGATTATTATTATTATAGTACAAATGCTATAGATATTTTTCACTATTACAAATTATATAACTACCTTCTAGTAGAGAAATAGAGAAGATGTGCTAATTATCATCATTATCATCAGCAGCAGCAGTTTGAACACGTTCACTACTCGATATATGCCTCCCCCAGAGAGTATCACAGGCCAAGGTCTGTCACGGTCATCACAATTTACCACATGGGATCAGCACTGCGCTTTCCGGCAAAGGTCGCCACTAGGGAACTTTTCTTTCCTAGGGGTTTGTGTTTATATATAGCAGTATATTATTTTTTCTACTAGATTTTGCCCTATGCTCATATTGTTATGGGTCTCACTTTGCAAAGTTCCAGCCATAGATGTGCAGAAAAATGAAGAGAATAAAAAAAATAAACTGTTAAAGACAAACAATAGTCAACTGAACTAAATATATATTATGCTTATATGACATTAAAATTTTCGTTAATAAACGTGAGTTTCGTTCGCAATCACTTAACAATAAAATTAATAATGTTTTTCTTTTCTTAAATTTTCTCTTCAGCCGAAGTTATTCTTACTGCTGAACATACGCCTCTCCCAGGAGATGCTAGTGAGCTCGATCTGTTTTTTTTACAAGGTTTTGATAAAAGCGAGAGGCGTTAAATGAACTCATCTCTCACTCACTTCGCACACGCTGTATCCTCAGCTGTTCGCGAGCAGGGCCGCCCATAGTCGGCCGGACTCATTCACCCCGTGCGAGGTTGCCGCTCGCTGTAGCCGCCAGGTACGCCTCCAATGATTACATTTTTTGCTATTTAACTACTTTGAAAAAAGTATTTTCGTATACTTGTCGTAAACTTTTTTTTAATAGTTTCGGATTAACTGTAGGCACTTATATCTGTCATTTAACGTCTCTCGCTTTGATCAACCTTGTATACTATATAATATCATCTAATAATAAATTACATGCAATTAATCGTCTTAAAATCCCCCTACATGCTACGGAATACTCTTTCTATCATAAACATAAAACTAAACCTTTCATATTAAACCGTTTTAAGTCCGAATATTATACATTGACATTACTATATCAATAAGAATTTCTCAACTGATTTATATTATCTTTGTCCAATCAAGCTGCACCGACTGTTGGGTATCCTTAAACGTACAGATAATTCGCCTCTGTAGTTCAAGCTTTGTGATTGCATTTCACATTTCAGAACCGTGCTCTATTTCAAATATTTAGAATTAAATGGATTTACCGTCGTCGAAATGTGTTGATGCTGTCGGCTATATAGCTACAGTGGTTTTGGCAACTAGCCGTATAGTTGTTAAAGACACTCTTACTAAGGTATGGCATGCCCTATAACAGACTTAACCTAGGTCTGGTGTGAGTAACAAAAGAGTTTCCTCGCGTAAATAGCAGAAAAAATACGGTCGTTTTGATAACTGCTGAAAGGAATAAATATCTAATAATAAAGCATTTTTTATGTACCTAAGCCGTAGGTTGAAACAATGTAAGCTTATTCTAAAAGAAAGTTAGGCAATTATTTACTAACTAATGAACGGATTCGTATAGCACAGATATAAAAGAATATCAAAATCAAAATCAAAATCAAAATATTTTTATTCAAAATAGAATTTAAAAAATTGCTTTTTGAACGTCAAAAAAAATTCTACCACCGGTTCAACCCTAGCCCTGTACAATTTCGAATGACGTAAAAAATATATTTTATCGCAAAAATGAATTCTCTTGTGATTGATTAACATGAAATCGCAGAGCGCAGTAATAAATAAGCGAGCGCACTCTCTCATTATTTTGGAATCAGCAGACATAACGTAACAATAGCAATGGCACTGAATTAGAAACATACAATGTCATGAGAGCGTATTGAAATTCATCTAAAAATATTTGAAACAATATAAATGGGTCGAAAAACAAAACAACTCTCAAATCATGAAGAGAATATCACTTCAGTATTCAGTGAAAAGATAAACGCGGGAACAGAGTATTGTTTATTTAACATTTCAACCGCTTCTATTTAAGAATATTATAATATTCAGTTCTTTCCGCTTGTTTCAAAGTGCATGCTATACAAGTGGTATTGAAGTGCCCGGGGCGCTTTTTGTAGCTCGAGTATCAATTCTGTAGCTTAACTTGAATACGGGGAACGTTGAAAAAGTAGCAAAATTTTTTATCTTTTGAATTTTATTAAATGCCAGATTGTATTGGTAATTATTATAATATACTATGCGGAGTTTATTTTTTTATATTTAGTTTCTGGTATCATGATCAGTATATAATTGTCATCTTCATCATACAATTCATTTTCTATTCTATTCATTCATCATTAAAATCTTTATAAGATAATAAAGATTATTATTCATATTATTCATTTAATAAGATGGAGCTGATGTGATTAACAATTCTTCATTAAGCTGTACCGTGTCCTGTATCAATGCTTGTCTGTAGTGAAACTTGGATCCACAGCCAAATCGATTGAGCTGAAATAATGCATTCATATGTAAATCGAAAGATATTCATATTGTTTAAGAACGCTGCTATGATATTGGACACGGAAGCTTACTTAATAATAAAATATCGGAATCACGTCGTTTGGTCGTTTGGGGTCAAAGGACTTTTTGCATAGATGATAACTTAACGGCGTCTGATGATGGAGCTGGAAGATGGCTGTGGGAACTCTTGTAAAAAACGGGACTCGTTCAATTTGTTTTATATGAACTTCAGACCGGAATATCATCTACGTTCTAATAACGGAACCTGACGATAGTCATGGGAACACTATAATAAAATATCACTATTAATGCTTTGACTGTTGGATTTGTTTTTACAAGGACCAGGATGACACTTTTTAGCTCTTTTAATATAAGCTTATATAAAGAATATGTATTTATATGTATAATTGAATTGTTTCTACAATCAATTATAGTATGCTGTTTCTCAACAAAAAAAGAGGTATCTCATTATTCATTTCATTGATTGATGATTAAA
Source organism: Calycopis cecrops (assembly GCA_001625245.1). Classification (NCBI taxonomy): domain Eukaryota; kingdom Metazoa; phylum Arthropoda; class Insecta; order Lepidoptera; family Lycaenidae; genus Calycopis; species Calycopis cecrops. The sequence continues at coordinate 46,871 of LUGF01029464.1, read as the reverse complement.
AGCCTCAGCTTTTAATCATGATAAGACAAATAAAAGCTGATGATGATGATAAACTGTGTGACTGAGTGACTGTAGAAACTAATTTCATTATTTACATTAAATTATAAAACAGAAAACCCTGTTTATAGTAAATTGCGGTACCTCTCGCTCACATGAGACCGCCTGAGAATGACGGCTGTCACGTTTCGTACGATTTGTGAGTTCGGACGTGGACCGTCGTAGTACGTGAACAGGGAAACACGTCTGCATGAAACTTATGTAGATCTTTAATTAAATATTACATTTATAAAATTAATAATGTAATAGTAATAATTAAAAAAATATATTTATCTTAATGGTTAGTAATTAGTAATCTAATTCAAATTATAATACATACAAATTAAATAAAGTGACATTAAATTATTAGAGCTTTTCTAGTCTTCAAAATGTTGTACGCTATATTTTAGTGGTCTTAGAGTAATAGGTAGACTAACTAATTGGGAACCACTGCGAATAAATAGTAAAGTTATCCAATAAGTTCTAACGTCGCATTTGCGACGATGGACATTCCTTACAATACACTCACGACAAAACAAGACGACCTAGCATAGAGCAATCTCTTAAATACAAAGCAAAGATCCGCTACACCGCACTTTTATTTACAGGATTTTGCCTTTTATCCATCCAACATAAAATCTAATCTTTCTGCCATTTTAACCTTTTATCTCATAACTGACATGTTTGTTTTTTATTTTGATTTAGCTAGTTGAGATAACCGACATGCTAATAAACACTCCTCGTAACACAGCCAAGTGGGTGCTACGCTCATTCGTAGCACAGCTACGATTTACAAGACTAGTTGTATGGTTTTAAGTACTAACTTTTATCGGTACTCGCAGCGGACCGCAACGTATTAATACTAAAACACACACAAAACATTATTATTTCATGTATGTGGTTGTTCATACGTATCACGTTTACGGCTATTAACTCTTCAAACGGCGTAAGACCAGTGAAATAAAAACAGCGATAGAGTCAACTCGATAGCACTTTATGGCGGACATCTTGTCTCTAAAAGGATTTAACGAACCAACACCATCTCAAACTCTTCATATTATTATTTTTTACAAGGTCCATTGAAATTCACACATTCCCGTGTTCATAATAGTAAACACATATCTCGGAAAGTGAGCATGAAGTAGGAAATGGCAGGCCACATGGCTCGTAGAACTCGTAATGATGAATAAATGTTCTTGAGTGGCAGTGCTGCGGCGGAAGATAAAGTGTAGGATAGTCTATTTTCAATGGACTTACAATTTTGCCTTGAGGTTGCAGTAAGCCGCTCGATTCAAGTGGCTTATAACCGTAACCTATGGCGCTCTATGGGCGCAAGTAGTGGCTAATTGCTGGATAGTTATAAAGATTTGAGCTAAAAAATAACCCCTACCAGTTTTGTGACTTATCTGTCTATAAATATTTTTACCGTCCAATTCTGTCTATGAAGAAAGAAATAATATTTCACAGAGCATTTGTGTGACGATTCTAATCTTTATGCCATGAGCAAAACCTTACTTTGCTCATGGTCTTCATGATAGTACAACGCTCTGTGTTAGTCAACTATGGAGTAAAAAAATCTTCTGTCTAGAACAATTGCATAATAATAGTGCACAGTTTTTTTAGCACCTGCTATCTCCAATTAGCTCCTGCATAATACATATTCTTTGTGTTCGGTGGAAATATTTTGCTGTCTTTTCCAGGATTCCATTTTGTTCCAGGCGTATTAAATATTACATAGAGATCGGGAAGTTTATATATTTGTTTGATGGCAAATGAGTGGTTAAACTATAGTGGTTAATTCAGCAAATGAGTGGTTAAAATTCGATCTATGCGTATATTTTCGGGAAAAATCAATTTAAAATCGGTTGATAACAATGGACGACGGTTGAGCGTTATACAAAATGGAGTTTTCGTGTTAAAGAGACTGAGGGCTGCTAAATAATTTTAAAATCATCATTGTCATAAGCACTGCTGTGCATTGAGATATATTCGTGAGATATTGATAGGATAAAAAAAAATGTTGGAGGTAGTGCCATTAATGCATCGCATTATAAAAGGCCTGGCACTAACGGAACGGTATGGTAAAAGTACCACCAGTTGTTTGAAATCCCAGTGATTCATAGGGGATCTCCAATCGGAGATGTATGCGTGTATATACTTAAGCTTTAGTTTTGTGAATGATTACAAAAATTTAAAGTCGTTAAAGGGAACAATGACTGTTCGTTTTTCCCCGCAAATAACAAACATGTTATATTTTCGATAAACGAAAATACCATTACACTTTTCATCAGTTCCGCGGGCAAATCTTTATAATATTATATTTATTTAGTAAAATTCATTACAGGATTTGCTAAATGATGATTATGTTGCGGTATCAAAGGCTCTACAGGCGTCTTGTGTTTCACAGTAACCGGAGAGGATTTCTCGCGTAACAATGGAATGTCAAGCCACTTATTGTACTGACTAATTGTACACATGTCCTATTAACGTTAATGATTTTCTCTTATATAATGCCGTCGTATTCATTCCGAGGATTTTACATATTGGTCTATGCATATTAGCAGTTACTGCCGTCACTATAGCCTCATTTACTTCCTCTGCAATGAAAATGAGTTTCTTTGGAGATAAGTTTGTTAAATATAAGACCTATATAGCAATGCATTATTTCTAGAATACCAGTTCCATTGTAACTGTACTATAACACATAATGACTACTCAGTGACACACGCATTATCACCCTTGTGGCTTGTAACACTGAGTAAAAGAATGTTTGTGTTAAACATTCTAGATTTTTTTAAGTTAAATTTTATTTCATAGCAATTATTACGTAATTAAAATATATTGTGTATAAATACTAATGCTGACTAGCAACGAGTCCAGACATCCATTCCTTTGTTAAAGTCCTTAGGGCTTGTTAATAACGTGTCATGGTGGAAGCAAACCAAACATAATAGCAGACAGCCATTGATAGCAAACAAACGGTTTGTAAGCGGAACGGTTTGTGCTTAGATTTGGTTTATCGAGTCTTGGAACTGTTGCAATCTAGACTTTAACTCCCACGTTATAGTAAAGAATTTCGTTTGCCAATCTGGAATGGAAATGTGCCACGGCTTGTTATGCTGTGCTAGGTTCGCACTGAAACACACTAATATCAGCGTGAAGGAATTTGATATTTTGTTTGAGAATTAAAATTCATGCTTTCTAGCTGTATGGTAACTCACGTTCATTTTGTGTTATGAAGTGCGCAGCAAAAAGGACACGTGAAACATATTAAAGTGCACACTGCGATATCAAATGATGTCGTGCAAAACATTACATTGGGTCAGATGCGTGAACACTTAACAACAAAATACACTTTTGAATTAAATTTATTAGAAATATTTAACATTATGTAAAGTCACATGACATGGGTGTGAAATGTCATTAAAATGGGACTACAACTAGTACTTCGGAACTACAACTACGGTTGTAGTTTCGGAGATTAGCCGGAACAAATATTGTGACAAGAGATTTTTATTTATTAAGATGTAAAACATATTGTGAAATATACGTATGCTACGTATATATTTTGTATAATATTTCATTATTTCGTTATATATAAAACAGTTAATTGAGCGAGCATTAGTGGGCATGTTCTCAGTCCGCGGACCCTAAAATCACGTGGTCACAGCCAACTAACACAAACACATCGTCACTGTTACGATCATAAAAGAGCAAACAGAAGTAGGCGTGTATATAGACGCAGTGATTTATTATGGAAAAGGGTTTTCACGAACCGTTTAATTTGGACTTTTCAAAGTAATCATTTTCCATTTTCGGTTAAAATTTTCATTCTGCTAAATTATATATAATTTTAAACTTTGAAAGTTATTTTTGTTCTTTATAGAAAATAAATACAATTTGATTAAAGTGATGATTGTTCCCGATTTATTAAATTATATTTTGTACAAATAGATAATACAGAATAGATGGGCCAAGTAAGTTATGGACACCCAGCCTAGAGATGGCCAAAGAAATAGAGGTAGACCGAGGCGACGTTGGGAGGACATATTCAAAGAAAGATGAAGACCGGTCTGGATAAGAAAAGCAAAGGATAGACAAGGATGGAGGAAAATGGGGGAGGCCTACGCCGCTGAGGCGACTTCCACAAATAAATAAATATAAATATTAATGTAATAATACAAATACTAATAATTTAAATCACAAATAATAATGAATATAGTTAAAAAAAATTAAATATATTAATAATTGAAATATAATAGAATTAGTGTAATGATCTAATAATTATAGTTTATAATAAATAATATTTGTAGTAATTTTTGCATGTTGTAATTGTGGTAGAATAAAGGCTATTTTATTTTTATTTTATTTATTTTGTACAAATGGAGTGTTTTGGCTGCATTGCAACCGAATTGGGTTGGTATTGTCCCTCAGGCGATACCGTTACGAAGCAACTATGCAGTCGCGATTCGTGTTGATTGCGACTTTCTAGTGGAACGGGACGGAGAAACTACAGACAGAGACTCACACGAACCAATAAAATAATTGACTGATCATCTAATAATGTAGAGTTCTGTATCTTACTCTTGGTTGATTTAGAGAAAATGATTTATATAATGATTTATATAAAAATGATTTATATATAAAATATCTGAAATATTAAGTACATATTCCTGATTAGAAAAATATTTTGATAAACAATCTCGATTTGTTTCTTCAATAAACTGGTTGTGGGTTGTTGTCATCCTTATAGTTTTGTACCCTTGTACAAAATGTATGAATGTATGTACCCTTGTACAAAACTATAGGGTGAAGGCAACCCCACAAATCTGTCAATGTCTGGAATATAACGTGATTCAAAGTACTTGCAGCCGTGAGACATGATGGAAACAGAGCTGGATAGTATTTAGGAAACGTCTCCGGAACCCTCCGGACCTTCTGATTACGACGAAAAAGAATATTAAGAAACGACAGATCGTAACGTGTGAAGTAATGTTGTCGGATCGTCGATAAACTTTGATGAGACAACTAACGAGCTTACTCACTCAATACAAATTCCTAAAACGCTAACAACTTATTGTTATGACGATCATGAGCCTTTTATTAAAGACTTTTCAAAGACTCAACAATTTAACCCATAAAACTTTCAGCATCATAATGACACCGGAACACACTTGAGGCGTTTGAATAATAAAATAGATTAAGATCAATTACATCCTTTATTCCAGGAGGCTTTATTTTGAATGTCGTTTGCTTCAGCGTCGTCGAAATAAAGTAAATTGATACACAAAGGTTAACCCAAGCTTTACCTAAGAATATAATCACTACTTCTTGGTGATATCGCCTTTATTGTAGACGTTTAACGTCTATAATAAATGTTATGTTGGAAATATTTAAGGCAACTGTATTTGATCGAGGTGATAAAATCTTGAGATATCACCATTCAATGCGATATTAACAAAAACGCAAGGAAAATATTTTTAAGCAAATTTAATTCGTACACATGAACTTGTTTAAAGAAGGTAATCTTCAGAAATATGGATCCAATGTTAAAAAATATTTAGAAACAAAAGCTTATTCAGGAGTGCCATAGATCATATTTTATTATGATTGAACACATTTTACTACGACTAGTTTACCCCTCTGTACTAAAAAAAAATGAATATACCGCTGATGATATACCGATTACGACGCGTTGTCTTCTTTACTCAACTTACCCATGGGGTTATTAAGACTTGTGCCACTGTATTTGTGAATATCTGTACTTTGCCTACCCACACAAGGCCGGCCCCACATAGCACTACAGCACGACAATTACTTTACAGCAGTGTTAAAGTATAAAATGTATTTCTCATGTCACGCCTCCCTTATTTAAAAATAAAACAAAAATGGCACCGTTAAATATATTTCACAATTACTATAAATGTACAATCTTGTTTTATCTCATCAAAACGAGTTACGCCGAGGAATAAGTAAATATCAGATAAAAGCGGAAAAACATTGGACGTAATTATAAACCGTCTTTCATGGCGTTATCTTCAGGAAGGTTAAAGAACAATGGGAAAATGCTATACAATTTTTTATACTATTTTTTTAGATGAAAAAAATATAAAAATATAAGTTTTTTTTGTGAGCTGAATTCTCCTCAGAATTAGTATTCTAAGAAATATTTTTTTTGTTGGCTAAATTTTTTATCGTCTACTACTACTATTTATTAGCAACATAATACGAACAAAGGGTTACCAGATAATTTAATTTAATATTCTTAAGTGAAATGAAACAAATTAAAAGTACGGATAACTGTTATACGAAGCATTATAAAAGGTAAGAAATTATTTTATATACGCCTGTCTCGAAGACAATTTTAGACTCAAAGATTTTATTGACTATTATGTCGTCATTGTCCTTTCAAATTAATAATTATTATAGAAATTATATTGTAATGTAATTCAATATGTCTTTAATATTCCTTAAAAATGAACACAGTAGGCAGACAAGATTTAGAGATATAATAAAAACGTTCATTAAAAATCAAGACACAGAAAGAATCTCAATAACAAACTAAAATATTTTTGAAAGAAAAGAAAATATTAAGGGGGCAAATGAGCAGTCGGAACCATTTTCATGTCTATCGACTCCCATAGACATCCACATAAAGGCAATACTGATGCGATTCTTCCTGCTCCTACTCCTTTCTCCTCCCACCTCCATGCGCCACCGGCGACTTACACACCGCACGAAACGCGACAGCAGAGCTGTCACTTTACGCCGGTCTCGTGTAAAATCACTTTAGAGAAAATAAATTAATATAACAATGTTCTGTCTGTACGAAAATTCTTATTTTTCAAGACCTCAAATCGAGTTTAAGGGTTCCTAACTTCATACATTTTTTTCCGTAGCTATGTTAACTTTAAGAAGAATTTCGTAGTTAAATTATTTTCATAAGACATTCAAAGTACAGCCTTTATAAGTTTACTGGTTTAAAAGTTTGGAAAACATTCCTTTTATACAAAAACATTACATTACGGAGTTATTTTTGCGGATTACCGCCGATTGTGCCAAGTTTGTAATTTGCGTTACACAATTAATTAGCTAGTTTTATACAGAGTGCAGACGAAAGTCAAATAATTATTTCTCGGTTTAATACCGACGCGAAACTTGTCTACCACTGTTTCTTTCAAGTATGATATGTACCTATTGTTTTTAGTATCCCGTAGCTGAAAAGGATAAATCGAAACCCTTATAGAACCATGCTGTTGTTTGTTTATACAGGTGTCCAAGAAAAAGGGACACCTGTTTTAATGAATGATAGAGTACATTAGTAGCATTCAAATACAAAAAGAAATAACTTAATATATCTAATAATGAAAAAGATATAGCCAAAAAACTAAATTTACTATAACAGCGCTTCCTCTTAACGCGGCGGCTGATCTTAAAAGAGCGCGCGTCGAGCTAAACGAGTTTAATGAACCGACTTGACCTCTACGCGTTTTAAGGCAAAGTCGATCAACGTTGCAGTACTGTTGCGATGCTTTAAATGTTCTTTATTTAAATATTTCATGCATATAACAAAAAATAACAAACACGTCTAGTTTAAAATCATTTACTTTACACGTTTTATGAGTTTTTTTATGAAAAAAGTTTAATATTTTTAAAACTTTGGACCCGCATATCCCCGCAACGCTTATGATTTTTCCAAAAATTCTTTTTGCATTTGAATACTACTAATGTACTCTATCCCCCATTAAAACAGGTGTCCCTTTTTCTTGGACATCCTGTATAATATTGTCTCTCTATACACTTCATTACATCGGGAACGCTTTAAAGGATCAAGTTTGAAATTCATGTTGAATATGGAGGTCTGTAACCTTTTGGAGCATAAAAAATCATAGATCTAAGTCTATGCAATAATCAAGTCAAAAACTGTTAAGAAATAATTTAATTTAAATGCAGTAATCAAGTCAAAAACTGTTAAGAAATAATTCAATTTAGATGCAATTATCAAGTCAAAAACGGTTAAGAAATAATTTAATTTAGATGCAATAATCAAGTCAAAAACGGTTAAGAAATAATATAATTTAGCTAATACACAATTATTAGAATGCGGTGAATTAGTTTAGTCAGTCCCGGTCACGTCATTGCTAGGGTTGAATCGTTGGTAGATTTTTGCAAATGCAATCTTATGCTTAAATAAAAATAACAAATCAACTTTGGCCGTTATTTTGGGCTAATTAACAAAAACAAACTCAAAAAAGCAAAATCATACAAAGAATAGTATTTTTTTTTTTCTTCCATGTTATATTACCTAATATCACTATCGTAACATGTGTGGTAATTTTTTGCTCAAAGTATAGCCATTTTGGAGACTTATTTTTCCTGTATAGTATTGTGTGGTATCCTACCTCTTGGTTCTTGCGACTCATCATTCTATAGGTAGTCTGAGATATGTTCAGTATCGTCATAGTGAAGGCTTCTATGCCTGGACTTTTACTTTCAGCATCATCAGCACGATGCACGCCTATATCTTAAAGATCTAACGGCTCTTCTTCCTCCGATTCGGGATCTTCTAGCCAACTACGAATTTAAGCTAACTAGTAACTACGGCCAAATAGTTAATTATGATGATGATAATGAATGAAATTCTGATGATGAACATGATGATAATGAATGGTACGCTAAAAGCGAGTATTTACTATTTAGCAATAATTCGCTTAACTAATTAAATAACAATTGCATAATAAGAGTGCACGGTTTTGTAATTAGCTTCTCCGCGCTTTGTGTTTTCATTGCGCTGGAAATATTTTGTTCGTTCCTGATGTATTAAATAAAAAATTAAATAGAAGAGGTCGGGGATTTTTTATGTTTGTATAATGTATTTGCTCAGGATTAACTTTCGAGTTGTGTAAATTTTTGAAATAAAATCATTTAAAATCCGTTAAAAATGGTTGAGAGTTTTACAAAACATGGAGTTCTCGGCTTAAAGATACTGAGGGCTAAATATTTTTTATTTTATATTCGTTACCATCTTCATCATAGACTTATCGCTAACTATTCAATAGTTAGTTTAGGTGGTTTTTATTAAACGTCGTGTTTTTATCAACCCCATTTTGTTCTACATTTTGTACAAACAAAAAACAAAAGACAACCCTCTGTTATTCGCCTTTCATGCGCACCGACTACTACAACGAAACCATCAACACACCTTTAGAGTTAATCATATTTGAATTCACTGCAACAAAAATGTATTTTCCATAACGAAATACATTAAAAGTTTACATCAAATACTTAAATCATTTATTTTTGTGTTGATCAAATAACTACCTATAAAAAAACTTGCAATTTCGTATTTCATCCGAATATTCTGGAAATACTTATTTGTGGATAAAGGGGGGCATTAGTACATTCATACTCAGTTTAAAATTCCGCTTTTATTTCAATTAGAGTGAAAGGCGTTCCACCGAAATTAGGTTCGTTTCATGAAATAATGCAAGGAGTAAGGCCGAGGAACTTTTGAAATACACCCTAAAGTGCTGCTAGGTGCGGCTTGTTTTTAATTTTTCGAGATACCCGTCTAGTGAGTGTTTTTATTACAGCTAAAGTTTTGAGAGAGGGAACAGTCTTGGTTTTTTTATGTTCTGTTCGGTCATGATTAAAAGGTGTTCGAATCACCTTTTCAGTTTTGGAGGTTCCAGGTTTCTTTTTGATTTCCAACGTGAAACGTATTAAGAAACACTCCAATTTAAATATAGAAAATCTTATTAATCTTACTTGGTATGTACATACATTAGTCTGTCTGGGCTCTCGGAAATTGCTTATACTATTCTAATCCAATTTAGTACAGACATTTTATTTTAATGACTAAATGCAATATATTTATTGCTTATTATTATTATATAATATTTTTATATCACATTTTCAGCCCTACTAGGGCTCAAAAATGAGTCCCAATATTTAAAAGTTCCAGTCGTAGATGTGCAGAATAATACAGAGGAGAAATTTGATTACAATAAAACAACTTTAATAGATTTTATCGCGGCTTATTAAAATATTTTACAAGATGATAGTTTCAGAAGCTTGACAGTAACTATCGTCACTGGTGGAATGAGAATATAGATGTCCTATTGTCACAAGATATTAAAGATACCCTACCTATTATTTGATATTAAAATAATACATGCTATTTTTAACCTATCTAATAATAAAAATATTACATGCAATTATTTTTTTTTAAATCCCCCTACACGCTACGGAGCATTTTCAATCAGAAAGTAAAAACAAGACCTTTGATATTAAACTAACTTAAGTCCGAATATTATACACTAACATTACTACAATAATAAGTTTCTGAACTAATTATCTTTGTCCAATCAAACTGGATAGATTGTTGAGAATCCTGAAATGTAGATATAATTCGCCTTTGTGACTTTGGCTTTGTGATAATCTGAGTTGCATTTCAGAACCTCAGAACCTCGATTTATTTCAAAGGGATACTTACAATTAAATGAAGTTATAAAATTTTCAGACTTAACTCAGGTTTGGTATAAATTTTATAAAAAAGTTTCCTCGCGTAAAAAGTAAAAAAGGTAAAAAAAACTATAGATTCATTTTGATAAATAACGCCGAAATCTAACAGTAACGCATATTTGATTTATACGCCTTAGGTTAAAAAAAATGTTAGTTTATTTTAAAAGCAAGTTAGACAATAATTGCCTTTAAAGATATACACGCAAATACTACTAATATATTTTTTTATATATTAAGTTCATTGTTCAATCTAAAACTACCACTGAAAGCATTTATATAGCACAGATATAATAGAATACAATTCGGAGTAACCAAAAAAACATTTTTATCCTCACAAAAGTGAAATTTTACCTATGATTTGCATGAAATAAGCGAGCGCACAATCTCTCATAATTCCGGAATCAGCAGATACAACGTAACAATAGCACTAGCGCTCACAATGTGAATTAGATACATACAATGTTATGAGAGCGTATTGAAACTCATCTCGAAATATTTGATGAAATTTAAAGGGGTGGAAAAACAAAACAACTCTCAAAATCATGAAGAGAATATCACTTCAGTATTTAGTGAAAAGATAAACGCGGGAACAGAGTATTGTTTATTTAACATTTCAACCGCTTCTATTTAAAAATATTATAATATTCAGTTCTTTCCGCTTGTTTCAAAGTGTATGCTGTACAAGTGGTAATGAAGTGCCCGGGGCGTTTTTTGTAGCTCGAGTATCAATTCTGTAGCTTAACTTAAATACGGGGAACGTTGAAAACAGCAAAAACTATATATGTATGTATGTCTCTTGATTTTTTTTAATCCCACTATGTATTAGCCAATGTTATTATAATATGTCTATAAGCTCAGCTAGTAAGATAAACAAAGACGTTTACATTTCAAGTGATATTATAACACATTACATTTTACCTTTAAGTATTACTAGCTTCTACCTTCATTTTATTTCGTTTCATTTCATTTCATTTCATTACTTCTAACGTCGATATCTCAAAATCTATTCACCTGGTTGATACAGATAAAATTGGGCAATTTTATATCTGTACTAAATGCCTAAGCTATATGTCAGTTAGCTCATTTGGATATAGATTAATAGTGAACGAAAGAAAATGGCTTTGAAAAATCGTAATGTTTTTAAAATAAAAGTGGTTATTGTAAGTCAATCGCAAGAGATAGTGACATGCTATCGAGGATTTTATTTGTGGGAGTTTTTTATAGATTTTGAATTAGCTAGTACATATTTTTGCTAGCTTATGCTCCGTTCCTGTGGAAAGCTCCCAGTTGACGAAATTTTTGCGACCTCTCTAACATTCAATACCGTATTTCTGCTAATTTACATAAAAGCATAAAAATTAAATAGCTAAACCTTTCTCAAGAATCACTCTTTCTGTTGAAAACCGAATAAAAATCCATTAGGTAAGTTTCGAGTCTATAGCGTTCAGACGGACAGAAGGGCAGAGAGACGCGGTCGGGGAACTTCTTTTTATAAAAATATGTATAGATTACGAATCTCGAATCGAAAGTATAAGCATCATAACCATAAGCTGTTGTGCTGTATGGGGGTGCAAGAAGTGGCTTTCATTAGTCAGAGGTTAGAGAGAGGAGCCACTGCTTGACGAATGAATAATATGGATTCATTATTACATTACATTATGTACATTTTCTAAAATTATCATAACTGTAGACTACTGTATTTTTGTTTATTGTATATTTAGTAACTATGTAGTCCTATATTGTTGTGTATGTACTAATGATTACGTAAATGTTCTGCAGTGTGTTACTACGAATAAATGTATATTATTATTATTATTATAAGTTTAGGATGGTTCTTTTTTTGCCTGTGTTACGGTACAGGTTACATGTACCGAGCTCCAGTCGTCCTGATGCAGACGTGCCAGCCATTTAATGAATGCGTCTAATGGAACCTGCCCAACGTGCTTGTGTATCGTGTGGCAGACCTGCACTGCGGAGCTCGGTACGGATCATCCTTAAAGTACTTCATGCAGCCTTGCATTCCAGGTCTGTCCCTTATCCGTCTTTAAATAAAAAAAATAATATTTCACAGATCAACTTTTTGTGATCATTCTAGCGCTGTCAAGGCACTGTGTTAGTCGACCATGGTGTGAAAAATCTCCATGAGGCAGCAGGTGGACGGAGCATTCATTGAAGTGACCCGTGTCTAAAGTAGATCAAAAAAGACCAAGACAGTGGATTAAGATGATGATGATAGGTTAGCTAAAAGCGAGTATTTAGCAGTGACTCGTTAAATTAATTAAACAACAATTGCATGTGCACGGCTCTGTAATTAGCTTCTGCATAATACGCTTTGTGTTTTCAATGCGGCGGAAGTATTTTGTTTGTTCCGGACGTATTATGGTATGGAAAAGGTCCAGGATTTTATAAAATATAAAATACTATCTGCACGATAGACATTGTCTTGTCCGAATCGGAAAAAAATGTTGACATGGTAACGTGTAATGTTATGTGGTCGAATCGGCAACACGTTACTTTATCCTACAATTGTATATTCGAGATACCGTGTTCTGCACCATCTGCCGGGCTGATATGTAAATCTAAACCATTTTCAAACCCCATTCAACACACACAAAATAGTTTGTCAATATCGGTTCGGTCGTTTAGGAAGAGTTCAGTGACATACACACGCACACAATAAAGTTTCGCCAGCGTAAGATTAGCCCCCGTGGAAATATTGAGTTGAAAATAGATGTTGGTCGATGCTCCTCATTCCTACCAAACATACACTCAAAATTTCATGAGAATCGGTCTAGTCGTTTTGGACGAGTATGATAACATTGTGACACGAGAATTTTATAGAATAGATATTTTATATTTCGCTCAGTTGTTAATATGCGAGCTGTGTACATTTTCGAGGAAAATCAATTTAAAATCGGTTGACAACAATGGACGACGGTTGAGCGTTATACAAAATGGAGTTTTCGTGTTAAAGAGACTGAGGGCCGCTAAATAATGTTACAATCATCAGTATCGTCAGTACCTCTGTACACTGTATAATTCATGAGCTGATGTAGACAACAACTTTGGAACATGTAATGCCACAGCTGTATTGCATTCGAAAGGGCCCGGCTGTAACAGGATGGTACCCCTCGCTCACATAAAAATACCACCAAGTGACAAAGCTGTCGTGTTTAGTTTGGTTCATAAAATCCCGGTAGTCCATTAAGGGGCTAGAGACGTATGCAACATTAGGGGGTTGAAAGTAGCTAAAGGGCTTTGACTGTTCGTTTTTCCTCGCAGAAAAAATATTTATTGTTATACTTTTGTTTTTCAAAAAAATACCCTACGCTTTTTATAACTTCTGCGGGAAAAGCTTTATGCCTGAAAAAAGTTGAATACAGACTTTTGCGTTTCGATTATGTTACGATATCATAGATAGGTGTCTTGTTTTACTGAGTAACTGGAGAAAAAATATCGTGTGACAACAATGTCAAATGACTTATTGTACAGAGTATCTTCTACATATTTCCAATTTAAAATAACCACTGTCTCGCACATAATGTCAGAGTAGCTCAACCCGAGGGCGGTACATGTTGCTTGCCATGTCAATGGCAGCTTACTCATTCACTTCCTCTGCAACAAGTCTCGTTTAGAACAAGTTATTGAGACCTATCAATAAACAATGTTTGACAAGCAACACACTCAAACCTCGTCTATAAGCCAATGTATTATAGAATACCGGTTCGAGAGTATCAGTACCACAAAACATAATGAACATACATTTTACCCGACTGCTATGTGTGTCAAGCGTAAGCGCATATGTCTATGAACATTTTTTATTTCCCTGTTTTATACTTCGTCTTAGTGTTACCTCGTACAAAAATATAGTATTTCTTATAAAACTTTATTATATAGTTTTGAAATAGTGCCAAAGTTAAGTAGATTAAAAAAAATGCTTAAAACCCGTAAAGATTTGCGGTGTACTTTATTTGTTGATCCATTCAAATCAGTGATAATAATATGTTACCTACATATTGTGATATGAATAAACACTACTTATGGTAAGAAACGAAATGTTAGAGTTGAATAATGGAAAGGACCCTTCAGTCGAAGAAGTATGTGAAATAATTGCTACAACATAAGGAAATTAGAAGGTCGCTGATTAAAACTCATTAGCTTTTATGTAAACCAATGTAAGAATTATCTTAAGATTAGGTACTGATATAATGTTTGGATATTTGAAGTTTAAATGGAGTAAAACATCGGTTTCCGCTATTTTTCTCAGCGACCCTTCCCTACTTTGATAATGTTGGTGACCTAAAATTCTCAAAAAATCTCATTCTGTAATCAAAATAATATTATACTTATCTAGCCTTTATTTTAACTTGGATAAATTATATCATTATAGATTTTGATAGATAAATTTGAGTTGAGTTCAGCTGATTCTATATATTTAGATCCGCGTGTTTCTAAATATGTTTCATGTCAAACAACACGCAAAGAAACTGGGAACCTTAAAAACGAAAGATTATATTTTGAACACCGCAAAATGATGAACAAACGGAACATAAAAAAACAAAAACCAAGACGCTCCCTCAACAAACTAATAACTGCTCCCTCCCGCAACACTTTGGCTGTAATAAACAACACGCCACAAGGCGGGTCTCGAAAAATTAAAAACAAGCCGCATCTAGCAGCACCTCAGGGTGTATTTAAAACTTCCTCGGCCTTACTCCGAGCATTATTTAAACGAAACGAACCTAATTTCAGCGGAACGCCTTTCACTCTAATTGAAATAAATGCGGAATTTTAATCTGAGAATGAATGTTGTAATGCCCCATCCACCCTTTATCCACAATATTCCAGTGAAATGCGAAATTGCGAAATTTTTCATTAGCTGGTTATTTGATCAACACAAAAATAAATGATTTAAATATTTAAAACTTTTGATGTATTTCGCTATGGAATATTCATTTTTCATTGCACTGAACTTAAATATGATTAACTCTAAAGGTGGATAAATAATTTCCTTGTAGTCCGCGGTCCGTGTGGAATGTAAATAGTACAAGGTTGTCTTTTGTTTGTAAAGACTTGCTTTCCGCTACCCCTAGAATGAACCACTGGAAAGTGAAAAACCGCACGAAATGCCGCATAAGACAGAGTTACCTCCCCTGTGGTGGCGGACTGTGGTGGTGGAAGAAGGACGGAGGGCAACGCATCTGTTTATCACCATGCGGATGTCTATGGGCGTCGGTTGTCACGAAGATGGCTCCGACTTCTCGTTTGCCCATATATACCATTAAAAAAACATATTTGACAAAGTTACTCAAATTTATTTCACGTTTACTTAGATGACGCACATTTGAGTAGTGGGATAAAAGAAAAGATGGCAGATAGCGCTAAAGCGCGGGAAACAAAGTATTTTACTACATCTATAAACATAAACCATACAAGGCTCCGGGCATAAATTATGGCGATATACGTGTCGAAAAAACACGTTTACTTTTCATATTATGTAAAATAGATTATATGACATATATTCAGGACGTGTACACGCATCGTTTCTGTAAGGGACGGGCCCAAATGGAATAGCTCTCGGCGTGGGGTACTCACTAATTACATTGCTTGTGTTGCTAGGATTTTTTAGGGTCTTTTGTTCATCTTTCTCTTCAAAATCAAGTTTGTTCTTAAGCAGTTAGTACACTCCTGCCCAGTAGTAATTGGCAAACAGATTTTTATTGCTATTTAATTATATCAATCAATCAAAGCCCAACGTAGGTCCGATGGAAGCTCATTTACTAGACATCCCTAATTAGTATTAATTACAGTAGTAGTAATTATAGATTAATTACAGTGTTAAAGCTCAATCTCATTATTGAAATAAATAATACAACACGGATGAAATTGTGTCTCAGTTTATTTA
This sequence comes from Calycopis cecrops, assembly GCA_001625245.1. Lineage (NCBI taxonomy): Eukaryota > Metazoa > Arthropoda > Insecta > Lepidoptera > Lycaenidae > Calycopis > Calycopis cecrops. The sequence continues at coordinate 30,406 of LUGF01029464.1, read as the reverse complement.
TGAAAATATACCTATTTTACTATTAAAATTATAAATTGCTACTATTTTATATTAGGTATAGGTTGCGTAATTTTAGAACAAAACTAACATTGTAAAGAGGTCTTAGCTAGAATAACAGTATTCTGCAGAAGTCCGGTCCTTTACGGTGGACTGGCCAGTCGCCGAGGTGCCCTGTTGCTGACGGATCCGGGGCACTTCAGAATAGGCGGCCGATGGCACCCGCGGGGTTTTAGTGGATATACGGTTTATCCGGGAGTCCCACACACATCCACTGGACCTCACCCTCGGTCCGGTGGCAGTGCGTAAATGCATGTCCCGGCGAGAAAAAAAAAGAAAAGAAGTATAATAGTATATTAATCTTGTAATCACTTTACAGGTTTGAGCATGATAAAATATACATTAAAGTTACTAGCAAAAACATACACCTTTGCTGGACATGCTCACGAGCCGACTTCACGGAGTCACAAACGAAAATTAACATAATATAAATTGAAAAACATAAAGACCGCATGAAATATTCTTTAATGTACCAGATGTGACGACTCGCGTTGTCAAGAAAAATCTAACGATGTTAAAACCATTTGGTATGTAGACTGTAGAAGAAACATTGAAATATATTTATTACATTACATATTACAATAAACATACGTAACTGTATACTCCCTATGACACGGCCAGTTTGGCGTCAGTTCAGTCTGAACGTCAGTCCAACCAGACTGACAGAAAAATATATAAATGATCGTCAGTCAGTCAGTCAGTCTGGGCTTATACTATCAATTTTCCGTCATTATGAAATCACGCACAGACTGAATTGACGCCCAACTGAAAGTGTAACTTCCATCTATAACACCACTACTAGGTACAATAAAAGTCTGATCTGATATCTTTATAATATACGGTCAGATATTTCACAGCCGCGCGACCAGATATTGATATAAATAGCTGATTAATTCAGTGTCCAATGTGACCTATAGCGGACCAAACGACCGTTGGACCTTCTATGTCGTTAATGTCTCATAAAAAGGGGTCAGTTAAAGGACAGCGAGGGGGCAGTGACCTCGATACGACAATCGGCTGGGCTTGCCACATACTGATATTCAATCTAGCCGACTCACCAGACTCTCTTGAGCGTGAGCGCGAAAAGCGAATTATCATCACCATCATTTTCAGCCAGGGGACACGGGAAACTGACTCAAATTAGCGTAAGAGAGACCTTGTCCAAACTTGGACAAGGACTTATGATAATGATGATAATATAATCTATTCAATACACTTTTCTTTTTCAACGCCATACAGATTTATTTCAGCGTGTTATAAAAGTTTCTATATATCTAATGTCCAAGTACTTGTACCAACCGGCATTTTGAAAAGGGTCAATATTAGCATACACCAAAAAGTTTTTTATTAGTTCAAGCCGCTTGGAACGTTTTATATAAAGGTTGAGCCACATCCTCGGGCGATAGGAATTTTCAAATACTTTGAGGCATTCGCAGTTTGGATAAGATATTGCTCAAGTGCATATTTTAAGGTAAGTAACGAAATAAAATGGAGCCGATTGAATTTAGTTAAAGAGGGTCGGACTAGATGACTTTAACCAGACTAAACAAACGACATTGCAGCAAAAAAAAATATTATGTATAGTTTAGCTTCCTTCTTCTCTTTATCAACCGCTGAAATAATGACGTCACTTACACTTAATTTACTGCGTGAATGAATACTTATAATAAACAGCACGCGTAAATAGCGTCATCATCGTATGCGCCACGGGCGCCGACTGGCGTGGCTGGAAGAATGTCCCCATCGCAATAAGTCCACAACAGTTATAAATATAATATCTATATAATATGTATATCGGCAGCTAAAACACCTACCGGTGACATATTGTTCCTTCTTTGACCGGGTGCAAAGTTTATTATAATAACATGTTCCAATTTTTTTTCTTTTACTATTAAAACGATAATTTTTCACAATATCTATTTTAAATATTAAATATTTATAATACCTACTTACAATACATCTAGTTTATTATTCACTACATCTATCGTTATATTACATCAGTGTACCTGTTGGAATTCGTCACTTCCTTCCGTCTTACCTTTTTCGGACGTCACTGAAAATCGGTGCGGAGAACACAAATTCTTCGTTTTATGCCGAGTGACGTCCATTTCAGTGCTCCTCACATTGCATCACTGTGCATGCATTTGTGACAAGTAATTTATTTGTTTTTTGTGTAACATTCACTAAAATTGTTATTTTTGGTTTGTTTTATTATTTTTTTTTTCTCTCTTTTGTATATTACTATTTATTTTGTATATTTTGTGCTTCATTTTGTTTTTGTATTTTTTGATGAGCACTGAATAAATTGTTTTCTAGTCTATTCTATTCTAAAATGATATCGATGCCGTCGCGTTTCGTACAGTACAGATGTGAAGGGTAACTCGGATGTGTATAAATAATACGGATGTTTATGGGCACGGTAACTTGCCTCAATAATACTAGTTATAATACTTGCCTCAATAATACTATACAAAAAAGTTCTAGAGAAGAAGCATGTTCGCATTTATGTATTATTGTCTATGTTACTGCCTGTTTGATTGCACTGTAAGACTAATTATTTAATATCGTATCCATACTAATGTTATTAATGCGAAAGTGTATTTGTTTCTTTGTTTGTCATTCTTTTACATCAAATTGGACCAGCGGGTTGATGTGATAATTACTAGGTATGGAAATAGTTGAATGTTTTTTCACCTCACGAGCAAAGTAGGGTGCAACAGTTAGTACTGAATAAAATCAATAACATGAGGTTACAAAACAGCGCAGAATCCTACACAATATGACTTGAATAGATAGAAATATAAAAAATAACTTTTTACTTAAGTATAGCAGCTTGTGTGGCTTTTTGTTTCGTTCCACTTGTGTCTCTGTTAACAAAGAATAAAAAACACGTACAGTAAACCTACAACCTACATACAGCGTCCCTATGCTCTATTTTTTTTAATCTAAAGTAAGAATATACTGTAATATGTTTCTCAGCGTATATAAAGCTGTCTAATATATAGGATACTTGTATTACATAAGTCTTTGATGATGATTTGGTGATATCTATTCCAATACAAAAAATCTATAACTACTATAATAGCAATTGGCATGTGTATCACGTCACGTATACGCGAGGATGTATCCTCATATGTGGTACACGACGTCGCAAATAGAGAATAACTTGACCAAAGTGCTTGATTTTCTTTAGCTACCGGTCCTAAGTTGGATCCGATGGATATTTGTAACTCGTAAAATATCCATTAAAACTCCGTGAATATTATAGACCGCCCCTGCTAATTGCTTCGAATCTGTCAGCTACGTGGCACCTCGGCAACAGGCCAATCCCGTAGGGAGGGGCGTCCGCAATAGTATCTAGCATACTCGATATACTCATATATTCGAGACTTTGGAAGAATTATACAAAACTAATTAGAAACCACTTCGAAGATACTGTAAAGTTAGCAACATATTATGTTTGAAAACTTCAAGTAGCTCTCCTGTAAAATAGACTTTTTTGAGTTAATATCCTGTTCATCTGGACTAACGATATAATATTAATATCCTTAACATGGGTCGTGCTTCTTGTTTCTTTTTTATATAAATTAGTCGTGTAACTTAGACAACTGAATGATCTGATCTGAAACATCCGATCCAACACAATGATGTTACTTTTTATTAGTTCCTGGCACCGACATACCAATGACACATTCTGCGTAGCACAGACGAGAAGAAGTATGACCATATATTTATATTATAAATATTTACTTCTAGCTTTAGTCCCAAGGGCTACTATACTTCTTTTTGTACAATGTAAACCAACGTTACAATTTTTTATTTAATGTATGTGGCGATTAAAATGTATCACGTTTACGGCTATTAACTCTTCAAATGTGGTATACCAGTGAAATAAAATCTTGAGATAGAGTCAACACGTCACAATGGCTGACGGTTTCGTATCAGACGATGACGTATTGTACGGTCTTCTTACCTGCACGCGGTGGACTAAAGACTCGGTTGAGGTCGCGGGGCCACTGAATACAAGTGAACTGTGGCATATGGCTCTTTGGGGTAGAGTTATTTCCAGTAATTTATATCTTCCAACTGGTGATGACAATATAAATTAAAAGGTCGTGGCGGTTGATTCTGTATCGGTGTTCGCACCAGCAGAAACCTTTAGCTCACATAGTTCTGGTTTTACGCAACATAAGTGACATAGAAATGCGACTTAGTTTCTCGAGTGCTGACATAACCGACTGAATTCTGCTATCAGGTAAGCCTTTTCAAAGAACACTTTCTGATTTTGTTTCTCCTAAGGCGCGTTTCCCTACAACTGCGTCACTAGGTGTTGGCTGACCATCGACCAATCGACCAAAAATAAATATAGTCTCCGTGCAGAAGATGGTTTCTGATGAATGCGAGTAGCAACACGATCTCTCGGCGTTCATTGAAGCAGGCTCATTTTCTGTAGTGAACTGATAAAAGACAATAACTATAATGAAAAGCGAGTAATAAGCAATGACTCGTTAAATTAATTAAATAACAATTGCATAATCTGAAACGGCTCTGTATTTACGAGTATTTCCTGCAGAATACATACGCTTTGTGTTTTCAGTGCGGTGAAAATATTTTGTTTGTTCCATACACGGTATTAAATATTAAACAATGGATTTTATATATTTATATAGTGCAAAATAAATATAGTGGTTGAAATTTCAGTTGTGTACTTTTAAGGAAAATCAAATTATTATCGTTTGAGAACAGAGGAGGATGGGCAAGCGTCAACACATTTTTGCTTGGTTTTAAAATGCTGAATAAATTTAAATCAGCATTTTTATCATCAACCCGCTGTCCACTTCTGGATTTAGACTTTTATTAAACATCGAGACTTTGTTATATGGCATCTTAAACAATTTAAATAATGACTTACCAAACCTAACTTGGCCGACTACTAGTTTTTTTTTATATCATGGAAGGCAAAGAAGCAGTCATTTCTCCTGATTGAAAAAGACATCCGACGACGCCTATACACAAAAGAAGTTAATGGTCGTTGCCGACCAGGAGGCTAGGATGTGATGCCTCGTGCGTGAGTGTGCCGTCTACCTCGTTTTCACCTTTTCTACTTCTGTCTCGCCAGGATCAATATATCATGATAAAAACACAACGAAAACAGGTTACAAAAGATTGCCGAATAACTGATCAATCTAATAACCTCTAAACCTATGAAACAGGATCTCACATTGAATAGTTTTTGTTTTTTTGTATTTACGTTACGAGATTAAGTTGCTATCTGTGGACCGATTTTCAAAATTATTTTTGTTTGAAATGGAAAGGAAAGAACAAAAAGCTAGACTGCTTACAAATTAAGTAGCTTTTTGTCCTTTCATTTTTTTTTTAATCTATTCTTTATGGGGCCAAATCTTTTTAATTATAAAATGCCTAGTAAAGAGTAGATAATTTGTCATTTTAGATGATGATTATGTTGTGGAGTCAAAGGCTATACAGGTGTCTTGTGTTACAGAGTAACCGGAGGCGATTTCTCGCGAACAATAGAATGCCAAACCAGTTATTCAACCGAGTAATTGTACACATTACCTACTGACAATTATCATTATCCCTGACATATTGACGGGGAAGCCACTCCGAGGGTTGTGCTTATGTGTTTGTGCATGCTAGTAGTAACTTACCATCAGAATGTCCTACTCTCTGACTTTATCTGCAATAAAAATATAATGACTAGTGACAACAGACAAGTATTTGACGCGTATCTAAAATACCAGTTGCAGAGTAACTGTACCTAGACGTGGAGTAAGTTTTTCGAGTACACAATCATGTAAATATTCCTGTGTGTAAACTTCGGTGTTACCTGCGTACAAATCACGTATCCGATGGCGTTAAATTCATCTTAGTCGGATCTGGATTCAAGTCGGTTAAAAATGTGTTTTAAATTGGATATAATATGTTTTTCAATTTAAATATAGGTAAATGAAAATTATAATTTTAATAAAGAACCGGTCATAGAGATATGGAACCGGTATATAAAACTCATATATAAATGTTATAATGCAAGCGAAATACTCGTGATGAATAGCAAATAATCCAGACATCCTTTCCTTTGTTACAGTCGTTAGGGCTTGTTAATAATGTGTCTTGGTGGAGGCAAACCAAACAGAATACCAGACAGGCATTGATAGCAAACCAACGGTATTGTAAGCGGAACCTTAGATTTGGCTTATCAAGTCTTGCACTGTAGCAATCTAGACTTTAACCCCAACGCCATTATAACGTTATAGTTGTGTGGATAACTATTTTGTGTATAGATATTAACAAAAACACTTACAGTACTTCACAATAGTATATTGTTCACGCAAGCACACTAGTTACACAATTCACAGAAGGCACAAACAGGAATACAAGTTAATAAAAGTTCAGGCATAGGATAGGCAGAAAATATTACGAGTTTAAAGCAAGAAATAAGGAGAGAATACTAATCAGCGTTAACGAGCGAATTAAAATAAAGCGAGTATCTTAAGCAAGCAGCGTGCGCTCCGCGTCAAGTAACGATTGTCTCTCGTCAACCGGTTCTGTGCGGCGCAAGCGCAGGGTGCTGCTTTAGGGTAACATCCGTATCGATATAATTATATCGATATGGAGTTGTCGATAACGTTTAAATAGAAATGATTAAAATTAAAGGTGTTAATAATTATTATATTATGAATGTGTTATGAATGTATATGAATGTATTATGAATATGTTGTGAATGTATTATGTCTGTATTATGAATATGTTGTGAATGTATTTTGTATGTATTATGATTGTGTCTTGTGAATGTGCGTATACCAGGTACAAGTAGCCTACAACGTATTTCGTTTACAAATTGAAATGGAAATGTGCCACGGCTTGTTGTGCCGTGCTAGGTTGCACTGACACACACTCTAATATCAGCTTGAATAATTTGATATTTTGGTTGAGAATTAAAATTCATGTTTCTAGCTGTATGGTAATTTATGCATTCGCAGCAAAAGCGACAAGTGGAATGGATATTAAAGTGGGAGCACTGCGAATAAGAATATCAATTACATATTATTATATTGAATCACATGCGGGAAGGGAATTGATAAATTTTGACTTTGACGTCATTATTATTAATTTTATTGACAACGAATGTTGAGGAAGCAAGACAAAACTGTAAGGATCAAAGGTTTGTCGGTTGGATCTCTCTGCCTACCTGCCACTAAGACATTGCGTTGTTTCTCTTGAATTTAAATTGGAACATTTCGACGAACTATTTATATTCTAATGTTTTCTTAGTGGTCTCCTGTCATAATCACTGTTTCAAAAAACAATTCACACCTTTCAATCATATATATTCCACGAGCACCGCCCATTTTTTCCACAAAAAAATTATTATTGTCAATATTAAATAATGAAAAAAATTATTAGGAAATATACACTACAAAATCTGCTCAAACGATGTAATTATTTTACGCAAAAGTTTTTAAATATATTTGGCTAAAATTTGGCACAGGTATAGATGAGGGACTGGAATAACATCAAATTTTTTTACTAACATTTTTTTCCCGGCAAAAATTACTTTAAGTCAGATTTTGACGTGTTTTCATGCGGGTGACCCGCATAAAAACATACATTTTTTCATTTATAATATGACTAGGATTATATGTATTGATTGAAATATGTACATAATGTGAATAAGAGACGAGATAATACATAATATGTAGTATAGATAAAGTAGTATCTTTGCATAACAACCAAATTGACCACACACTTAAAATAGTAAATATATCATCAAACACATTGACATCAGGTGAGAACCAATTAAGATTGCCTTGGTTGCAGATTACACAGACAGAATGAGTGATAATTAATTAATCAAGTTCAATGGTTAGTTCTGCATTAAATTTATAACCGTAAATATTTTATAACAGCTATGTTTTACATAATATTTTATTGTTACAACCTTTTTTTAGCAGGGATGCAATACTTTATGCACCGTCCTACCAGCTCCGGGTGAGCCGGAAGTGTGTGTCGGACTCACAACGACTAAAAACCTCAGCGAGTGTCGTCTGCCGCCGTTACCTTAAGATTGGGCTGTTCTATGTAATTCTACTGTCATTATTAATGTTAACCACAATTATTATATTTTTTATTTTTTTTTATAACGCTGAATCGCTGCCATTTTTATAACAATCGATGTCCATAAACATCCGCATAGAGGCTTTCTCTTCCTTCCTCCACAGGACACCGGCTACTGACACACCGCACGAAACGCGACAACACAGCTGTCACTTTACGCCGGTTTAGTGTAAGCTGGAAGTACCTCCTCGGTCGTGCAAATTCGCTAATGGGACGGCTAGTACGTAGTAATAAGGTTTGACTAGACGATGTTTTGTTTGAATATTTAAAAAAATGAAAGGAGTCAAAGGAGAAGGAGGAGAAATTATGCATCATATCCCGTTCCAGTTGGCCAGGGATCATATCATTTATACACCTAATATTAGGGTTCGGTTTGGGACGGAGGAATACGAATAAACGTCTACCCCGTTGTTAAACCGGGTTTTGCTGACGGCTACCTATTGGGCAAAGTTAGTGCGAACTATTGGAAAGTTATAAGGTGTCAGTGCCGAATACGGGCTGTAGATAAACCGTAGCAAAGTATGATGGCGTCGATCCTATTATAACATGAGCTTGATACCTTGTCCGAGTTAGTGTTTCGAGGAGACGAAATAGGTAGCGATGGAGACTGAGGTAAGGAAATTGTTAGCGAAGTGCAAATCAATCGCAAAGTCAGCAATCAGCCGCCTGGTAAAAATCTAGTAATCGTCAACCAGGTAACGAAAGTGAGAGTTATTATTTATATGGTATTATTAGCCGACTGCACCATGAGTTGCTGTCTTATTAAAAAAACAGATCGAGAAGCCTTTATATAATATCTAGCCTTTATGACAAGTTGGACATACGGACATATTTGTATATTTCAATAATAAAGACATACCTTCATCGACACTATATTAAGATAAAAATCTTTATTTTCTTTGCATTTTATACGTCTAGGTATTTTGGATTCTAATAATTCGTCTAAGTCAACAATAGAACCAAACTAATTAAATAAAAATCAGAATTAATACAATTAATACATGATCTCGAATTAGCGAGATTATGACGCGTCTCTCGAAGATCTTCCATAGATTGCTTTCTTATAGATGGAACTTGTTTTAAAAATTGGAACATAGCAACGGCAGTAAATATCCGGACAGCTCACGAAGACCGGCGCTTAAAAATATGTAGGGAGTTAAGAATTGCATGATGGGGAACAGAGCCGGTGTGCACCCCCCCGTGCGTCTCCCTCGATACGCCCCATATACCCAGAGGTGGGTAGGACCATGCGTGGTTGGTGGGTGAGCCCATGAAGGATTACAGGAATGAACAACATAATTGTATAAAATTTTCTCACAAAATAAAATATTCTGAGTGTAAAAGCTAATACAACACCCCAAGCGATTATTTTCACATAACTCACAACAACAACATAAATTTAAAACCATATTTATATACAAATACTGCTATCCATATATTTCAGCTTGTGCGCCATAATTTTTGGTGTCCATGACAGCAAGTTAGGAGCGATCCCAAGGAATAAGTGAATACCTTCTTTATTACCACTGAAATATGATTGAAATACAATTGACTACATAAGTGACAAAGACCCAGGTGTTCGAACAAAAATTGAAGTGTAACTTTGAATACCGAATTCGAATATCGAACACATTTTGTTACCTTTTAAAAATGCTTACGGCATGTAAATTTTACTTATAAATTTAATCGAACACTATATTCTGCCAGTGAAATTTTATGAACCATTGAATTTTATTAGAAAAAAAAGATAATTTGAAAACCGAACTATAAAAGAGACCATGATTACAATTTGCATAATGGCCCCTTTGTATATCTAAATGCTCAGGTTTTATGATCACGAGCTACAATTTGCGGAGTAGTTTTTAAAGCGGTCAGTAATTAAATTTTGGGTTTAGTTTCGATTTTCAACCGCTCATTAGCCCGGAGCTACATACAGGTTTGTGGTTTTATTTTCCATTACATAAAACTGATTATATTCATTCAATTTCTGTGCAAATATTTTAATTAAGAAAAGGAGCCTGCAGGATTTTAATAAGACGATCTCAGATAATTGCAGTAACGATGTTTTCTCTCCTCGCCAAGCAGTATTCCACACAAATTTACTAATACTCGAAGAAAATCTAATTAGGATACTTGGCATCAGCATTGAACTCGGTTTACTGGTTTCTCAACTCTATAACCCTTCCAACTGAGCCATCACAACTAATGTTGATAGAGAAAAATACAAAGTTAAAGATTTGTTTCGTCATCTCTTTCGCATCATAAAAGATTTAGTAGCAGTTAGTTGATGTAATTTGTGCCATTACGAGACGTAAAACTTAGTTAAAGAACAAGTCAATGCTCTCTATGTGTTGAAGTTACGAGTTAGATATACCTACATACGTCTAATTGCTGTGCTTCTGTAATTCAGTCACTTCGAGCGTTTAATAGATCATTAAATACTTTTCCAGAAAAAAACTCAAGATACTTCACGAACTTTATGATTTAAGCTTGACTTAACAAGTTGTTTGAAACTGATCAGGAAAGTTAGGTAATGCTCATTTTGGTCTAATGTATTTTTCTAAAAAAATATCTGGCTTTTCAGTTTTTAGTAAGAAATTAGTTTTAGTTGTCCGTTTTTTTATTTAAGTGAAAAAACAGTCTGACTATAGACACCCATAAATATTTTCATCTCTTTGCGCGAGAAGACTCACACGTTGCTCTGAAATGCACTTTACGGTGTCGATAGGTAACTTTCCTGGTCGGGCCTGAACTGTCTGCGACTCAGCAGTGAAACTAGGAGTACCTGTTACTTACCTGTACCTGTTAACCTGTACTACATGTTCTTTGCAGTACACTGTACAGCTAACTGCAACTTCTATATTAGTAGCCTCTAGTACGAGGTAGCGCCAAACAACACGCAGTCATATCGGGTTAATATGACCTGTGTGTTACCTCTCGTTTACACGACACCTGCGTACAGTGACAGCTGTTCTGTCGTGTTTCGTGCAGTGTGTAAGTAGCGGTTGGCGGCTGGCAGGGAAGAGCAGGAGGAGGGCAACGCATCTGTATCTGAATAGAGCGGATATCTATGGGCGTCGGTCGTCATAAAAATATCTCCGTCTGCTCGTTTGCTCCCATAAACTACAAAAAAAAAATATGCTGCCTTTGTCGGTAGAAATTACTTTAGTTATAGCCTAATACAGTTACAAGATTGTATTAACATTAAAAGTATTTTATTTTATTTGAACTAGATTGTAACCTATATCTGATTTATTCTAATTGGTTAAGCAGTTTTTTGTGTTAAAACATAATAAACGTACATTTTAACTTGTAACATTGGCTTTCTCATTTTCATTATAGTCGATGGGACCAGACCGATGTTATAACACTGAAACTATTTGCTATGCCGTAATTTTAGGCCATATTAAAATACCAAATAGACACGACTCTAAGTAGGTATGTAATAAAGATATACAATGTTGATAAAACCGAGAGACATTCAATAAAACCACATATTAAGTATATCATTTTCCGTTAACAAACCATTAATCAGATCAATCAGAGCAATAGTTTAGCCACAGGAACACACAGGCTGTATTTCAGCTGACCGTGAGGCTGGCTGGCTAGAGTAATTAGCCCGTGCGAGGTTGTCGCTCGCTGTGTAGGTCAGTCCAAATATATATATATGCATTTTTTCTTATTTGTTTAGCCATTTAACTTCTTTAAAAAAAGTATTTTCGTATACTTCTCGCAAACTTTTTTTCAATAGTTTCGGATTAACAGGAGACACTTACCCCCTTATTAATAAACAGAATAACCTTATCAAAGTAATAACCTAGTAACAAACTGACATCTGTCAAATTCCGTACTTCTGATTTGTTTTTTAGTATGGAATTTTACAGATGTCAGTTTATTACTAGGTTAATGCTTGAATAAAGTTATTCTATGTTTATTAATAAGGGGGTTAAAGTACACATAGATTCAGATACCTCTCACTTTTATCACCCATGCATAAATTCTTGCTAGTAGAATAGTAACCCTTACATTCCAACAACGCAATAAACGTTTAAGGGATAAAGATAAAACTATAGAACCCCGTAAGTCCATTTAAATAGTTAACGAAACAAAAAGGGAATTCTCGATCGTCGATAGGGCGCCTATTCGAGTTGGTCGGAGTCTAAAGTACACTCTGACCCCAGATAGGCAGACGATTTATCGTACAACTCGCTAGCTTGTGCCGTTACGAACTGTTGGAGATAATCGGGACTCAGTCGGCTCTTGTGAGAAGGTCCGTATCAAGATGTACTTGAATGCCTTTAGAGTTCGTGTTAGAATAATAGAAAGAGTTTTATATAGTTTTTTTTAAGTTAAAAATTTTTAAATGACTTTTCGGTTTTTGGATTCGGTTGTAGATGTTTCGTAGATGCATGCAAATTCTTCTTTCGGCCCCCTCCATGTTTCACTGAAAACTCACATGTGAATTTGTGAGTGTGAAATCGCTTGACGCTGCAAGCACGAAACTAACAATTATACAATGAGGTGCTACACACATTCAGGTTGGTACACATGTTTTGCTACTCTAAATATAAATAGCATCCCAAATTATAAAGGAGAGAAATAAAATATACACACTACTACACAATATTATACAATTACATACAATTGGGGAAACCCCTATTTTCAAAAAGTTTTATGCCCGAACAAACATCGAGACACGCGATTTTATAGATTTAATGGTCAAAATCGAGGCTTTAATATAAAAATGAAAAGTAAAACAGTTAATAGAGCGATACCCGTAGCTTGTTCTCAGTTCACGAACCCTAAAATCAATTTCCATTTGTTGTCGCAGCCAACTAACACAAACAAATCGTCACTGTTACAATCATAAAAGAGCAAACAGAAGTAGGCGTGTATATAGACGCAGTGATTTATTATGGAAAAGGGTTTTTACGAATCGTTTTATTCGAAACTTTTCAAAGTAAACATTTTCCATTTTCAGTATTAATTTCCAATCTGACAAATTATTGTTTCAGAGTTTGTCGCCATAATATTATTTTTGCTTATTTAAGCGAAAACAAGTCAGAGCCATTGTATTTTGATTTGTTAGATGTAATGTGCTTTAGTTGTATTGCAGCCTAGTTGCGCTGGAGAGCCTGGGGCAGCTTCTTTCGCTCGCATCAAATTGACAAGTATGCAGTCACGTTTTGTTTGTGAATTCCCAGCGCAGCAGACAGACGCTGGATATGTAACTCTGACATCACATCAGCGAAAATAAATAGCCGCATCCACACAGGGCGCATGGGCTCGCGCGGGAGGCCTCTGCCGGTGTGGACGTCGCTGGGGCTTCCTCGGGCGCGCATTGCCTCGGCCGAGCGTGCCTCGGAGCTGAGCCATGCGGAGTCGGTAAAGCGCGCGTGCTCAAAGGCGCCTCGGGCAGTCACGAAGATTTTGGTGATATTTTTTCGTAAATATGGACACTCAAGAAACCTCGATAAATTTAATGAAATCATATGCTTCCCACACGATGTTGTGGGACCTAAGAATCCTAAATATTTAAATAAAAGTCAGCGGGAAGACGCATGCTCAGTGGATACGCTTATTGTCTCGCTTTACGACCACCACCGATAGCCGGCCGACCAAATGATAGGACACGTAAAAATAGTTATTTAGACAGTACCTTATATAAGATGTTCTTGACAAAGTGTTATTATTTTGTATGTCGTAGTATACCTCGCCACTTAAAAAAGCTCATTCGCTACTCCCACGACTAAATTACAACAATCGCCCATCACAAGTTGTGTTCCGATGTTTTAACCCTTGCCCCGCATTTGAGATCATTATTTCCCGCAAATTCGTAATTTCATGTTGGCAAGCCTACTTATGGTGCCCGCAGGCGTGAAACAGGCTGAAGACTAGCTAGCTAGAAGCAATTGATCAACGTCCTCATGAAAGGTTTCTTAGATGGGCGTAGATGACGACCGAGGTAACGACAAATCGTGCAGTGTGGTGTCTTTTTGTCGGATCGTCGATAAACATAATAAGACTACTAACGAGCTCACTCACTCATAACAAATTCCCAAAACGCCAACAACTTACTGTTGTGACGTTCATGACGCTTCGGCAGTGACCCTTTTATTAAAGACTTTTCAAAGACTCAATTGTTTAACCCATAAAACTTTCAGCATTATAATGACACCGGAAAACACTTCAGGCGTTTTAATAATAAAACAGATTAAGATAAATTACGCCCTTGTTCCTAAAGGCTTTGTTTTGAATTTCGTTTCGCAAAGCGTCGTCGAAACGACGTAAATTGATACACAAAGGTTAACCCAAGCTTTAGCTAAGAATATAATCACTACTCCTTGGTGATATTGCTTTTATTAAACTGGTTAAAATGTTAGGTATCCTCGAAATATTCGAGGCAAAGCATTTAGTAACATTCGAAGTAGCTTTGGATTAAGCGTAATGACTAAAACCTTGAAAGATCACATTTCATCATCGATGTATGATTATTATTGTATCCTATACTATTAATAC
>LUGF01029413.1:0-15879 GCA_001625245.1 Calycopis cecrops | reverse complement strand
AATTTTGCCAATGTGCTCTAACTTTGCTTTGGCGATAACACTTTTGAGAGACCTGGAAGCGAAATTATACTCCTTTTTTAGTGCGCTGGTATTTATGTCCTGAGATGTCACCGCTTTAAGCCAAGCCTGATAGCATTCCTGCTTATGGCGAAGCCCAAACGAAAAGAGCGATCAAACCAGGGCTGGCAAAGACGCATCCCGTCCCAATCTGCTGACCTAAAGTGCCAGACGCGGCGGCAGCTTCCAGTGTATGGCCTAAAATTGCGCCTAACGGGCACAGTACTCCGTATCAGGCAGTG
Organism: Calycopis cecrops; assembly: GCA_001625245.1. Lineage (NCBI taxonomy): Eukaryota > Metazoa > Arthropoda > Insecta > Lepidoptera > Lycaenidae > Calycopis > Calycopis cecrops. The sequence continues at coordinate 15,580 of LUGF01029413.1, read as the reverse complement.
GTCCGACGAGCCTAGAGGAGCATCGACGGATACCAGGTAGCTGTCCGGATGAGAGGTCAACAGAAGGTCTAACAGAGAAGGTGTATGGTCGTCAATATCTGGGATTCGCGTGGGCGAGGAAACCAGTTGTGTCAGACCATATGCCAAAGCGAAGTCATAGAAAGATCTTCCCGCATGATCGGTGGAGTGTGAACCTAGCCAGTCGGCGTGGTGGGCGTTAAAATCACCGAGTATCACGATCTCAGCGGTCGGAATCTGCTGGAGCACGGAATCGGTCGCCATTTCGATGTGCTCGATGAGTCGATCGATTGCGTCGTTTCCGCTATGGGATCTATATAGGCACGCATAGACGCGGGGATGGTCGTCGCTGTCTATACGTCACCAAAGGATGGAGAGATCCCTATCTTCAAGATGGCTTAGGCGGCGAAAGCAGATATTCTCACCGACATATGCGCACACTCCAGCCCGTGGTATGAAGGAATGTTCCAATTTATACCCCGGGTAGGTAAGGTGGCAATTATAAAATCAGGTGTATACTCGTGATATTGATTTCAGTCTAGATCATATAATTTAGCAAAGAAGAGACGTCGATGAGTTTGAGATCATTCGTAGTCAGAACTTAGAAATGATAATTAATGACTGTTATAATTATCTTCAATTGGCTTTCAATTTCTAAAGGAACTCTGGCAAATCACATCAAACTCCAAAACTGAGGTTCATGTAACTTATGGCTTCAAATACCTTGATATCGTTCTTGAAGAAATGTTGATGAAGACTTTAGCAATAAATGAAATCATGATACTCACTTGAACATGTAGTCCACGCCACCACCCACAGTGTTGAAGTTGGGTATCGCCGGGTTGCTGGGGAAGGTTCTGGTGCCGAAGGCGTTGGCAGACAGATCGTGGTTGTCGTTGTGGAACAGATTGACTTTGCCGGCGCCCGTCAGCTGGTCGCCCACGTTTGGAATATGTCTGCCCGTCAGCGACAGACCGTGCCCGTTACTGCAAGTGTACGAACATGGTCGTCATACAACAAGATCAATAATCACAAAAAGTATTCAACGTATTGGAACATAGTAAAGAGTAAAGCTGCGTATCCACTATGCGCTCCTGGCGCGCGTGCCATGAACACCAGCGCCAAGAGCGAATGTTCTGAATAGCAATTAGTAGAGGAGATACTATGAATAGACAATGCCTCAGAAATAGTCAACATTTTTACTTACACATTATCCCAAGCTAATCCGGCAGAGCCAGCCTTGAACCCGCCAGCCTTGGCGCCTTCGATCCCGCCGACTGCGCTCAAGATGTTGTTGTCACCGCGGGCGAGGGGGAACTTGGCCATCACGTTAGTGGAGCCGTCAGGGTTGGTGTTGAGGACGCCATGCGCCTGTCTCCTGAGGCGCAGGTGGCCCGGGTGCACGGCCTCCCCTGGCTGCTCCCACAGCCGCTCCTCCCAGTCACGCTCGCTCGGACTGTCACTGATGAGCCTCGCCTCCCACTCGCTCGGCTCCTCCACCAGCAGATACCTGCAGCTGGCGGTCGCTAGCAGCGCACACAGAACCACGCTCGTACTGTACATCTTGTAGTCTCTACTGCGCTTCTGATCTCCTGGTATGTTGTGTGAATTAGAGACAACGACTCACTTGTGTGGCGAATCAACTTTGCTTTACATTTTATACTATATCTGGGGAATTTGTGATTCCCCATCACAGATACTCACAATAAGTTCTAGAAGTGACACTATAATTTGTTCGTACATTTTATTAAAGTTTTTCTTGACTTCACTTTATGGATAAGACTTTCCCATGTTTTTTATTGAATAACCCTTACCTAAGTTAAACTGGAAATAAAATAAATACAGTGCAAAAAAACAGAAACTTTTCGAGACAGACTTAAATGATAGTAATACTCTTTATTTCAGACTAAGTCCATATCAAAAAAAAAAAACATTATACAAGCAACAAAACACGACAAACACTACATTCACTACAGATTTTACAATAAATGTGTGTTAGTAACAATTTTTACTTAAAAATTATGTTACATTTACAATTACGGTGTACATTGACGTCGGAAATGATCGATAAACCCCGACTGCTCGTCTGCCCCCCCTTATATAGGCTCCGACTGCTTGTCCGCCCCCTTATACTTGATGAAATAAACAACAAAAGAAACTTAAGTTTTATGCCATATCTATTGTCACATACATCATTGTCCGTTTGCGGGGTTATCGCCTGAGGTCAATTCGTCTCAACTCCAGACTACAAGCAGATTATAAGTGAATCCCCTTATCGCGTTTTGTTCATAGTATAGGGGCGCAAACAAGCAGTCGAGCGTGTCAAAATCAAGAAGAACAGCTGTCTGCATGATACATCCTATCATAAATTAAAGCAAAGCTAAAAACAGCCATATTTATATAATGTGGCTGTTTTTAGCTTTGCTTATATAGCACAGTTTTTGGGATGATATTTTGGGACATATAAACAAGTTCAGCGAAAGCCTACAAAATTCTAGGTTGGACTTGAATACAGCTGCAGCACAGCTTTCTTCATTAAAATCAACCATTGAAAATAACAGAGACAGTTTAAATGAATACGAAGTAAAACTTTTGGTGCTATGATTGCCAAAACTACGAAGAAGAAAAAAAGAGAAAAACAACAAGCAACGTTCGGTTGTTCACTTTAAATTGTACGCAAGCTTCGGAAGTTTAGTTGTCATTTTGGGACAAATTTATAATCAACATATCTTCAGAAGAGAATGGATGCGTACCTACTCACTTCAAAAAACACGATTTGATTGCTGAAAAAAATATCGACTATTTCTGATCAAGCTATGTTGTCTGCCAGCCAAAACTTGGTGAAAACCTACTGCAACGACGTAGATGATGAGATGATGACTCTTGACAACAAGTTTATAAATTTAATACAGTTCAGTATGAAGAATTTGAACAGAAGTGAAGATATTGGCTATGAGAGATGGATGTTGTGTAAAAATAATGTTAAAGAGTGCTTTACCAACGTAGCGGTAATTCTGAGAATTTATCTCGCACTAATGGTGACCAGTTCTACGACTGAAAGATCATTTTCAAAATTGAAGCTTATAAAAATAAACTCGGAAGTGACATGACCGAGGACAGGTTAAATGTTTTTGCTCTCTTTAGCTTAGAAAGTGATGTATTGAGAGAAATACACTGCGACGATATAATCGATACCTTCATTAATATGCTTGATAAGTTTTTAATTTTGAATAAATTTTATGTTAGCCATCTTATTCCGTTGCTCTCTTCTATAACCTAAATAAGGAACAAGCTTCTGGACTGCCACGCTAACTAGTGGCTGTAATGTGAACCTTATGCTAGCAAATTTTCGTTTGTATGTATGATATGACAATATGTCAACGTGTTATTATCATTGTGTTTAGTCAGCACTTAGTTCCTCAAATTATCATGGCGCGTTACATTAAGCGAAAGTGCTGCCTCTCATTTTCGTGCACGGTCTCTATAGGAACTTTCAACAGTTAACTAGAAACAATTTGATGGCCTCCACCATATGCTTCGCCTATAGGCCGTCGAAGTCTAAGTCCGGCGCTGAGCTCGGGTTTCCGAAAGAAGAAGGCGAGCCAATACCTCGCCGAGTATGCCGATGTGCTCCGACTTTGTCTTAGTAATTACTCTTTTGAAGAGTTTTTAAGTGCACTAGTATTTTCATCCTGACGCATCGCTACGACCCAGGCAGTCCTATAGCAGGGTAACAAAATATGCAGGGTAACAGATATAGAATTCGTCAGTGTTAATCTTCCCCGGCACCTACGTCCCTCCACATTCGTATTGATCGTCCGGAAACTGCCCGAAGGTGGTGTCAAGAGTCTTCGCAACAAGAGTGTGTGTGAAGAAAGTTATTAATGTGTAGGAAGCAAGGCAAGTGCTTAAGGATGTATGGCTCTCTATACTCTCGGCCTACACCCTTAGAGAACTAGCGTGAAAATGTGTATTCCATTATTAGACACGATAAACGTGCAAGATTGCAATAGTGACACCAATAATCGAGTCAGCAACTGTGCCAAGATCATTAGACGCAAATCTGGGCCCACGAGTAATTCGCAGAGAAGTGCGGCCCCGTACCAAGCTGCGGACCTTCAGTTGTGGTTTAGTAAAACTTTTTGGAGCTAGTTTACTAAGAGCTGTGTAGACTGAAAATGTTTTTGTTACAGTCCCGTTGCAAGTGGCGCAGGGTGATCTGTCGTGTTCAACATATGTACAGTTTTGATTCTCATTTAAATAAGCACCTTCTCAGAGGTAAGTCTTCAGATCAGATAAACAATTTGCCTTACCGTAGCTATATGAAAGGAAGATAAATATTTACTGTTGCTAGTTTTCAGAACATTGCGAGTGATGATAGTGGAATCAAAAAAGTCACAAGTCACAGCAAGTGTTAATCAGAAAAATATTTAACTACTATGTATTGTGTAATTTAAACAAACCAATATTATTGTTATTCACTTTTAACTCCACGCTGCTTCTTGCAATCCTCACTTCAGCTCCCCCTAACCCTTATTGCCTGCCGGACTCCACAACTCACAAAAGGACCTCCACAAGCCGCACCAAAGATTGAGCGTGCGCGACTTTCTCGTAATACTTACGATTGTTATGAACTAAAGGGAACTCATTGGATTGTGGTAGTATATTAACTTCTCAAAAATCTCTTAAAATATTACTAATTGTTTTCATTTAATATAAAGAGCACATATAATTGTCTACGAGAAAGGAAAACAATAGATATTGTTGGAGAAATACAAACGGAAGAAAAATATGAAATGTGAAAAAAATTAAGAAAAATGCAATATTTTTTTTATAATATTAATTATTGCACTCATAATGCCTATCGCATTATGAATGCAATATTTTGTATTTGGTGTAAGTCAAATCAAGATTTAATCGAAACTAGATAAATAAATGCCGAACATTGAAGCATGTATACGTTAAAATCTACCTACTTCATAAACAGCTGATATAAAATAGTAGGTTTATAAAAAGAGCTTTTGTAGCTGAACCTGAGAGCTTTAAGTGCATCAGCTCTACCGACAACAAGAATAATATAGGGTGCACTCGTGTCTGCGCGAACACTTGTGCACTGTAATATGTCTTGCGCAGATGGATTGTCTTTATAGAGAAGAGACTATTATTATTGTTAATATCCTTATCTCTTAATTATGATGGGAAGCCGAAATAAATGGATGGATTGAATGGATCAAGGTTTAGCAAGCGGTTTGTAGTTAGTCAACAACAGATGTTACAAATTAATGCGAAAAATAAACTACTAAAATTTAGTTTTAAATTATAAATATTCTTTATTTCTAGGCGGATTAATTTAGTATCACAAATATTAACTTAAAAATACTTTGAGAAAGACAACCCTGCGGCGGGCTGCCAGGAGCTGTGCGGTATGAAGGGCGAGACGGAGCGCGTGGCGCCGGCGGAGAAGTCCAGCGACGAGGTCGGGTTGCGGAACAGGTTCAGCTTGCCCATGGCGGAGTAGTCCGTCTGCTTGAACAGATCCGTGTGCGACGCACCCAATGAAGCGCCGATCTTGTCTCTGCGATAATATACATCGATATAATATGAGTAATACTAATACATTTAGCAAGGAAGAGATTGTCCATGATTCTGAAAACTAGTCAGAACTCAGAAATGACAATTACATAAAATCAATTGGCTTCCAGCCTCTAAAGGAACTCTGGCAAACAGCTTCAAACCCCAAAGCTGAGGTGTATGCAATGTTGGCGAAGAATTTGGCAGTAAATGAAATCATGATACTCACTTGAACATGTAGTCCACGCCACCCCCCACAGTGTTGAAGTTGGGTATCGCCGGGTTGCTGGGGAAGGTTCTGGTGCCGAAGGCGTTGGCAGACAGATCGTGGTTGTCGTTGTGGAACAGATTGACTTTGCCGGCGCCCGTCAGCTGGTCGCCCACGTTTGGAATATGTCTGCCCGTCAGCGACAGACCGTGCCCGTTACTGCAAGTGTACAAACATGGTCGTCATACAACAAGATCAATTCACAAAGATAGTGTCTATGATAAAGACATATGAAATATGCAAATTGTTCATTAATAAACTAGGTATTTATTTATATCGTACTATAGTTATTGATATTGCTGTATAGAAATATATAATATATCTAGTACGTCTTCCCTCATATGACTAATAACTTAGATAAAGAATGGTAATCTAAGACTAATAATTAATAATTAGATTGTCGTAAGAGATTAGCAATTCTTGAATAATGATTAATTATCTAATACAACAAATTCTTTCGTGTCATCTATTATATTATAAAATCTGTCTCTCATATTTTTTACTAGTCGACCCGCCAGCCGTAGTCTTGTCGAAATAAGTATGTTGTCATGGTAACGTCCAACGTGTACTTGTGCGGCACAAGGCACAGACAGAATGACGTCTTCTACAGTTTTGTTATATGTATAGATAGAGATTGTAAGCGATTGAGCGTATTGGAACACAGTAAAGAGAAAATGTAAATGTTCTGAATAGCAATTAGAAGAGGAGATACCTACTATGAAAGGAGGACACCTGAGATGAGATGTAAACACAATTACTTACATATTGTCTAAAGCCAACCCGGCGGAGCCAGCCTTGAACCCGCCAGCCTTGGCGCCTTCGATCCCGCCGACTGCGCTCAAGATGTTGTTGTCACCGCGGGCGAGGGGGAACTTGGCCATCACGTTAGCGGAGCCGTCAGGGTTGGTGTTGAGGACGCCATGCGCCTGTCTCCTGTAGCGCAGGTGGCCCGGGTGCACGGCCTCCCCTGGCTGCTCCCACAGCCGATCCTCCAAGTCACGCTCGCTCGGACTGTCGCTGATGAGCCTCGCCTCCCACTCGCTCGGCTCCTCCACCAGCAGATACCTGCAGCTGGCGGTCGCTAGCAGCGCACACAGTACCACACTTATGCTGTACATCTTGTAGTCTCTACTGGGCTTCTGATCTCCTGGTATGTTGTATCAGCTAGAGGCTGCGACTCACTTGTGTGGCGAAATTATCTTCGCTTTACATTTTATACTACAACTGGGGAATTTGTGATTCCCCGACACAGATGTACACATATTTAGCTCTAGATGTGACAATATAATGTTCGTATATTTTATTTAAGTTTTCCTATACTTTACTTTAGGGATATGACTTTTTCATTTTTTATTGAATAACCATTATCTAAGTAAAACTGAAAAAATAATAAAATGCAATAAACACATTACAAAACTTGTCGAGATGGACTTATATGAATTACATTGAAATTATAACAACGCTGATGTGAAATGGTACAAAATATTTTTAATTAATCAAATTTTTAAAATAACAAATAATTATAAATATGTGCGTAGTAAGATGTTTTTTACCAAATTTTCAAATAAATAAAGAATGATGTTCAACACTGGTTATAGTATTTTTTTACTTTTATCGCTACCGAGGCACGTGCTGTGGTGGCAAAAAAATGGCGGAAGGAGAGAAACGTATTTGCATAACCTGTTTGAGAAGGCTTATGGGAATTCCCGTTTTCATTCTATTCTTTCGCCGTATTTGTCCCGTTACACTTAATAATAAAGTTTAATATCATATCTATTGTAACATACATCTTTGTCCGGTGTGCGGGGTTATCGTCTGAGGTCAATTTGTCTCAACTCCTGACTCAAAGCATATTACATATTAAGAGGTGAATCCCCTTATCGCCTTTTTTTTCATAGTGTAGGGGAAATTTATCAGTCAGAGTGCGTCGTAAATTCGGCTGCCCAAAAACACAGACTTCCATCAATGGGCCACCGGAAACTCACAAAACAAACGAAAAGCGACGTCGTAGCTGTCAGTTGGCGGCAGCATTTTGTGAGCGAGAGGTGTCTACCCAGTGGTGCCTGCTGATTTGGCGACAATGCTCATGGCACTACCACTTACTATACAAGTAACCACCGTGTATAACTATAACAAGTGTAATAGACCGTGTTTCTTATTTGTGGCTCGGGACTGTGAACGATTGCTCTGATGTAGCGAATTCAGGGATATCTTTACGAAATTCCCTTGGACAGCCTTCGCAAGGGACCAGAGAGCGGCTTACCGAAGGCGGGCTAATCTCTTGCTAAGTCTGCCAATGTGATCCGACTTTGCCTAAACCCTTTTGAAGGACATTTTAAGTGAATTGGTATTTTCATCCTGATGCGCCGCTACGACCAGGTCCGGGAGCACTCTTGCTTGTTACATTAGTCTACAGGAGCTACCAGACCAAGGCTGCAACCCACCGCCAGTGGGTACGGTTGAGAACGGAATCATCAGATCCATTCCCTGACGCAACAATGACACCATACCAGCAATTGAGTCAGCAACTGCCCCAGGATCATCAATGAAAAGGAATGGTCCCATGGGTCGGACGCAGAGAAGTGCCGCATCCCGTCCCAAGCTGTTGATCTCCTGCCGTGATTGTTCTTGAGTAAACTTTTTTGGAAAGTTGAACGAGAGTTGTATAGACTGTTGAATGAAATTGTTTCATTTTACTGGTAGCACGTTGTGGTCCGTCGTGTTAAATATGCGGGTTGATTTTTTTTATTTTTTTTTTGGAGGCACCTCTTCAAGTCGATAGCAACACTACCATGTGACTGTTCGTCGGACTGATGAAGACTTTTCTGTCTTCTGGTTTGGGGAGTGTGGGTTGAAGTCGGGACGTTCAGTTAAATAAACGCCACCTGGGGGCAAAGCCTTCCAATAACATAAACAACCAGCCGTACGTGTATCTTATATATCAATATGTCTAATGTATGGTAGTGTGTGAAGTTTTATTTATTTAATTAAAGTACTTTATAAACATTATTATTAAAAAATATCAGCGTTCTGCAATTCTCTTGCACGTAAACTATAAGTGTGCCAAATTTCATACTCCTCCGTCCGTAGTTTTTGGAATTTTTGTCTGTTTGTCTATTTATCTGTTTGTCTGTAGATATGTCCGGGCTAAACTTCAACCTCCTTAATAATAAAGATAGATTAAATTTATCCAAGCATTAACCTAGTATGAAACTGACATCTGTCAAATTGCATATTTTTTTATGTGAACTTAATATTACGGAATTTGTCGTATTATGTCAGTTTAATACTAGGTTGATGCTTGGATTAAGTTAATCTATGTTTATGGATGAAGTTAATTTCATAATATATTCATTATATAGTCAATTATATGAGTTAAAGAAAAAAGGATTAAGTTAATCTATGTTTATTAATAAGAGGGCTAAAGTATTGTAAAACGGGTAAACTTCTAAACCGCTGAACAAAAAATGTTGTATAGGTATTTCGATAGTTTCCTGGATGCTTAAAAGATACAATTGGATCCGGTACGTGGTACGTCAAGTACTTAACGCCTTGACCACGGATCGGTCACGAACACAGGCACGAATGTATTATCTCTGTAATAAAAATAAATATTTATCTGTATGTCTTTTCTAGAATCGTAATGCATAATGCATTTGAGAATGTTATGATCCTTAGTAACGTTGTTCTGAATGAGCCTACGAAGGTTTCTATGTTGGTACGACCAATTTTCGACAGTTGGCTCCACTGTCATTCCAATGAATTTTATATATTGCTATGATAGTCCATGCTGACGTATCTGTTGGTGGGGTACAGTTAGTACGTTATAAATGTGTTGCATAAACTGCGGATGAAAGTATAAAAGATTTATAAAAAGAACTTTTGTAGCTGAAGCTGAGTGCTGTAAGTACATCAACTCTAACTACAATAAGGTAGACAAATTATATAAAACTCATTTTACCATACACATTTCTGTTTTCTATTTGTTCGTCACAAAAACGATCATTTATTTAGTTTGATCCATCTAAAGAGGTTATTCATGTAGGTCATCGGCACAGGTTGCCGATGTTTATGGGTTTCGTTAGTCATGAAAAGGCTTCAACTGCTTGTTTACTAGCCCAATTAATAAAAGTTGTGGATATACAGGGTTAGTTTTTAGGGTTAGCCGGCCAAATTTTCAGAATTGGTTCAGAATAGATAATACATTCGATTTATGAAATAAAACAAATAAGAAAAATAATATAAAAGTATTTTTGTCTAGTACGAAAATAAATACCGTGTGGGTAACATAATTGATCACAGCCGCGGTGCGGCGCGCGGCGGCCGCACGCAGTGGATACGAAACACAATCAGCTGTTGAGGTCAACACACTCTTCGGGTGCTAATGCGCGTAGGTATAGTGACGGACCGTTTCAAATCGATGTTTATGTAGCAAAATATTACAAATAAGACGATCAAATTAAAACACACTCTTGAAATGATTCCTTATTTTTAAATATGGCCGGTGACCAAAAACTAACCCTGTATATACTGTACTGTAATCTCATATTTCATATAATATACCTAAATAAATGTTTAATAAACAACATATTACAATCATAAATGATTGTACTGATAAATGCGGGATACACATTTTAAACATTACAAAATATTATAAAAGAGTAATGAAAGCATTAGGGACAGAGACGAGATTAAAGTCAAACTGTTTTTGTCGGTAACTCGTTTGTCCGCTGAATATTTCAACTCAATTTGCTGACGCGGACGAGCGACGGTTTAAGTCCGTCAGAGTACAGCCCTCGCGTTAATGTGGATACTAATTTAAATCTATTCTGTGTTTTATACAAATATTGTATTTAATAACGGACCAAGCGTGAGTAGGGCTTGTGCGAGAACAGATGATCCGTACATTACCGTCGGCTTACTGCAAGAATTCATTAATTGATGTTTACAAAACTTAGAGTAATTATTTAATTAGTTTTGGTTTCATTAATAACACTAGGTATATTTGATTTATTGATTTCTCAAAGTAAATGTCAATTAATTAGTTCTTGAAATAAGAGTACTATACACATAAGTCGTATTTTTGAGTATGAAGGAGAGAATTTCTGTATAGTTTGTTTACATGAGCTTTATTTTTAATTATTTGCTGTTTCAGGCACAATTTTAAGGAAAGGGGTGAGGGGCGGGGAGAGGAAAGGTTCGATCTAACATTGTATGTTTAGAACTTAAAGCTTCTAGCAATGAAAATATTGTCGGTTTTTCTTCTTTGGTCATAAAAACAACCCCTGGTAAGGACCGAGGAGCTAAAGTTGATTCTGATTACATTTATAGGTATCCGAATAAGTGTATGTGTACAACATATTATACTGGCGTTTTGTCTTCGATCAGGAGGCCTTGAACTAGTGCGACTACTATATTAGGTGATAGGTTGGAGACAGGAGCCAGAGACTTTATATGTTTTCCAAAGCATTTAGATCGCTGAACAAGAAATACCACTAAGCGCTGGGTTAACAATATTATTATTGATTCAAAGATCATTTCAGATTTTTAAATTATAAAGACATACGCTATGCATGATTTTAATAGTTGTTTGGAATTGATGACTCAACATTCATCAAGTAACATCAAGTAACATTCAGTGAAGAACCACAAAGGTATTTGTCGTGTTCGTCGTCGTGTTGACGACGATCTGATAGTAGGAACACTCGATACGTCAGACCACATTAGATGCCTGTATCGAAAACTTGAATGAAGGCAGGACTAAAGTGAGATATGTATATTAATGTGAAAAAAAGACTGCAATCAATTTAAAATTTTTAATATTGTTTATTTTCTAGGCGAAATAATTTAGCATCACAAATATTAACTTAAAAATACTTTGAGAAAGACAACCCTGCGGCGGGCTGCCAGGAGCTGTGCGGTATGAAGGGCGAGACGGAGCGCGTGGCGCCGGCGGAGAAGTCCAGCGACGAGGTCGGGTTGCGGAACAGGTTCAGCTTGCCCATGGCGGAGTAGTCCGTCTGTTTGAACAGATCCGTGTGCGACGCGCCCAGCGAAGCGCCGATCTTGTCTCTGCGAGAACACACATCGATGTATTTAGAGTAATACTAATACATTTAGTGTCTTTAAAGTGACTGTGATTTGAAATCATTTGTCGTCAAAACTCAGAAATGAAAATTAATGTCTTTCGCCTTCCCAGGAATTTTGACAAACCACATCAAACCCCAAAAGTTTAGGTTTATGTAACTTATGGCGTGTATATCATTCGTGACGCAATGTTGATGAAGACTTTAGCAGTAAATGAAATCATGATACTCACTTGAACATGTAGTCTACGCCACCACCCACAGTGTTGAAGTTGGGTATCGCCGGGTTGCTGGGGAAGGTTCTGGTGCCGAAGGCGTTGGCAGACAGATCGTGGTTGTCGTTGTGGAACAGATTGACTTTGCCGGCGCCCGTCAGCTGGTCGCCCACGTTTGGAATATGTCTGCCCGTCAGCGACAGACCGTGCCCGTTACTGCAAGTGTACAAACATGGTCGTCGTACAACAAGATCCATTCACAAAGCATATTGAGCGTATTGGAACACAGTAAAGAGAAAATGTAAATGTTCTGAATAGCAATTAGAAGAGGAGATACTATGAATGGAGGACACCTGAGATGAGTTGTAAACACAATTACTTACACATTGTCTAAAGCCAACCCGGCGGAGCCAGCCTTGAACCCGCCAGCCTTGGCGCCTTCGATCCCACCGACTGCGCTCAAGATGTTGTTGTCACCGCGGGCGAGGGGGAACTTGGCCATCACGTTAGCGGAGCCGTCAGGGTTGGTGTTGAGGACGCCATGCGCCTGTCTCCTGTAGCGCAGGTGGCCCGGGTGCACGGCCTCCCCTGGCTGCTCCCACAGCCGATCCTCCAAGTCACGCTCGCTCGGACTGTCGCTGATGAGCCTCGCCTCCCACTCGCTCGGCTCCTCCACCAGCAGATACCTGCAGCTGGCGGTCGCTAGCAGCGCACACAGTACCACACTTATGCTGTACATCTTGTAGTCTCTACTGGGCTTCTGATCTCCTGGTATGTTGTATCAGCTAGAGGCTGCGGCTCACTTGTGTGGCGAAATTATCTTCGCTTTACATTTTATACTACAACTGGGGAATTTGTGATTCCCCGACACAGATACTCACAATAAGTTCTAGATGTGACACTATAATTTGTTCGTACATTTTATTATACTTTTTCTTGACTTTACTTTAGGGATATTCCCATGTTTCTTATTGAGTAATCCTTACCTAAGTTATACTGAAAATAAAATAAATACGTGCAAAAAAAAAACAGAAACTTTTCGAGACTTAAAATGGAACATTATTTTTTTTAATACCAAAAATTTTGTTAATAAAAATAACGGCAAATATGTGTGTATAGTTTTGTTGAATATAGAATTCTATTCAACCATGGTTATAGTTTTATAAAGGCAATGTTATTTATGTTTATTTTATTATTACTTTACTGTTGTCCTTAGCACGTGGGGTATAGAGGTGGCTGGTGGTGTTTACACTATTATACAACTATTAATAGGAATTTCCATCAAAAATTTTATTTACCTGAAAGTAACGGTAGTAACTTCGTTCGTTTTGTGAATTTACGACAGCCCATAATCAGAGAAGGGGTTGGTGTACATTGACGTCGGAAATCATCGATAGACCCCGACTGCTCGTCTGCCGCTCCTCATATAGGCTCCGACTGCTCGTCCGCCCCTTTACACTTGATGACATAAACAACAAAAGAAACTTAAGTTTTATGCCATATCTATTGTCACATAAGTACATCCTTGTCCGTGTGCGGGGTTATCGCCTGAGGTCAATTCGTCTCAACTCCCGACTACAAGCAGATTACGAGTGAATCCCCTTATCGCGTTTTGTATATAGTATAAGGGCGCAAACAAGCAGTCGAGCGTGTCAATGACTTCAGATGTCCATAAATAGAGACCGGGGGTTCCCTGGTCTTATTCTTTATTGGGCCACCAGAAAACATAAAATAAACGAAACGCAACATCATAGCCGGCACTTGGCAGAGGTATATTGTGAGCGAGAGGTAGTATTATAGCACAGTGTAAATATAAGTAGAGTCATATAATAAGTAGAGTTATACTGTGCTTATATTATAATGTGGTTTCATTAGCGCCTGTCGCTTTTATCAACCTTGTATACGTACTGTTATCTAATATTTCATACTACATATTTGCCCAGCTATATAGGTAAATACGTAATTTGAATAAATAATAAAAAACATAATACAATCGTAAATTATTGTATTGATAAAAGCAGGATACACAGGATGCATTTTAAAATTTACGAAATTCATAGAAATAATCGAAGTGGGTTTTACGGGCAGAGGATGAAAATTAAACTTTTTTGTCGGTAACTCATTTGTCCGCTGAATATTTCAACTCAATTTGGTAACGTTTAAGTCCATCAGAGAACATCTCTTTCGTTATTATGGATATAAATTTAAATAAATCTGTTTTGTGTTTTAAATGTACTAGCTGTGCCCCTCGGTTTCACCCGCGTAAATTTCGATCCAGTGGAAATTAGAAAATCATCCCATTGCATCCGATAGGAACATATTTTTGGGATAAAAACTACTATGTGTTAATCCAAGTTACCCTCTAAGTGTGTGCCAAATTTCAAGAAAATCGGTTCAGTGGTTTTTGCGTGAAGGAGTAACAAACAAACAAACGAACGAACGAACGAATGAACCAACGAACGAACGAACAAACAAACAAACAAACATACAAACAAACAAACAAACAAACATACAAACAGACAGACATACATACATACAAACTTTCGCGTTTATAATATTAGTTAGATTTAGTAACAAACCAAGCGTGAGTCGGGCTTGCACAAGTAGTGTTCCGTACTCCACCATGTACTCACGTCGTACTTTTGTGTATAGAGAAAATATGGAGCAGTTTTCGTTCTACGTTGTTTTCATTTAAGCTTTACTTAATTTTGTTGTTTCCAGATACCATTTAAAGGAAAAGGTGGGAAATAAGGAAGGTCCGAACTAACATTAAAAATGCTTAAAACTATTATTCAGCAATGGGAATAAAGGTGATAAAATGTATTCTTTCGTCATAAAAACAACCCATGTTAGAGTGTGTAACAGTTGATTTTTTTGCCACAATCATCTTCACTTCATTTGAACAGTAGCGACGTTAATATAAACAAGGAGAATTGGTTGATGATAATATAACGTGGCAACATTGGTATATTTTAAAGTGAAAATAGTTTATGGAAGTTCGCAAATTTGTAGAGCTAAAGTCGCCTCATATTTGTATTTATCCGTGGTATATTCTGTATAAATATTACATTAATATCACACATTTATGTATATTTATATTACGAGATTTATTTTCTCTTAGGAGACTTTGAACTAGTGCGACTGCTATATTGGTTCAGTGATAGTCGGGCGACGAGACTCAGTCTTTAAGTGCCTTCCAAAGCACTTAGATAGCTTCACTTGAAATATCATTCAGCAGTAGGTTAACCACTGAATTTAGAGTTTAAAAGAGCATTTCAGCTTTTAAATTTACATAGGCGGTTACCTGCAGGACGTAAGTAGCGGTTCGGTATCGATGAACTACGTCAAGTAACATTCTGTGAAGAACGATAAAAATATTTGTAGTGTTCGTCGTTCGTGTGATACAATATGTATTACACGTG
>LUGF01029410.1:0-11819 GCA_001625245.1 Calycopis cecrops | reverse complement strand
CAGCACAGCTGTCACTTTACGCCAGTCTCGTGTAAGCGAGAGGTACCTCCCCGGTCGTGCCGGCCCAATTCGACTGCATGCAAGCATGCAGTGTGGCACTACCTCTTACCGAATTTTTTCTATTGGCAACGGGCAATTCTCTTGCATATGCGGGATGGTGGCTAGATGTGGATGTCAGGAACGTCTGGATGTACGTGTTCAAAGATCCTTGACAACCCCCTCACATACTCGCAGTTGTCACTCACGTATAAGGGCGACAACACACATGAGACTTAAAGACGCGGCGACCAGCGTCTAGACGCTTTTTGGACGCTGAATGCAGCGACTGGACGCGGGGGGGCACATACTTGAAGACGCCAGACGCGGCGATTTACACGCTAATGTATGTCAATGAATGTCAAATAACGCCTAAATGCAGTCGCGACCGGTCGCAGAGAGTCACAAAGTCGCCAATCGCCGCGTCTAAGTCACGTGTGTGCTGCGGCTCTAAGTCAAGTTAACTTTAATACTAATAATGATTATACCTAATGAATGATAACGGATGATAAAATATGATTACTAACTATTATGAAAAATGAAATGATATGAATAAATATTACAATGAAACAGCAAGCGAAAATTATACTAAGCTAAAGCGCGCGGTCAGTTCGAGTAGTCAGAAGCGAGCCTATTACTGTATGCGGCGCGAGCGTCCGGCATACTACATCGTGCAAAAGCATTGAGTTATATGTACTACGTACATAATAACTCAATGTGCAAAAGTGCATAATTCTTTTGTTCGACGACATAAGGAGCTGGTCCAAGTTAAAATATTATTGTGGTGTCAATCATCGTCATCATCGTGCTAAGTTCGCCAGACATACCAGGACTTGCTGTCATAGTATCTATCTATATATACATATAGTGTATATATACAACTCAAAGGTGACATCGAGTTAAACAAGATGGGTGAGAGTGCGTCTACTTGTTTGAGTTCTGTGGCTACTTCGAACTCCTCTGTGAGGTCTGCAGGAGAGGGACAAATGGCGCAATCTAGTGTCGGAGGCCAAGATCCACTTCGGGTCACTGCGCCGGCGAAAGTAAGTAACTAAGTAAGTAAAGGTGACATAGTCATTTTAAGGGTGGAGTGAAACATATCAAAAAATTTTTTTTTGCTCTTTTCAAATCTCCTGTATTGTTAATAGGTGACCATATGTAAACACTTTATTCATGCAAAAAATCAAAGGTCTACGACTTTATTTTCAGGTGGCGCATCGAGACAATAGTTTCTAAAAAAGTAATATTTTTACTTATAAGACTACCCTCAAAAAGAGTTGTTCTTACATGTTTTGCTTATAAATATTACTATTTTTAACTTCGCATAAGTGGTATCTCGTAACTAAATATAATATTTTCTTTTAAAACTTCAATATATTGTTTTGATATAGTGTCAAAATTAAGTAAATTTTAATAAGAAAATGCCCAAAACGCGTAAAGATTCGTGGTATACTTTATTTGGTGATACAATCAAATTCAGTGATAATTTGATGTTACCTACATATTGTGATGTGATTCAACACTACTTACATGCTTATGAAACCAATTGTTAGACTTAATGCAATGGATGAAATGGAACCTTTGCAATTGTTTGTGTACTTGTTACATGCAAATGAATTACCACTTCGCTATTTGTTCTCCAGTTTCGATGGCACTCGTACAGGCCTTAATACTTTTTCAGGCAGGTTAAGAAAATAGCCTGATAAGTGTTTTAACTTACAAATAGAAGCATTGGAACCGTTTCTACCGAATTGCTGGATCTGAATAACGATTTGTTGAGCACCGATCAAAAATACCTTTATCAGATATGGTCTGCTATTTCTTCTGATACAGTTCCAATAAACTTAATTAATAAAGACCCAGGAAAACTAGCGAATTCTCGATGGTTAACTAGCGCTAATAGGATTCTACGTTTGTATATTGGTACAACTAAACCGACATATAATTTGTAAGAACTGACCACTTTTATCATGAAAGTTTACGCACTAAGCTGATTTGATATTAAATCCAAATCTTTTTGTAAATTTGGTCCTGTTCACATCTTTAATATGGTCAAAAGAAGTATGATTTTACGAGATTACTTAAAACGTATTGTATTTAATACTATTCAAAGAAATGCTTACTTCATACACCCGGGAAATCTATTGCTGGCTATGTTACATGATGATATTTAACAAGTACGAGAGCTGGCTCTTCGGAGAGTTTTAAAGGCAAGAAAAGAGCCCAAAAGAAAGAAAGTTCTCTCGTGTAAGTTCGTTCGTTCGTGTATTTCAGTTACCAGACCTAAAAATAGATGCGACAAATTATTATGATTTGATAAAATGGCGAAAGAAAAGGTACCTAATAGAACCTCCTTTTTTTGTATTCGCAGGGAAATACATTTACGTATACCTTCTAAGGCACGGGTAGCCCCCTAGACCAATGTCGGACTCGACACTTAGTGTGCCGACTCAACTTTTGCGGGTGCCTTCATGCGCTATAACTGGAGGGTCCCAGATCTGCAAACAACAGGATCCCGCCAGCAACAGCCTCGTTGAAGAGTCCAGAATTTCCCTCCTTGGGGATTGTACGGCTGCCTCTGAACAGTCCCTACTACGACGTGGAACCATGCAATGGAGTCAGGTTCCCATCCTGACCTCTGGCCACTGTATTCCAAAGGAGCACGCCATCAATGTCTAAATTGGACCCGCCACTCGTCTTAATCCAAGCCGCCCTCTGCTGATTCAGAGCGACGGGTGAAGGATCCCGAGTGGAGCTGCTCTTATTCTGCCCTCTTCCTCCAAGTCTGTCCGGTATGGGTAATACTGTCCGGCATAGCCTTGAGGATCATAGGGACACGCAAGCTCTCCCGCCACGACAAGGCAACCAAAGATGCTGGAGGCAATAGAACCTCCTGTAACAAAATACAGCGACTCGGATATTACTACAAAAATTGCATCTGGAGGTAAAATTGTTTGATATGGAAAGTATCCTTGCCAGACTCCAGCAGTCGATAGGTGTGTCAAACGTGTAACAGAGACTTTGGCATCTGTTTTTGGACCCGATGATTGAGATGATTTAATTCGTGCTAGAGTAAAATCCACCCATGAAATACCTATTTTTGACACTAAATCTCAGTAGTTTTATAAAAAAGTAGAGACTGGGACTTCTGATACTGAATATTAAAATTTTATTTCTATATTAATTTCATATAGTGATTCATTGTACAAGTAGTTTTAAGTATAAATTTAGTAAAATATACGTTTATATTGTTAGAAATAAATGTTTATTTGCAACTCTTTTTTTTTCTTATTTATCTATCTTCATACCTAATGCGCCACCTCAAGACATTGAGTTAAAAAGCTGTAATTTTGCGTGAGAACTTCCATTAATATGGATCACTGTTTGGGAATACAGGAAACTTAAAATTAAGAAAAAAAATTTTTCACTCCACCCCTAATAGTCATCTATCAACGCACAGCCCAAACCACTGGACGCATCGGGCTGAAATTTTGCATGCAAGTAGATATTATGACATAGGCGTCCGCTAAGAAAGGTTTTTAAAAAATTCATCCCCTAAGGGGGTGAAATAGGGTGTTGAAATTTATATCGATTTTTTTGAAATTAAGCGCGGGTGAAACCGCGGGACACAACTAGTTATTCTATAAAGTAATACCTGTACATATAAACAAAAAAGATTATAAAGCAGACGCGTTAAGAAAATACTATGTTAGTATTCCTGAAGTTGAAAGTACTGGAAAGGAAAAATTTATGACTATCTACAAAAAAAGAGGGATGCTTTCAAAAACATAATTTGTGAAATTACCCAAGTGTGGCAAGTCAGTTTTTGAAATAAAACCTCTTTACTCGCGAGTTAAGTACGACAGCCCTGGCCAAATCTCCTTTGTCAGCTGTCCAACTTAGGATGATTTGTTAGCATATAAGATTAGTATAAATAAGATACATCGTAGTTAATTATCATTATCACTTTTGTATTAGATCAATAAGCCGTTACTCTGTTCATTTAAATAAATAAATCTTTTTTTTTAAGTATAGTCGTAACCGAGCATTTAATTGGCGCAGCCGGTAGGATTCCCTGAGTTGTTTGCCTTATCAAACTCTGAGGACTCAACGTACGTCTTAACGTTTAATGGGGAATCGCCGAACAAATAAATTTATTAAATAATCGGGAAGACTGAAGAGCAGAGTTCCAGCATCGATCCAGGTGATAATCCGGAGCATGAGAGCATCTACTGGGCTGTGAGTGATCAAATTCTTATTCACTTTCCTTTATTTGATATCCTTTTGCCTCCGATATCCTTAGTAGATTTTTTTTTCTCTTTTATCTTTTTTATACGTGTTTTTTTTTTGAGATTATTACGTAAACGTTTGTAATTAAATAATAACTATATAAAAGGTAGATAATCTTTATATTGAAAGTAATTCGAGAATATTTGATTAGACAATTTTTTTTTAATTATTCCTTGTTCATTGTCAAAAAATAATAATATAAAAAATGTAAGGATTTAATAATATGGACAATGGTTTTGTGTATTATAACTATTATAATAATTTTTGTAATTCTTGTAGTAATTTCTAGTTATAGCTATAAGCATAAGATAGCATTACGTTGTGTAGGTATGAAAAATTCTCCGAAGCCTCTTTCATCGCCTTCGGATAATTTTCCTTTTGGGGAGGGAGGAGTTAAGTACGACAGCCCTGGCCAAATCTCCTTTGTCAGCTGTCCTACTTAAGATGATTTGTTAGCATATAGTTTTCGTACATTTACGCGAATGTTGCTCATGATTAAGATTCTTTAAACGGATTCTATCGCGTTCAATGCAAATATCCACTTGCAGAATATGACGAAATCTCCGCAATGAACGAGTCTATCAATTCGTTGGTCCCCTGATATATATTCATCACACCTTCTAATATAAAATAATCTATTAGTATTATCAAACAAATAATAGACGATTATAAATCGTCTATATTTTATTATATATATATTACTATATTATATTATCTACATACATTATTATTTGTTTGATAATACTAATAGATTATTTTATATTAGAAGGTGTGAGGAATATATATCAGGGGACCAACGAATTGATAGACTCGTTCATTGCGGAGATTTCGTCATATTCTGCAAGTGGATATTTGCATTGAACGCGATAGAATCCGTTTAAAGAATCTTAATCATGATTTGTTAGCATATAAGATTAGTTTAAATAAGATACATTGTAGTTAATTATCATTATCACTTTTGTATGAGATCAATAAGCCGTTACTCTGTTCATTTAAATAAATAAATCTTTTTTTTTTAAAGTAAAGTCGTAACCGAGCATTTAATTCGCGCTTGACTTGGGAAGTAAACTAATAAAAGCGCGACGAGAACGTTACGGAAAGTTTGATCAGGCGTGGCCAACGGAAGTTGAGAGGGAGATATAAGTTAGTGAAAATAGAAAGAGAGAGAATTACGTTTCTTATATCACTGTAGGAGAAAGAAAGAGCAGTACGCGCGGACATTTTCTCTCTCCCTCTTATCAGTTATTCGTGTATGAAGTTTCACTTCAGTCGTGTGGTCTACGACACGCACATTTGCAGTATTATTATTTTCCCATTTGACTACGGAACCTTAAAAAGATACGACAACAAATAGAATTAGTTCAGAGCTTTTGTTAAGTTTAAAACTCGAGGTAAAGTTGTGAGCAAACCGCACGGTTCATTTGCAATATCGACTGTCTAAATTACAAATACCTTTTATAGTACAGGAGCTGATTTCGTGTTTATCAAGTCATCTCCTTAAATAATAATAAGGCTATAGGCAAATTGATTAACGCCCAAACTACCAGACATGCAAAATTAATATTAAGTCTTCTATGGTAGATATAGATGTCCTCTGTGCGATGAATAACAGCGTTCTGAATTTTATTTTGAAGACGCAGCGAAAGGTATAATTTGACCAGATTCTCTGGTAGTCTTTTTGGAATAATGCCTATACTATAAAAGGGGATTAGCATCAAGGATTATTCTTGCTGCTGGCAGATTTACCGAATTTCCCGGAGAGTCTCAAGTATTTTTGGGTGTATTAAGAGGTGGGTCGTGACGTGTATGTCTGGTCGTAAAATACTAAAATGACCCAAAGGTAAGAGGGGAAAAAACGGCCACCGCTCTCTAAAGTAACTTGTTTTTAGGGTTCCGTATATAACAGGGTAAAGACGGGTCCCTATTATCAAGACTACGATTTCACAAGCAGACAGAGAAATATTCATGAAAATAAAAAAATAACAAAAATGAAAATTTGTTTGTAGTTAATTTGTGAGAGACATGTTACACCCTTTGATTATATTATAATGTCTAGATGGAGCGTCAAGTGCGCCCATACGTGTCAAAAATATCAGCCAACTGTTGGCTGATAAGTTCTTTCCGGCGGATTAGTACCAATCTTCCCGCTTAAGTGTCAATACGTATTACGCGCGTTAAATAATAAACAAATGACAGGGATAAAATTACGGTATGTGCAATTGAACTGTGCCGGAATTATAAAGACGGGTAAAAAATATCAAACACATCACTCGTATCATCATAATATGGTATCATCGGTAAGAAATTGCATATTTTATTTTATAATTATTTATTTTTTATTTACCAAATTACGACATATTTGATCAATGTAGCCAGTTTCTTTTTTTTGTTCTCCAATTTTTATGGGTATATTACTTGGTTTATGTATATATAATTTTATCGACAGTCTATGGATCCATCTCTACTGTGGTGGTACCAACAGGAATGGGGTCTTCCTCGTGGTTACACTGGTGTGACTACCGGTGTGACCACGAGGAACGAGTGATATTTATTACATTTATTTAATTTTATTGACGTATTTTATCTAAGAAGGTGGAGATTTTCAATTAGTCTGTATTTTTGAAGTAAAACTTCTATATGCGCGCTTGGCATGGGGAGTAAGCTGGCGAGAGCGTTACAAAAAAGCACACATCGGGCGAGGCCAATGGAAGTTGTCATTCAAATTCTCCTCCTTGGGCCACCGGCTACTTATACACCGCACGAAATGCGACAGCACAGCTATCACTTTACACCGGTATCGCGTAAGCGGGAGGTACATCTCCGGTTGTGCCGGCCCAATGCGGCTGCATGCTACTGACTACCTCTTATCGAACATGTTTATTTGTAATTAAAATGTTATACCTATATGTGATTTCAAACTGTCAAAAATGTTAAATAAGTGTTTTAATATTATTTAATAAATCTAATTCATTTATTACAATATTCACACACATTTTTTGATTTATTTAAGAAAGTGACTACTTAATAAAATATACTAAAACTTATTAATATTACATACAATCACCTAAAAATATCATATTAAATAGTATGTTTTTAATGTGATTTTTGGGAGATTTTTACATTGCTGGTAGGTATTATAATTCACACACACAAACACGTAAATGCACAGTGTAAAACAACGCTTACACGCACACATGCATATAATTGTTGACTCGTACTCTTTTTTTGATTGTTAGGGCGGCGCTCCATCTAGACATTATATAATCAAAGGTGACACCAATGTCGATTACATTTTAATTTTTATTTTTAATTTAACATTATGACGTTACTTAATTTATAACATTGTACTTTTATTTATATTTTTATTCGCTACCGTTATTTTATTAATTGTTATTTTTATAACGATAATTTTATGTCTGGAATTTATTTTATGTAATATGGAACTATAATAAATTATAATATCTGAAATGAATTAATTTTAATTTAATTTTATATACACAGATAGAAAAAACTTCAATCACCTCCTATACTATAATG
This sequence comes from Calycopis cecrops, assembly GCA_001625245.1. NCBI lineage: Eukaryota > Metazoa > Arthropoda > Insecta > Lepidoptera > Lycaenidae > Calycopis > Calycopis cecrops. The sequence goes on along the minus strand of LUGF01029410.1, from coordinate 3,956 downwards.
ACCTGGCTGAATTCCTCTTTGTATCCCCTAAGCTTTCAAACGGAGTTTAGTTATGATACCACTTAGCGGAGCAGGTAGCTAACAAAAATAACATTTTAGTTAAGTCTCTTAGCGAATAAAACATCATCATCATCTGCCGAACGACGTCCATCGAGTAGGAATTTGAGACTCGTGTCAATCGAGTATAATCGTTCTCTCACTCGAGTTATACTCGAGTAAAAAAGTCACTCGAGTGAAAATGTCACTCAAGTGAAAATGTCACTCGAGTGAAAATGTCACTCGAGTGACTCAAGTTCACTCGGTAACTGCAATTTAACTCGAGTAGGATTTTTTTTCACTCGAATACACTCACTTACATGACTCGAGGCACATCACTAAGACCAATTGTACCGGTAGGATCGTACCTCTAGGTATGAAGACCACACAAGGGATTAACGAAAGTACGTTGGAGAAGACAGCCGATGAGCAAACCCCCGTGCATTTCCCGCGATCCGCTCCGTACATCGAGAGGTGGGTAGAAGCGTGGGTGGTTGGTGGCTAAGTGATGATGAAATTATATGAAACATTAAAACGGATTGATAATACGCATTCGCCATTTCAATCAAATATAATTATTCGATCACGTCTTTATGGCTTATAAAATGAAACCGGAAAATCAAAGACGTAGAAAATGAAATTCATAATTTGTAACGTCAAGTCAAGGCCAAGTCAAGGGACATCAAGCCCAAGTAATGTGATCACATCGAAATGGTATTTCCGAAAATCGTTGGACTTTTTATTATTATACAGGGTAAGATAGTCATTTGGCTGATTCAGACTGATTTAATTGTTAAATCTTAAAAACCGGCCAAGTGCGAAGCGGACTCACACACGAAGGGTTCCGTATAATAATTACCATATCATTTTTTATCAGAAAATAAAATAACTTGGTTTTTCATAGCATTTGTATGAACGACAAAATTGTATTTGCGTTTTTTGAATATGTACCTATTATTTCTAAAAACTACTCGTAATTATAATATATTGCTCAAACCATTTATCTTAATTTCGCTATGAAAAACCAAGTTATTTTATTTTCTAATAAAAATATCTCAGACACACCTACCTAACTTTCGTTGGTACGGAACCTTCGGTGTGCGAGTCCGAATCGCACTTGGCCGGTTTTTCAAAGGTCTATTCATAAACATCCCTTAGAAAACAGGTTAGATGAAAAAAAATAGATTCAATTGAATGTATTGAGTGTCCACGTATAGATACGTCCAGATAGATTTTAGATGCTGATTTTATAATAACCGACTTCAACATTGTCAGTACCACTTTCTAAGCAAATCAGTCAAAAATTGATGCATTTTTAATGACATTATAGTAGTTTATGCAACTGTCATATAATGAAGGGTATTATAACACGAGTGTGATTTTTTGAAACGAGCGAAAGCGAGTTTCAAAATAGTAACACGAGTACGTTTCACGGTACTTAGATGAATATACTGCTAAATTAGTTTATTTTAGTTACTTTCACAGTATTATGTCTTACGGCATACTGTTGTGGGGAAACGCTGCGGATATAAACACTATTTTCGTGCTGCAGAAGCGAGCTATTCGTGCAATTTACCAACTAGCCTCCAATATATCACTTAGAAATAAATTTAAGGACATCGGTATACTGACTGTTTACTCTCAATACATTTTGGATAATGTATTGTATGTAAGAAAGAACATTAGTGAATTCAGAACCAAAAATGATAATCATAACATAAATACGAGAAACAGGCATAAATTAGACATACCATTTCACAGACTTAGTAAAGTAAAGAATTCCTTTCGGGGGCAATGCATACGTCTCTACAATAGTATCCCAGAAAACGTCCAAAAACTTTCGATTAATAAATTTAAAAAAGTTGTTAAAGAGCGTTTGTGTGGTAAGGCTTACTATAAGGTAACAGATTTTATGACAGATACCACACCTTGGGATTAGTGCCCTCCTCCCAGGCTGTTTCTGTACCATAATTATTGTACATTCATGAATTGTATTGTATTATATCATATGCAAATGTACTTGTATTTTTATATTTTTGAATTTTACAACTGATCAAAACATGAGGCCCGCTGAGTTTGTTTCGCCGGTTCTTCTCAGGACAGGGCTAGGGTTGAACCGGTGGTAGATTTAATTGTTGACGTTCAAAAAGTAATTCTTGTAATTCTATTTTGAATAAAAACTTTTCTTTCTTTCTTCTTTCTTTCTTTCTTTCCCAAATAAATAAATATAGGGTTAGTTTTTTTAGAAGTACATTCCAAGGGTGTGTTTTAAAAAATATTGTCGTCTAATTGTATTTTTGTTAAATAAAAATCGATTTGAAATGATCCTGAAAAATACATGAATCGTTGTTCGTACACGAAATGTATCGACTTCACTGTCAAGGACCCCGAACTTCGCGATACGCGAACTAGATGCCAGGCCACCAAGAAAGAACAATGCCAAAATCCTATCCCATCAAAATGTGACTTACTTTCAATGACTTATATACCAAACAGAAATAATACATTTCCTGCGTTTTTTGAAAACAATACTCCGAAGAGAGAAGACAGGAATAAAAAAAATGTTTTAAACAGAAAGGTGATTGACTATTTTGATCATCTTTCATATTGAATGTTGCCATAATTTAAAATATCTTGCATCGCGATCTCAAAAAATAATTGTTTTACATGTGTTTAGTCGTATTAAATTAAGAAAATAAATAAAAGTGTGATCATGTTTGATTTTTGTAATTGATTTTATGTATATTAGTTTTCTAAATTGAGTATTACTAATTAGTGAAGTGATTTTATTTGCTCCCACAAAATGTTATTGTTACTGTTGATGGAATGTTTTGTCAATTCTTGATTCATATTATACCTTTATTTAAACTATTATAACTTTTTATTAATTTAAATGTAGGTAACTTCAATAAATAAAAAGTAGAGTGTTTTTGTGTTAGATTACCATAGCAGTTTTCTAACATTTATAAAAAAGTAACATTTTGTAATACCTATTCTAGACTATAAGAACAATATTTGTTAAAAAATATGTAGGACAAATGGATTTTACTATATATAATGTGTATATATTAATAGTAATATCCGCTACTGAAGTAAATACATACTACTTTTTCTATTGAATTGAGACCTTCAGTGACAAACACAAATGATCTACAGATTGTAGGTATATTATCTGGCATAATATTTTAGAGAAAACTTGAGTAAAATGATTATATTAATATAATTAGATATCACATCATATCGGGTGTAAGATGCCTTTCATACCATGATGTTCCTAAGGAGTAGGGTATTCATTTCCAGATTGGTCAACAACTTAAGGGTATTATTCATAGATCTATAGCTTTTTCATTATAAGCAAGTAATATATATTATCACATCTGCCTTATTACATTTATATATCCTCCTTTACATGTACACAACTAATTTTAACTGATAGATATGCTATAACATAGGACCACATTTTTTATGTATATTAACAAATCTGATATCGACATAAATCGAATGAGGAAGGATGTAGATACCGGGGCCAAGATTGGTATACCATAATCATTAATCATATTCATCGGGCGATATCAAGAGTCTTCGCAGCTAGTGTGTTTGTTTTTAAAGAGTAGGTAATGCATATTGAGGAAGCAAGAGAAATCTGTTAAAGTCATGATAACCGTAAGATGACCAACTCTCACACATTCACTCATTTGTGACTACACTGTAAAGAATAAGAATGTACATAATATTATGTAATATAACTATATGTATGTTATGTGCTATGTCTTTTATATGATATCCATCAAGTAGCGAATATGAGATAGGCACGATTCATGAATTACGCCATTGATAATCAATTCACATTTTAAGTGACATCTGTCAGATGTAGCTACATAACCTATACTAGTTTGAGACTTTTAAATGTGTATTTCTTT
>LUGF01029371.1:0-11750 GCA_001625245.1 Calycopis cecrops | reverse complement strand
TCAATCCCGAAGCTACAGGGAAGGGCGCGGGGGTATCTTTAGCAGATTCGAAATAAGGCTTACTTTTGTTAACTCACCGTCTATGAGACACCCACGTCAGTACTTGAAGGTTAAACTTGACTTGACTGTCAGTGAAATTACATTTTAATCATCCGCCTCATAGTGGTACCAACATTGACACAAGATTTTATATCTTTGTTACATGGTAACATGCTGAGTATGGTGGATGTAAATAGAACCATTTCATTTACCATTAAATGTTGGCTAACTCAGATTATAAACTCCAGCGCAAACTAACAACTAGTGCATTCTAACTTCGGCTGATGAGAAACTTCTCGCGCACTAATGCCTCACTGTCGGCACATGAAACATTAAGTAAATATTAGAATAGAATAGAATAGAATAGAAACAAGTTTATTCAATGCTCCACATATTGATAAAACATAAATAAACAATAGGTACATGAGACACAAAAAAAGAATAGAAAAATAGCTAAAAAATAAGGTAAAAAACAATTTAAGTATTTTCTTTTTTGCATATTCATGCACAGTGATGTAATCAGAGGAGCACTGAAAAGGATGTCACTCGGCATACGTCGGAGAATTTCAGTTCACCGGCACCGATTTTTAGTGACATCCAAAGGTCAGACGGAAAGCAATGACACTCAAATAAATTCAGTTACATAATAAAATAAATAATTGGTTTCATTAGGTGTTGCGTGATTAGTAGGTACAAGTATTACAATCTAGTTTCCGTATGTATCTACTACTGTAAATGTATTACGAATTGTTTTTTAAATAAATGAATCTAAAATCTAAATTCTAATTAAATAAATCTTCCAGAAAATATTTGCGTAAGGCAAGTTATATTCTTTAATGTTTCTCGTAAGCTAATGCAGGGTGGGATGATCAGTGGAAAACTCTGGGCTTACATCCATCTATAAGTTTCCGGTAATGAGCGCTGTCAAATTAAAAAATATATCATTATATTTTAGTATAACATTTTATTAAAGCTAAATGCTAATTTTACCCAGTCCAGAGAATTTCATGTGGCATTTTATGTAATATGTCTCTAGAATTTATGTGGAGTAACAGTCGAGATCTCAATTTCCTTCAATTTGTCTCCGAGTGATGTATTGGTATAGCAGCTAACGATTTCGACCTTAAAGCTCTCTCTTATTCTTTGTATTACGATTTGTACAAAACGAAAAATATGAGTTCTAGTGATCGCAAGAAATGTGTGCGCTTTAGAGCACACGACTGAGGTAAAACTTCATACACGAAGAGTAAATGTGCGTGTACTGCTTTCTTGCTCCTACAGTAATATAAGAAACGTAGCTCTCTCTCTCTCTCTTTCTGTCTTCACTAACTTATATCTCCCTCTCAAATTCCGTTCCCCTCGCCCGATTACACTTTTCGTAACGCTCTCGTCACGAAATAAGTTAAGCGCGTGTAAAGAAGTTCTATTCCAAAAAACAAACAAACTGGTCAGCTTATGAATTTTCAATTTTCCTTTGTGCGCTCATGTGTATGTTGACCTTAATTTGTGCGAGCTCAAAGAAACGAAGTTCACAGTTTGTGTGGTCTACATTACAGTTGGTGGGATATTTAGAATAGTTTCACTTAAACTTATCTCGTACCAGTAACCCCAATACCGACGCCCTGAGAGTCTCCGGCGATTTCGCTCGAGATGTTTCGGGCTATCTTTGGAAAGACGTGTTTTCAAATTGGGTTAAAATTAAGATAAATAGGCTTTTAATATTTCTGATAAAGACAATTTTTTGTCAGACTTTTTTGGCACTGATTTTAGATACATATTGTTGTTTTATTTAGTAAATATAGTGTTGGTATTTCTTTTTTCACACTATGTTAGTCTAGCCCCGTGCTAAGTACCGTAAGGGCTTGTGTTATGGGTATTAGACAACTGAAACATATTTAATATGTTTTATAAATTTAAGAAATTTTAAATATTTAAGATTGTTCGTATATAAATACATATAACAACATTATATAATACATAAATATATAACATATAAATAATATAAAGCTGAAGAGTTTGTTTGTTTGATTGATTGAACGCGCTAATCTCTAGAATAGGTCTGATTTGAAAAAAAAATTCAGTACTATACTCGGAATTTTAATTCGATTCCAGATTTGACAATTTCAGTGTTGTAACGTTAAGACAAATACTAAATAGTGACGTTGCGAAATTATTCGATACGGAAATGAAATATTTCCGAATCGATTCCTCTTCTTTATAGTAGTATCAACTACTACTTTAATCGAAAATAAGTAGGTACATCAAAAAATTTAATATTTTTGAACGAATAATTTAGTTATGACGATTAATTAAGTATCTGAGAGTTTTCTTTAATAATTATATGTGAAATTAATAAAAATATGTGATAATGAAGGAACATGAGAAATAAAACAAATGGTTGTAATATGGGCCTCCAATTGCACAGAAGTTTCATTTTTCACGTACTTGTAGACGTTGCTGATCATTACTTTTTCAGTAACAGTTAAAGCTTTTCGTGGACATTTCTTTCTTGGGGACAAGAATATGTCCGCGTCTTTTTGTGATGTACTTGGCTGTGGATCCTCATAGTTCACAAAATGTAACAACAAACACGACGTAAATAAACTTTAACAAAAACTCAACAAAATATTTTTCGTCCGTATTTTAATTTTAAAAGATCTAATTTAAGGGTGCTAAATATAGGAATTATTAAGAAAACGGTTGCAGATGTAAATAATGCGCTTTTAATAGTGTTTTAAAAATATCTATGTTTTTTGCTACTTTTATTTCTTTTGGCATCTTAGGGATCTTCAAGAAAAGAGCATTCCTCTTCCTTAAAGGCCGGCAACGCGTCTGCAAGACACCTTGTTTTGCGGATGTCTATGGGCGGCGGTAGTCACTAACTCGTTTGCCCCCTATACCATTAAAAAAAATATATCGCAATTAAACAAGATATTTTTGACGACCAGCCTGGCGCAGTGGTACAGGGCTCGGATAAGTGGAGCATGTTACACCAGGGGTCGCGGGTTCGAATTCCGCCTGGGTCATGAATGTTTATCTCTGTATTGTATGTATTTCTATAATAAAAATCTTAAATATTTAATATTTCTTAAAATTCATTAAACATATTAAATATATTCCGTTTCTAGTACCCGTAACACAAGTCCTTACGGTACTTAGCACGGGGCTAGGCTACCGTGGTGTGTAAAGTTCACAGATATTATTATTTATTTATAATAATTCGTGCAGTCAGACTGGAAGAATGAAGCCGAATGGCAAGATAAACAATTAATGGCGGTAGCTGTCCGATCTCGCGTGTATTGCCAAGACAGAAAACTGTCTATCAAGGCTCTTTTATTATAAGTTTTGTTTTTTAATATAAATGACAAAATGATATAAAAAACATAAATATTAACTTTTAACAAAAGCACTTGTTATTAATTAATGATGATTATTATGGATTATTATGTATTTATTTCAATAAAAATCAATCATTTATTTTATCAATTAAAGAATAATTGGCACACCGACATAATTATAATTACATATACATAAAATCGCGATTGTTTATCGATTATTGTGTTCACCACTATTATGTTAAATGTGGTATCATTATTTTATAAAATGAAAGTAGCTAATGTCAAATGTGGAATCGAATTATAATTCCGAGTATAGTTAGTCCATTTAGCGAGGAAGGCTATACGCTACCAACTTTTGAACGACTGCGGCAAAAAACGGATTCATGGAATGTCGTCATCGGAAGTTGCAGGCGTCCGCTAGTAAGAAAATATAATGTGGCCAATTTCACAGTTTTTGTGGTCTGCATTACTGCTGGCTACATTTAGAATAGTTTCGCCTAATGTCTTACACCCGTCACCCGCTATTTGGTTAATGACGCGGACGCCATAAACGTGCGATTTGGCCACGACTCGTGATCGTATTACTGAAGATAGACTAGATTTAGCATTTTTATAGTATAGGCCAAACAAGCCGTCAGGAACGTTTTCGGTTTTCATGACTGCTGTTCATATGCATCCGCATAAAGGTTGTGCTGATATGATACCCTCCTTCCTCCGCTTTCCTTCATTAACATTTATGTTTACGCTCGCGGCAACATTCGGTTAAATATAGGTACTATATATAGTATACTATGTATATATATAATATACTGGATATAGTACAAAAGGTACCGATTCCATCACGCTGCTCCACTTTGCCTTCGTGCTACCTTTTACTCGGTTCATTATATTAGTCCGAGTGTGCGATGTCCTTAACTCACACGGCCTCCAAGAATGTGCCAAAGTTCACAGTTTGTGTGGTGTAGATTACATTTGCGGTTGGAATGTTTTGAATAGTTTAAACTTATCTCGTATTTCTAACCTATTTACTGGTGCCCTGGGACAGTATATACTTCTACGGCGGGTTTACTCGCGACCATCAAGTTTCCCAAGTATATTTAAGTGTTTTTATGTTATAAATTGTTTGCAAATTGGTAATTTTGTAAAAAAAACCACCTCGTGCTCCTGTATGTCACGACATAATATAGTATGTACCTCGCTTACACGATACCTGCGTAAAGTGACAGCTGTGCTGTCGCGTTTCGTGCGGTGTGTAAGTAGCCGGTAGATAGAGGGAGGAGGAGGTAGGGCAACGCATCTATATAACCTCTATGCAGATGTAGATCTATTGGCGTCGATTGTCATCAAAAGATTCTGACTGCTCGTCTGCCCCTTTATTAAAAAACGTGCGAAATGGTTACCGAATCTGTTCATTGGTTTTTTTTTGTCATAATAAAATATACAACCTAAATACAAATCTTATAATTTATCATTAAGATTTATTCCCACTGGATGTCTCTCAGAACCCGGTTTTTTGAATATTTTCTCGTCGCCTCAAAGCGACCAAATGACATGTAGGTACGTCAACACGGCTTACATGTCTCATATAGATCGACACTGTCAGCGCCCCCGATCCGTCCCGAAACTTTTAATCCCGAATTTATTACCCGATGGCAAACACACCATCATCATCACAACATTTTCACCACCCCCTTGACGCTGAAGTTCAGTTGGCGTTGAGTAAACAGCGACCACTTATCGGCTAGCAAGTGTCCATAAAACTTTTCCATCATCTATTATGATTATTGTTTTCTTGTGTGATTACGAAAGAGATTAATTGTTTGTTGTTTCTGTGATAGCTAAATTACGGAATCCTTTAAAAATGCAGAGAGACAACAGTTAATATATCTCTATCTCTATATATATAAAGTTCTCGTGTCACAATGTTAGTTACCATACTCCTCCGATACTGGTAGACCGTTTTCATATAATTTTGTGTGCATATTGAATATCTTAGAATCGGCTAAAATTATGTATTTTCATCTCGATATTTCCACGGGATCGAAACATACGCGGATGAAACCGCGGAGCACAGCTGGTAATAAATAAAATAAATAGTAGCACAGACACAAGTTATCATTTTTATCTTAAATCTACGCTCCCATACAAACGTCTGAAGTCGCAAAGTAAATAAAATACAATAGCGTCGACTGTTGTAATGCATTTGTATAGCGGAGTGAAGACAAACGCAAGTTGTTCAGAGATACGGCGGTGACAGCCGACATCCGCACAAGACGCCAGCTGCCAGCGGAAACTGCGACTTGTTTATTAATTTGCGGTCTCTTGAGTCTTTATGTCGCGTTCACTTGTTTGAGACTTCCGCGTTTGTTACACGTTTTGTGTAAGTTAATAGAAGGTATTGTCACTTCTTGATGAAAATTCATATTATATGTTGATTAAATATTTTTTTACTATTTATTATCCACTGTTTATTATTTTAAATTATAATTTACATTTTTTTTATTGTATAGATGGGCGAACGAGCAGTCGGAGACATTTACATGACTACCGACGCCCATAGACATCCGCGTAGCAGCTATACACATCCGTATATTATACTATACTATATTTAAAATTAAATGTAAATGCAGCTATTAAGTGTAAAAGTTATATTATAATGTTCACCGTCAAATACATAACAGTGTACCTAATTTTGTAGTTACTATACGGGTTTTAACACCGGCAACGCATCTGTTAGACCTCTGGTGTTACGGATGTCTGTGGGCGTTGGTGTTCACTTTACATCAGGTGACCTAACTGCTCGTTTGCCTCCTATGCTATAAAAAAAAACACGATAAAATATTTAGGTACCAACTAGTTGGCTCGTGATCACGGCTGGTGTAACTCGCCCGAAACGTCGAGCAAAGGTATATGTTTTCGCTAGTATCTTTAATATATATTTTATCATGCTAACACCCATAAAGTAACTACAAAATGAGGTTGCACTGTTGTGTATTTGGCGGTGCACATTATAATACAGATACATACGTTTTATATTTAATAGCTGTATTTATAATTAATTTTAAATTTACTATCATTTAAATAAACCTACTATTTTCTATTTTAAATAAGAAAGAAATTTGTTTTATGTGTACAAGTAATAATACTTAATAAACGTCTGTTCTATTCTCTGCTTTATAATATTAAATATTATTTACTAATATTATAAATGGTCAATTTATGTCTATTATTCGGTCACGCCAAAACTATTTATCAAACTTACATTGGTGAAATTTGGCACACAGATACAGATGGATAAAGTAGGATCTATCTTTATTCCATGAAGAAAATATAGTTTTTAATTTAAGTGAACGTTCACAACAGTCATTTTTTTAATATTTATGATTGTATTAGACTGATGACTGATGTCTGATGATAATATGACTGATTATATTAGAAAGTACATTAATTAAATTGCCTATATGAAAAAAAAACCCTTAATCTTAGAAAGATTTTGTAAGGATAATATATTTTACCTAATTAAAAAAAGATAAGACAGTATAGCTTATCAATAAATACCAATTTTGTTTTCCAACAAAGATGATTACCAAAACATAGTAACGAAGTTCTAGATATTTTTGAGTTTAATTAATTTTACACTTCACTGATTAACTTTTTTCTACACAAAAATATTTTGTAAAATTTCTTTGTTTTCGTATCGGATGAAAATTAACATAAACAGGCTTTTAATATTTCTGACAAAGAGTGTATACTAATTTTTGTCAGACTTTTTTGTCATTGATTTTAGATAAATATATAATTATGTTATTTCTATTCAATTGAAAAACAAAGACTTAATTCATCATCATCATCATCATCATCATCAGCCTATTGCAGTCCACTGTTGGACATAGGCCTCTCCCAAGACTTAATTGAGTTTCTGTAATTAAAAGAAACAATATTTAAAGCCCTTATTTTCGGGTCTATCTTTTTACAATAAAAATAATTTCTTTTTAACTTCAATTAAAGTCATTTTCACAAATATAAGAAATAACATAATTAAATAAAACCTTATGGTTTTCTTTACAAATATTTAATGAATATTGTGACCAAATACATGTATAATATACTTGGATATACTTTATGCACAAAACAACCCTTTTTGAGACAACAGAAGGGATATGACTGACCCTTTGCCGCAATCTACGTCACCGAAATAAAGTCAGTTTTACAACCCTCATACCCGACCCTTTTACAACAATCCATGGCTATTTTATTAAATAAATTATTTGCATTTCTATTCAACTATTCCTAAAAATATTCTATTAGAAAGTTGTAAAATAATACATTTATTATTAAGCAGCAAATTGACTTTACCTTTGAATAATTGCAGTCGGATGGTAGTTTTCGAAGTGAAATGATTAAAACTCTATCTTTGTTTCTTTAATTTCATCAAAATCGGACCAGCTACTCCAAAGTAACATTTTTTTCCAGTACAAACATACTGCATGGAGAACTTTAAAAAAAAAACCGTCAAAAAGCACACTTTTAAAAGCTTTTTACTTTGAAATTTCTGATAGTTTAGCTTCTTTTTCATTTCATTTCATTTTGTGCTTTAAATGCTTGGCTACGACGAATGAACGGCCCTGCTTGTGGTGCAGCTGCTCTCAGCTATACAAACAAGCCCCAGTAACAGCTATGCTGTCGCGTTTCGTGCGGTTTGTGAGCTATATATTAGCCCTTTGAAGGGAAGGAGAGCATCTTTCTTTTTTTCTTTCTTCTTTCTTTTTTTATCTATCTTTCTTTCTTTCTTTCTTTCTTTATTTCTTTCTTTATTTCAATAAGTCTTCATGCTAATTATACAGATATTGATGAGCGTCGATAGCCATCAAAAGACTTCGACTAGATACTTGACTATCTTAAAACAGTCCGGAGTAATGAAGTCGGCGGTGTTACAACCCTGTGCCTCGGAGAGCACATTAAGCCGTCAGTCCTGCCGCTGGTTTCTCTCCGGTCGTGTCGGACTACCGTAACATCTGAGTGTCTGTCACATTCACACATGAGAATAAGAGAATAGAGAGTAGGTACGTATTGTATCTGCGCACACACTAACGCACTATAATATGTCCTGCGCATCTGGTTAGTCTCAATAAAGATGGCCGCCAAGTCCTTATTTCGCTAGGACGACATATTAATTAATACAGCTGTATAATATTTCCGGAATGTGGTCGGGCAACGGATATTCAGAATATAATAATGGATGTAAAACGATTTCGCCTGATTCGCCAATTAATATCGACATGGGCATGGATAACTTATCCGTCTGACATGGGCATGGATGGCATATAATATTAAACAGGTTGGTGCGACTGAGCACTTTATAATTGCCTTTATATTCATATTTTACCTTTATTATTGTAATTCTGTTAATTGTACTTTGTATTTTATCCGTTCGAGTTGATATTCGAGTGCCTGTCATTACTTTATAATTGCAAATGATAAATTCATATCATTAGTGGCATAACTACAGGGTGGCAAGTGGGCAAAATGCCCGGGACCCCAGCCGGATGGGGCCCCCGCTCAGAGGAGAATCCCAACACTCACTCAACATTTATTATTACACTAGCTTCCGCCCGCGACTCCGTCCGCGCGGATGTCGGTCTTCGCGTGGATGGATTTTTTTTTTCTACGTATTTTTCCAGGATAAAAAGTATCGCATTTTATGCCTAGGATAATAATGTATAATTAAATTAATTAATAATACCAAGTTTCATCGAAATCGAACCGTTAGTTTTCACGTGATGCCTGAACATACAGACAGACAGACAAAAATTTTTCTAATCGCATATTTGGGTTTGGTATCGATGCAGTAACACCCCCTGCTATTTATTTTTTCAATGTTTACAATGTACAGAATTAACCCTTCTACAGATTTATTACATAGTATATAGATATATAGATATATAGATATAGATATAGATATAGATATAGATATAGATATAGATATTTACTAAAAAAAAGAACCTTCTTTATATTGGGGGCCCATCCGATGAATTTGCCAGGAGCTTCGAGCCGTATAGATATGCCACTGCATATGATGGTATGCCATCGGATGGCAATAAGTAGGCTATAGCCCTTTATGGTTGTAACCTGTGATCTGATAGTTGATGACAGTTGACAGGCGATGATTGCAGCATAACTTTAGTAGATCTGTTAAGTTATTACTTTAAGTTCATGACCTAGCCTACTTACGCGCGTTTCTAACTGTCATCTATGCATGACATGTAATGTCCTACAGAAGTGTCTTCAGTTTTGAGGTACAAACCCTTGCTCCCGCTCAGAAACCTAGGTACCATTGTACACTATCTTATGATCCAAACAAGCTGTGAGGCTACTAACATTCATGTCAAAAATACTGTAGTTGAAACGGATTTTTAGGTGGCACAGTATAGGCCGCTATAGATGTGGCACAGTACTGGGCACCTAAAATTTGATCAGCTGAACACTGACACGAGAAGAAAAAGAAGAAGGTGGCATCAATCACTTTACGCTGGGGTTAGATGAAACTAAAATCGCTAAAGTTTAACTCACTGGTGCCAGCCTGAATAGGTTATAGTGCAGTAACGCTTCTACGTCGTATAACTATCATATTTATCTTTTACCGCAGATGAATTTGTCATAGTAAAAGAGACGGAAGCCGTGCTGTCGCGTTCGGTGTGTAAGTAGCCGGTGGCTCGTCGAGGGAGGAGAAAGGAGGGCATCGAATCTGTATAGCCCCTGGACGTTGGTAATCATGAAAATGGCTCCGACTGCTCGTTTGTCCCCCTATAATATATATATAAAAAAAATAAAACAAAATAAGACGGACGATATAAAAGCTATTTGAATTTGGCGCTCACCGGACTTTTTAAATTAAATTTTTAACTCACCGCAGTATGCGTGCAAAAGAGTTGGATACGCGTGTGCTCAGCCCGCACACACTCTTTTATTACAATTAACACACTTGCCCTTTTCATGGGGTTAGAATAAACGTATACAGAAGTACACCTACCGCAAAAAAATTCTATTTACTTTACGGGTTTTAACACGATAAAGTATTTATTAAAGATACTTGCCAAAACATATACATCTACTCGACCCAAAGTAACTACAAAATTTGTAACAAAACAGACTCAAACAAGTAATAAAAATGTAATGTTAACATATTGTCTGCATATAAAACCGAATTGTATCAATTATTTTTTTTACGGCATAGAGGGCCAAAAGAGCAGTGGGAGCCATTTTCATGACAACTTACGCCCATAGACATCCGCATAAATGTACAAATGCGCTGCCCTTCTTTCTCCTCTCACCTCCATGGGCCACAATTATACAATTAGTAAACTTATTATATTTTTACTAATTTGTACCTCTTATAATTTGTGTGTTATAAAATATAAGGGGCAAATAAGCAGTCGGACTCTGAACGACCCACACTTATACACATTGCAGTGCAACTGTGTTGTTCACCTTCTTTCGTCCCTTACAATGGATTGAAACTCACAAACTGTACAAAACGCGACGGCATAACGATCACGCTGAGTGTGGGAAGCGCCGAACTCGAATCCCAATTCGCAAAGCGCTACCTCAGATAAAATGGGCTATTTTCCAGTATTAAAAATATAAGCTTATTGAATGTAATCTTTAATTAATATAATTTATGAAGTCATTATGTAGTGAAATAATTAGTAAATAATCAATATTTTATTTTAAAATCTATTTTTAAAAATACGTATTTTTATTCATGAGTCACGTGATACGAAACGACTTGAAATTGATTATGACGTCAGTATTGCGTGAGCTCTATGGTAGCCCATTAACTGCGTTGTAACTAAGTTGTCAATTGTCATTTGTCAAAGAGTTGTAGGTCATAATTTTAATATTGGTCACTGTTAAATGTTGATACTTGGTACAAATGTTTGTTATTACAAAGAGAATACAAAATAAACAAATGCTACATATGAAATAAGTCACATACATAAGTCGTTCACTAGTTGACATTTAGAATACAGAATATCTACGTCACAGGACGCCATTTTGCTTAAAGAATCGTTTTCGCGGGTCTTTAAAATTTTGAATTTTGAATTTAAAATTTGAAAGTGAATACTTATCAGGATAAAAAATAAAAAAATGTATAAGTTTATTGATCACTGATAAACATTCTGGAGTGGTTTTTGAAAACTTGGAAAATAGCCCATTAAAACAGTTATAAGTAGGTACTAATGAACGATATTTTATCCTTATTTGACAGAAATAATTATTGTGGCTCTAATTTAAATAAAAAAAAAATAAAATGTTCTCAATTTAATCAAATCAACAATCAGCTAACTACAGTTGCATCTCTAGGTAACAACC
>LUGF01029322.1:0-39529 GCA_001625245.1 Calycopis cecrops | reverse complement strand
AACGTTAAGAAGATTGATCCAATGAGAAAAAGTATATTGAGTCCCAAGAACACGCACATTAAAATGAAGAATATTGTATGGTACGAGTCCGCCATCTTTGTTACAATAAATACTTAACAACGCTCAAAATAAAATTGCACGAAAATAGTGACGCCGTTCATTTATATACTGATTGTATTATTTGATATATTTATCAATACCAATTTGTTATTATCAATATCGGAGTAAATAATCAGTAGATAAGATTGGCGGAGGTGAGCTGCGTCATATTTTGTTACTCCTCTACATCCTAGGAAAAATATGATTGGGATTCGAGATAAAGTCCCAAAACTTTGAAATTATTTTTGTTTTTCAAATTTTATGTATTTGTCAAAGTTCCATTTCTGGCCAGCATGTACGCAAATGTAAAATATGTACAAAAAATTGACTAACGCACTAAAAGTACTAACACTTTTCATTTTTTTTTTATGGTAAAGGTGGGCAAACGAGCAGTCGGAGCCATTTTCATGACTACCGACGCCCACAGACAACCGCATAGAGACTATACAAATGCGCTGCCCTCCTTTCTCCTCCCACCTCCATGGGCCACCGGCTACTTACACACCGCACGAAACGCGACAGCACAGCTGTCACTTTACGCCTGTCTCGTGTAAGCGAGAGGTACCTCCCCGGTCGTGCCGGCCCAATTCGGCTGCATGCAAGCATGCAGTGTGGCACTACCTCTTACTATTCTCATTTGTAGTATTGTAGAAATAATCGTAGTGTAAGCCACAAACTAGGTGTCACAACTCACAACTACTGTACTACAGTCTGTAAGCACTACAAACATAGTGCTTAACTACACAGTTTATTTCATATATGGTTCGTTTGAAGCTATATTGTATGAATAATAATAGGATAGGTTTCTCCTTTCCCGTAGTACCATTACAATTAAATTAAAAGTATTTATTTCAAATTAAAAGTTATTTTATGATATTTATGTTATTTTAACACGTTCACTGCGTAACAGGCCGATAAAGGCCTGCCGCGGTACTTCAGCTGGTGTGGACGAAGAAAACTATGTCCCGCTCGCTGGTGTGGAACAGTTATCTCAAGTGTTTGTAAAAATTCGACTGAGACAAATATATATTTCAACTTGCGGTCAAATTGTAGGTGTTCTCCATCAAAACATAACGGCAGGCTTTTATCGACCTACCACGCACTGACGGTGAAAAACATCTGCTGAGTGCGGCAGTGGGCCTATTTCGGCCCACCCTCCCAACAGGCAGATAGCGACCCGATACCGCACAGAGCGCGCGCCCCGTCATTTAGTGTTGTGCTATCTAACCGATCTGACGTAGCGTTCGATATAATCAACGATGGCAAGCAACAAAAGGAAAATATATTTTTTTTTCTAAGACTTTTGGAAAATCGCAAAAAATGTTTTTTTTCATTTTTGCATCAATTTCTCATTTTGTGTATAAAAAAAATTTTTTTTGACGAATTCCAAAAAAAAAAGAAGTTGGACGTTGTATAAGGTCATTTTAAATTACGTGCAAATATTTTAAGGGTCTGTATGCTCTACACATGAAACTGAACAACTTTTTCCAAGGAACATGGGTCAAATATGAAAATAAAATTGGGCCTCCCATATTTAATTGCCGACCATGTGATGACTGTTAGTAGATAAAAATATTTTTCATATTTCGAACCATGTTTATTGGGGAAAGTTGTTCAGTTTAAATTTTAATGATTAGAGCACACCCTCAAAATATTTTCATTTAATTTAAAATGACCTTATACAGCGTGTAACGGAAGAGGGCTATCAATCCTGAAGGTGGTGAATGTGGTCATGAAACTGAACAACTTACCCCAAAGTACATTGGTCGAAGTACAAAAAAAAAACAAATTTTGAACCTCCCATTAAAATCAATCAGCTGGTTGTCAATTTTGTAAGGGAGAGCCAAATTTTTTTTTTTTATATTTTGACCTATGTTCTTTGGGGAAAGTTGTTCAGTTTCGCGAGTTCTGTGGTAAGACTCATAAATGGTTAATAAATCACACGGAATTAAGAAAAACAAATCAGAAGAGATTCAGAAAATCAAGTAATACCTGAGAACAATGACCATGTCTTTGAGATGAGCGCTAAGCAATTATGCAGAGTGCTACGACAGACCGAGGAAATCCATTAATCCCAAGCAAAAAAAAAGGTAAGAAAATAAAAAAATATTGCAGTTAATGCAACCAAAACCTTTGCGTATCATGTTTCCAAGATTGGCTTAAGTAAATAAAAACATTTTTCAGTTCTTTTACGATAAATCTGTTTTATTTTCGATATCCCCTTATTTTTCTTTATCTCATCACTATTAAAAAAAAAGTATAGTGCGGTTCAGGTCGATATCGGCCTGCCGCTTTTCCTGCTTTATTTCTCATTTCCTGTTTGCCAGATCCCGGGGCGAATCAAACCTAAGGAAGTTGGGTTCTAGGCCATTCTAACAATATAAAAAAAAATGAATACATTATGATTCCACGAAATTATAGCAATTTAATCTATCCTAGTGCTGGTGGGTCTAGAAAGACCTGCCACGCACTGGCGGAAATATCATTGGGGGCGCATTTTGGCCCGCCGCGCCGCCGCACCAGATGAAGAATTATGATTTTACTTGCCGCAGTGAACGTGTTAAGGGGCCAATAAAACGTCTCCTTTTACAAGTATACAAGTGATGAAACTTGTAGTTTCAGAAACATAAGTGTCAAACCTTGATCGTGTTATAATCATCGCGATACGAATAAATTGTAAATATAAATTTGAGATTATAATAAATTATAATCTCAATTAATTATGCTGAAGGTTTCTGTTTGCTGCTTAGTTTACTATTATTTTGATATTACATGTAAGATTTAATTTATATTTCTGTATTTTTATAGCATTATACAAGGTTGATACAAGCGAGAGGCATTAAATGAAACCACATATTTAGTGTATTATTTTCAGGCTACACAACAAAAATCAGATCAATCGGAGCTATAAATTAGCCACAGGAATTTTTCATAGTTTTTTCTCACTTCGTACACGCCATATCGCAGCTGATCGCCGACTATGACCGGCCGGGGTCATTCACCCTGTACGAGGTACTCTTTCTTTCTTTATATCTCTATGTCTATAATTTTAACGAGAGACACAAAAGCAAAAATGAACTTGCATGCATGCATGCAGCGTACCTGTTGTTTGGTGATTTATCATAAATAAAAAAAACATATATTTTTTGTGATCGCCAAATAATCTTTAATCTAATATAGATTAAAGATTATTTGGCGATTATTTAGATTAAAGATTATATTATATATATATATTATATATAATATTATATATTATATATATTTTTTTTAGATTAAAGATTATATAATCTTTAATATATAAAACTCAAACGTGACATAGCCAGCTACCAACGCACAGCCCAAACCACTGGACGGATCAAGCTGAAATTTGGCATCCAGGTAGATGTTACGACGTAGGCATCCGCTAAGAAAGGAATTTTAGAAATTCAACCCCTAAGGGGGTGAAATATAATGTTGAAGTTTATATGGATTTCTTAGAAATTAAACGCGGGTGAAACCGCGGGGCACAGCTAGTAAGTAGATAGTCTGCCTTGTCGTCTCATAGTGTTTGGTTTAATGCTCTAAGTTACATCAGTTATATTTTATTATGATTGAACAGTTTCATTATTGACGCCAACTACGTGGTCTTACGTCATCATCATCATCAACAGCCAAAATATGTCCGCTGCTGGACATAGGGCTCACCCAGAGAGCCTGCCTGCATCCAGTGGGCATAGGTTACCTTAAGTTTAATAAATATATACTAATATCTACCATTTTAATTTTTTTGCCTTTATTTTTATAATATGAAATTTAATTCCAAGATTAACAAAATATTTACAACTTACACGAAACCGGCGTAAAGTGACAGTTGTGCTGTCGCGTTTCGTGCGAGGGAGGACGAGAAATCCGTATAGTAGTAAAATGGCTGCGATTGCTGGCGTGCCTACTACTACTACTATAAAAAAAACAACAAGAAATATTCACGCCAGGTCCCTAAAGGGGTGTGTCCGATATCACGATCTTTACACATGCCTTGCTTCTCTAAATTCTTCAAATTACAAAATCTTTATACATATATAAAAATGAATGTTTGTCTGTATGATCTTTATAGAATCGTAAACTACACATTTGATCTTTAGCAAAGTTGTTGTGCATGAGCCCACGAAGGTTTCTGAGTTTGTACGACGAATTTTAGACAGATGGCGCCACGCGTAGCAACGCACGCAGTGTACAGCTAGTTATATATACTTTAATTGTTAGTTATGTACAATTAAGTACAATTCACTTATCAAATAAAAATATATTTTATTCGACAGGATGTCATTTAGACTTGATCATTAAAGGAACTTTATAAAATTGTAGAATTTTGTCATAATTGTATCAACCGGAGGACGACCACTGTTGGGCAAAAAAATGTATACGACGGGCTTAAATCTGATTGTAGTAGCCAACTGTCATGAGCCCCCTGTAGATGCTGCCACCTTGTCGTGGTGGGGGCTTGAGTGCCTCTATGATCCGCAAAGCAATGCCGGACAGGGCTACCCATACCGGACAGACTTGGCGGGAGAGGCGAAACTAAGAGCAGCTTAGCCGGGAGGTCCTCCACTCGTCCCTTTGAATCAGATGTCGGCGTGGATTAAGAGGACTGGCGTGGTGTGCTGCCTTTGGAGCCTTGCCTTGGGGCAGGATGGGAAGCTGACCCCATTTCACAGTTCCAACGTTGGAGTAGGAACTGTTCAAAGGCAGCCGGACAGTCCCCAAGGAGGAGAAGTCTGACCTTTTTACCGAGGCCAGTCTGTTGCTGGAGGAATCCTGTTGCTTGTAGATCCGGGGCCCTCCAATTATAGAGGCTGAAGGCAGGGGTTTAATCGGTAGGGGCGACCCAGATGCCGAGCCCGACACTGTACCCGGTTGAGCCACCCGTGCTACTGGGTAGTGTAACGTAATTCCCCTGCGTTACCAAAAAAAAAAATCTTGTAGATGTATCATAATTATTTACGTACGACACAAGTATAAAAGACTCGATATTCGCTGCAATTTCTTTCCGTGATACACTTCAAAAGATGTAGGTGTATGGATTAAAATTATATAAATTATATAAACATCCAAAACAACACGTTTTCCGAGTCGAAACGTGACATGCCGCGAACGTAACAGCCCAGGTTACTAACATTACGACAATATTACGGAGAAACTGTTTTAAAACGTGAGCCGTGCCGTGGTGCTGTTAATGAAAATATTTATATGTTAACAATACAACGGAGCGGTCGCAGCACATCTGTCGTGAGCACCTGAATGATAAAGGTAGTTAAAAAGTACATGGCACTCGAGGGGTGATCGCTATATTTTATAGAGTACATTAGCTGTAACCTGCGCGCGTTGCTACGCCTACATCAAGATGCCGCCACTGCCACGGCAATATATGAAATTAATTGGAATGACAGTGGCGCCATCTGTCAAAAATTCGTTGTACCAACTCAGATATCGGTCCAGTAGTTTCGGAGCCTATTCATAAAAAACTCTTTATAATATTAGTTTAGACTAGCTTCTGCCTGCGACTCCGTCCGCGCGGATGTCGGTCTTCGCGTGAATGGATTAATTTTTTTTCCACGTATTTTTCCAGGATAAAAAGTATCCCATTTTATGCCCAGGATAATAAGGTATACCAAGTTTAAACGAAATCGAACCGTTTTCACGTGATGCCTGAACATACAGACAGACAGACAGACAAAAAATTTTTTAATCGCATATTTGGGTTTGGTATCGATCCAGTAACACCCCCTGCTATTTATTTTTTCAATATTTTCAATGTACAGAATTGACCCTTCTACAGATTTATTATATGTATAGATAGACTCAAACCCGTGACTGTACATATGTACGGTCACGGGTTTGAGTCCTGGATCGGACCCGTAAACGTAATTTTTATTTTCTAATAAAAGTCTGAAGTCGGTGGTATACCGTGATGGGTTGGAGAGCACATTAAGCCGTCAATGCTGAGCCTGATTTCTTTCTGGTGGTGTCAGACCACCGTCCAATCGGAAACGGGAAATATGGTAATAGAGGGTGAACTATTGTCTGCTAACTTAGCAGACACAATTAATTCGTGCTGACACACTTGTACCTTTTAATATGTCAATTCGTCACTATACGTTATAGAGATGGCCGCCGAAATTCGGCTAGGAGGCCAATAGTTACCATTTGAGAAAAGCATTAAAATAGTCTTTGAATTCTTGTTTTTCTCAGTTTTTCCTATTCATATGTCTGGCCAGTCGACACGGCTCGCACGACATGAACACAACTAAACATTGTTTTTGCACACAATTGGATGCTCCAATAGTGTGAGATTTGGTCTGATTTTACAGATATATTATTTCCTCGGCAATCTCTACCATTCTTTTTCGACTATGGAATGTCACGACACAGAGCGTCACTTCGTGTTTGTTATTTCTATAACAAAAATCTTAAATATATAAAATTTCTTAAATTTATAAAACAAAATATTACCGTTGTCTGTTGCCCGTAAAACAAGTCCTTACGGTACTTAAACACGGGGCTAGACTTACGTGCTGTGTAAAGTCCACTGATATTTTTAGGGTTCCCTACCCAAAGGGTAAAAACGGGCCCTATTACTAAGGCTCCGATGTCCCTCCGTCCATCCGTCTGTCACCAAGCTGTATCTCATGAACTATGATAGTTAGACAGTTGAAATTTTCACAGATGGTGTATTTCTGTTGCCGCTATAACAGCAAATATTAAAAAATTAAATAATATGAATATTTAAGGGTGCCCACATACAATAAACGTGATTTTTTTACTCGTTTTTGCTCGATGTTGACAACGGCAACAGGTAGACACTTGACATATTCACAGAATATTAAGTTATATAAGTATTGTCTTTAAAAAACATTAATTAAATTAAAATAAAATAAATATTTAAGGGGGGCTCCCATACAACAAACGTGATTTTTTGGAATTTTTTCGTCATATTATACTGTGTACTTGTGTAGTAGTAGTGTAAGTAGATTATGGTACGGAACCCTTCGTGCGCGAGTCCGACTCGCACTTGGTCGGTTTTTTATTATATTATTATTGCACTATCTTAGATTTTTAATAATACTCATAGTTTTTTGATTATTCAGCTTGTCTCCGATTTGAGCCGGTTCTGACATTATGTCACCTTTATTCTGGGTTGTGAAGTTTTAAATCAATTCGAGGCATATAATAACTACAACACCACAATAAACACGTGTAGACTGTGTCGTGGGGAGTAGAGCTGTTGCATTATACTTGAATGAGGGTAGCACTACCGGGGAAGTGACATCTTGTATTTTTATAGTATAGGGAAGCAAACGAGCAGTCAGAGCCATTTTCATGATTACTGACGCCCATAGACATCCGCAGAGGTTGTACAGATGCGTTGCCCTCCTTCCTCCTTCCCCGTCCATGAACCACCGGATACTTGACGCCACTGCAAATGCGATAGCACAGCTGTTACAGTCGGAGCGTGGCACTATCTCAAACTAAAAAAAGACTTATAGTGATAAAATACGTTGGTGGCTTGTGGGAGTCCCGAAGGGGCCACTTTCATCGTTTTTTTTTTTAATTTATCGCATTTCTCTGTACAGGTTGAGGAATACTGAATTGAAACGTAATAAGTATATATTGTAACTAGCTGCGATAAACCCGACTGCTCGTTTGCCTTTTTATTCTTTAAAATAAAAAAAGCCAATAGAAATCTGGTTTTAACATGTTTTATTGGTATTTTATACTAGTTTATCTATGCTATTTATCCTTCTGTTTGAATTGAGACTACAAAATATATGCTGGCTGAGTTGACCTTTGTACCATTTTTTTTATTATTAATTTTATAATGCAAGTTTATGTACAAATTTATTATTAAATAACATAAATAAGTTTGTTGACTTCAAGGAGATGTTATTCATTACAAATTACAATCTCATTTTATTATAATCACGAGTATAAAAATTATAATAACCATGTTTGAATTACTTCCTCGTTGGTAAAGTAATTTAAATAGACGGATATATTATATTTACTAACAATGGCTTGTGGTTTCATCCGCTTAGTCCCATCCCATAGTGTGGTGGTGTATCTGTGTAGTAAATTATATGTTGGATGGAGATCACTGAAAAAATCATTACCAACTTATAACTATAATTCGTTTCCTACTAAATGTTTGTGAGCAGCCGCATATCTATGTTTGCCAATTACGTAACCGGAGTAAAGGGACAGGGAGGGAATTGACAGCTTTGTATATCGTTTGGATTGTCGCATTTCGTGTCGTTATAATAGCCACTTCAGATCTTTTTTTTTAGTAATCCTCTTCAACTGTAAAAATCATAAATAATTATTATTAATTATGTGACCTATGTAGAAATATTATATTTAAGACAAACTTAACTTTGTGGTTCGAAAACTTTGTCATCGATACTGCCACGCTGCATTGCAGCTGAATTAGGCAAGCACGACAGGGGAGGCACCTCTCGCCCATACGATAATGATTTACACAACAGCTGCGTTTCGTGTGGTGTATGAATTTCGAGTAGCTCGCATCTGTATAACCTCGTCGTAGATATCTATGGGCATCGATAGTCATCAAAGGAATCCAACAGCTCGTTTGCTCCCCTATTCCTCATAAAAAAATGTCTGCGGATAGTTTTTATTGTTATTTTTATTTTTTTTATTGCTAACCAAAATTTGGTAATAAAATGAATTGGACACCATTATAGGAAGGACATCATAAACAGTGAAAAGATTGAAATCTTCAAATTTCGTAGTTCTCCGTACTCAGTTTTCAATGGTGCCAGCAGAAGTCGCAGTAGGCAACCGTAGATAATGTTGTGGTACATATTTCTAAAAAAATTAAAGCTCGATACTCTATGTAGCTTGTTAAAGAGCAACAAATTAGATCTGGATTATTTCTGATTATAAATTCAAGAAGAATAGTTGCTCTATCTAAAATATCAAAGTCGAGTGCTGTAAGCACAGAAAAGATTTGAAGAATACAAATTTGTACCTATCTTAATTTTTTTGCTAACACCCGATTAGAATATAATACTATATAAAAAAATGTGGCATTAATTTTTTCATCTTTTCACTCCAAATTGTAGCATAAATCTATTGGGTATTCTTTACCCGGTAGCAACCGTTCGTGTTACATTATGGGTGCGACTCCCGCAGTGATATTGTATAATAACAAACACTTTTAAATTTCATATTATTTATTATTTTATTAAAAATATTATATTATAAAAATATTGTTATTAATTTATTAAAAATATTTTCCTTTAACCGGAAACCTATAAACGTCCTCAAAAGAAAATATTTTGAGGACATTTTTAGGGTTCCGTAGCCAAATGGCAAAAAATGGAACCCTTATATGTAGATCCGTCATGTCTGTCTGCCCGTCCGTATGTCGCAGCCATTTTTCCAAACTAGCCTTTGTAGTTGAATGTTTGTAGGTTGATGTATTCTGTGAACCGCTATTCCAATTTAGAATAAAAATAAATTAGTTAAAAATTAAGGTGGGGCACTCCATACATAGAACTGAATCTAAAAATATATTTTTTAATCCAATCTGTTTGTGAGGATTGTTTATGAATAGGTCTTTAAAAATGACATTAACGTTACTAAAACAATTTTTCGTCAAAATCAATTGTTTGAAATATAGATAGCTTCTAAAGTGAAAAAATGAGTTAGATTTGTAAATGTTAACAAACATATGTACCTAATTTCCAAAAATACAATTTACACCTGGTTAACAGATGGGTGAAGATCATTCTTACTTCGGATCTTAGACCAATGACAGATATGTTTTTGTTATTTCACGTTTTAAAGTGGCTTCACGGGAACTCTTTCGAACGACATAAACTCTATCGTTTGTCCTTTTGTCTCCATTTTCTTGGTTCAAATCTACCTAACTACCAATTTTAATGACAGAGTTCCAAGCAGAAGGAAGCACCCAGCCATCTTCTTCATTGGAGTTTGGATATTTTTTAATTTCAATAGCCTCACGGAGTATCCTTGGTAGGGGTAAGTGTTCTTTGGTAAGGATTTGAGCTTTATCAAGCGTAATGTAATCCCGGAGATCAGCTTCAGTGTGCTGTGTGTGCATTGATTGATCTTTAAGGTTGTCCCGTAATCCGTTGTGTGTAAGAATTGAATAGAATATGTACTTATGTCATCACCTATAATCTATAGAAGGTTGATGAAAGTGAGAGGCATTAAATGAAGCCACATATTTAGTATATAATTTCCAGGCTACACAATTATAAACAGATCAATCGGAGCAATACTTTAGCCATAAGAAAGCCTAATACTTCGCTGAGTAAGATTTAAAACAAAAACAACTACACCACTACATGAGCAGGTGTTGTCACTTCGTCACGGACGGCGCGTCCAAAACGTAAACTGTTCTTATTACGGTTATTTCCCTCGGCGCTTCCTATCCACCAAATTTGACAATGAACATAATTGGCCCATTAT
The DNA here is from genome assembly GCA_001625245.1 of Calycopis cecrops. Classification (NCBI taxonomy): domain Eukaryota; kingdom Metazoa; phylum Arthropoda; class Insecta; order Lepidoptera; family Lycaenidae; genus Calycopis; species Calycopis cecrops. The sequence continues at coordinate 28,939 of LUGF01029322.1, read as the reverse complement.
GCGTGTTTTGTTACCTCTGCAGAGTAATTTTCTTTAATCTTTGTATTAGAGCATTTTATTTGCTGTGACTCTGTGATCTTGACTAATATTAAGAGAAGGTCAGGTTTGTAATTTTGGTTGTAATATCTGCAAAGTAAACGTGACGGCATGAGAGAAGCTCAAGAGAATATCAGTATACAGATACACAAACACACTACAACAAAACACAACCAAGTGAATTGTGTTACGAACAAGCAAAGACTCTACCGACAAGACATTTCTGCTCTTATGAAAAATAGGAAGGGTGAAGCAAAGGTAGAGTCATGAATCAGGTAAGAAAATGACATCCAAGCATCCAGATTATGAGGATAGAAGCCGGAGATCAATACACTTAAAGTTCATTAAAAGCAGGGGACATTGATCGATGATAATCCAATTTGAGTTTTCTTGGCCACGACTCATCTTTATTTTAAGTAACTGTTGCAATTATAACAATAACGTCGGCCGAATTTCTGCTACACCGGCACATCACTGCCGACGAACCATCTACGAGGGACATATTTTATTAGTACACAAGTGTTTGCGCAGACGCAAGTGCACTCTCTATTCCATAATTCTCTTATTTCGTGGGACGACAATGCGACACGACCGGAGAGAAATCAGGCCAATAATATGTTACCTACATATTATTATGATTGTAATAACCATTTTCTGAATAACGGAATGATCTTTAAATTAATAAAAGTCGAGAGCTATAGTTATAAAATTAAGCTCAAAGAAAAAGTAGGGGAAGGTTGCTATGATTGGACGACTTAACTTTAGGACATCCTATTTCATGAAATATGACCAACAAATAAAAATCAATTGTTGGAATTTATTGCTATTTGTGTAAATTAATGATATATAAATTATTGGCCATGGAAATTGAGAGATATACCAAAATAACTCTTCAATGAGGAGTTGCTTTCTTTGGACCACCGTTGCCTTGAATGGACTACTAAGTTGCCATCATTGGACTTAGAAACGTTTGTATTAACGGTCCAATGAAGGTGACTCAAATGAAACACAAAATAAAATTAATTACTTTTTTATTGAAATTTTTTTATAATAGTAATAATCATATTATATTTTTTTAGCAAATTGGAAGGCTTCTCTTGACTGTCAAGATTCTCCCAAAGATGTCAAAACTTGACAGCTTTGGGAGAACAATCCAAACAAAAAATTCTTCATTTCAACAATGTGATTACAATGTGATCCCTTAATTCAGTTTTTAAATCTTCTGGAAGATCTCCTTCTGATCCTATTATCTTAACTTCTTCCGCAGCGTTTTGGTTTTTCCCGTTCAATCTTCTTTTTAATGAGGCTTTTGGAATGCCATAGATTCGGCTCGCTTCATGTTATCCAATAGCTCTTTTTTTTAATTCTGCTGTAAGTTTCTTACTAGTTTATTCCAAGAATAAAATTTCCTTTTCTTTTTCTCTGCCGACATTCTGGAATATACACTTTGTACTTTAGAAAATTTGTATTTGTATCTATTGCAATACGAAATTCACACATATAAGAACATTTTTTAGAATTATACTAAATGAAACTAAGCAATTCGCTAAGTTTCTTTGATTCGACTGGTTCAATAATGGCTTCACCATTATGGTCCATTGATGGCAACTAAGTAAGTATATCAACATAACGAAAGCGTTTATTAAAAAACGTGCACAGTTAGGTAAAAACTTCATAGTCTCTGTAAGCTCATTTGCTATTCGGACATAATATAATCATCAAACATGAATGAATACAATGCTACTTACATGGGTTTATTGATGGCTCGATTTACCGCTGATACAAGTGCATACGTCACTATTTGCCACGCGTCGCGAGGGCACTGAGGTTTGGCGAGGGGGCAAGGGGTGCTGTAATGTTGCCTATCAACGTATTGAACTCGTTGTGCATAGTTGTAGTAGTGCACATGCATAGTTTTTGAAAAAATTTGGTGGTCCAATGAAAGAGCCAGTCCAATGATAGCAACCTTCACCTATCACTATTTTTATATTAAACCTTTTTCTTTCAGCATAATTCAGAACAGACGAATTATCAGTCAAATTTTATTATTGGAACGTTAATTAATATCGAGCATAAACGATCCTTTTGGCTCAAAATCAACGCTAGATCCAAGGGGGCTTAAGGGGGCTGCAAGTCTCAAGGTCTCCAAGCCCGGGGCCCAGCCAGAACTTAATGCAGCTCTGCACAAAATAAAATACTCCTTTTTAATTTTTTGCATTTGGTAACGAACGAATCAATCAAAAAGTTATGCACAAGCTTGTAGATACTATTTTATTTTGTCAGTTACATTTTTAATTATTTTCATCAGTCCAGATGTTAGTCTGTAATCAAATCTCGCATGTTAAATTTGTTCCACTTTCCGGTTACCGATTGAGCTGAAATGCGTGCATAAAATGTAAATTGGTAATCTAGTTGCTGTTTTTAAATAAAATCTTGTAAATAAAAGTACTTTTAATAACTCACTATTTATATTAACAACTAGCTCACCGTGCCCATATCGTTGGGCGTTAAAAATAAAAATTGTCCAATCGTAATAAAACTTCCTGATAATGTAACTTTTCAACTTGAAGAATGACTAAAATAGGAGCAGTAGGTTTGAGTCTTTTCGATACAAACAAACAAAAAGTCTTTTCTCTTCTAATATTAGTACAGGCAAAGATAAATTGCAACCGAACTCCCTACACACGTCAGGCCACCGGACGCCAACAAGCCGTATGAAACGCTACTGCATAGGTTTCACTCCAGTGAGACTTCCCCGATCGTATCAACCCAGCTCCGATGCTCTCTTGTACGAGTACTGTAGAACAGCTGCAAACTACTTCCGGGGCGTAGCTTATTCTTGCAGCAGAACCACCTATGTATATCTGTTGGGGCCTCTTCTTAGTACTTGTAGAAAAACGCTTTTATTCTTCTTATAGATTTTTATTATATTGTTAATACATCACAAGCGTTATAATTATTATAGCCCTGGCTACTATATCACATACTTGTATTACTATATGGTTAGCGCCCGAAGGCGTATCCCGGAATAAAAAAATCCTACGTTGTCAAAACTAGACAGTCTCCGAATTCATTCTATTTTCCTAAGTTTGAATATATATATTTTTTATTAAAAACATATCAATTTTAGAGTTTTCGTCTTTCATGTTCCCAAGGAGTTTATATTCCTATCTCATACACTACAGTACACAGTATAATACAGCAATTACATAGATGAGTAAACAGTAGTCAGTAGATATTGCTTTTTGTAGAGTTATCTCATTAATGTTTATCATCCATTAGTTATCGTTAGTTGATGACTCTCCTGCTACTTACCAAGGACCCGCGAAGTCGCTGGAGTGCTCCAGAAGTCGCGAGGATTCGATAATAAGTACTATAGTAATGAAAATAAAGTTAAAATTCATATGACACATAAACTGCGCTTCGCTTCGCTGCCCTTCGCCGCGCTTTTGGTGTGAATTGACCCTTAGTCAACTTTGTAAGTTGTTAATGTTAATTGGTGGATAAAGCGTGGAACACGCGTCGCGTTGTACGTGCGTCGTACGCTTTCAGTTGAGTTGAGTTGGAGTGGAGTCGACGTCGAGTCCTTATAATGTGCGTAGACATTTAAAGTACTTTTACTTACCTCATATTACGTTTGACATTATCAGTACGGTAATTAATTTGTGCATTACGTGCGTTTTAGAATTGTGTGCGCGCCGTTGAATTTGTATCATTTTATTTAGTTGAAATAATAAAATATAATCTGTATATGTATATAATATGATGTGAAAATATTAGGTTCCTGCAAATCTTGTCCATTTAATTTTCGACTGTACCAGATTTCAAATTCTTCCATTCAAGAAAATTTTTTAAAATTATTATTTTTGTAGGCAAAACATCTTAACATCTCTAGTGTTGCGGATGGCTGCGAGACTTGGTGATCAAATAACACGACCTTACTTCTCGTTTGTCCCTATATTATAAAAAGGGGTACAATATTTGCATTACAAACAATGTATTAGATCCATTTACAATATGTAAAGCGGCCACGAGTTTTGAATTTTAATTTCATTAATTGATAAGGTTCAGCGAGTAGTCATACGATGGTATGAGACCACTCGACAGCGCCGGATTAGGCTCTGGTGGGGCCCGGGGCTAGGATACCTTGTACTTATGATGGGGACCCTTTTATGGGCACTAAAATAACCTTAAGGCCCTAAGGCCGTACTGGGGCTGCGGCCTGGATCCAACGCTGCCCAGAGGCATTTACAACCTTCGTGTATTGCAGGTATGATATATCTATGATTGCGTTGCAGTTAGAATTCCAACTTAATATGAGTTAATAACATTGATAACGTCATTGGATAATGCGAACAATGAGTGAATGTTATTACGGGGCCGCTTTGCTATTCAACATACAAAACGCGACCTTCGAATCGCTTAGAAGTGGCACGCATAAAATATTTTCAAAAATGTCAAAATCAAAATTTATCTGTTTGTTAAATTGCATTAAAAGGAGGTTGTTATAAACGCGATTGGAAAATGTAGTTATTGCAATCTTGGTAAAATGTGTAAATTAAAAAATTAAAAAAAGAAGTGAAAAGTAATTCTGATACCTAGCTTTGGGAGAAAACGTATAAATTTTTATGTTACAGGTTACCTATTACATCGGACTTTTAATGGTGGTCCTTATTTTCGGTACACCATATACTTACCTACGTGTAAAAAATCAACTGAACGGAAGTGTATCGAAAACTTAATACAGTTTTGAATATGTAAAAGTTAGTCAAACTTTTTTGTAAACAATTAATTAATTATTTGTGGTATTAAATAAAAAAAAACACAACTACATTTCCGTGGACGATAGACTGTTTTGGTTTGGCAGTTTTTTCTTTTCTGGTAATAATAGACTAGTTTTAGTTTAATATAATTTTTTTTTATTATTTTGAGTAGCAACAATAGTTTTTTTTTTGTGTCAGCGTCTGGAAAATTTCTTCACATAATATGTACTTACATTTTTTGTTTTCTTATTCGACGAAAAGGTGAATTATTCAGTTATAATAACCGGTCTTGAGCAAACAAGAAATCGGAGTCTTTTGGTCGCTATTCAACATCCAAACGGTTGATGGTTATAAAGATGCATTGACCTTCTTTAACCCATTCCTCCATAGTTCCACAGCTCACAAACCGCACAAATCACGATTTAATGTGAGCGAGAGGTACCTCTTGACGGCCCGGCTCGACTGCAATTCAGCTTGGCACGGCTTCTTTCAGCTTCTTGCTTTTAATCACTGCCATAATTTGATTCACTGCCATAGATTGATTTATCGTAACAAATTGCAAGTTATACAATTTTTCAAGCCTGTTGATTTGATCGATTTGCTAATTAGAAAAATATTTTATTATAACACATAAAAATCAGTTATGCTCTCATTTTGAAACGGACAAAAGACGAACAACTGTTAAATGAACTTAAGTAGGTATATACTATTTGACAATAGAAAAAGATTTTTTAACTTTTTTCGGTTTTGTTAATTAAAAAATCAGTTTAATTAAATTATGATTAAACATTTGGCTTAGAATATATAAACTGGCGACCTGAGTATATTCAAAATTTGATGATAGATAGTCAAGACCGAGACGGCGATGTATGTAATAATTCGCATCAACAAAAATAGATAATCGCATCACTGTGCTTCTTGTCCTTTTCATTGATAAAACAAAATAAATCAATACAAGTTATCTATTGAATAGATAAAACTATGTAGGTACTATCAACACAGTACTCGCTCGCCATGGTACAATTAAAATATCCGTTTTCTATATTATCTAATTGCATTAGACATATAGTAAGTTTTAATTAAACTTTTGGACATGTACAAGGAAAAAATGCAGGCATAAAAACCAACCTTGTCGATACATCCTTGCGAGAGGCCAGAGACACGCGCGTTTGTCAGTTCTAAAAGATTATCAAGTCTAACAACATCGGTGTCTGTTTCGATAAAAGTAACACAAGTAGTCGAGCCACCGGACCTGCTCGTTCGCGTATTCCGCCGCCGCACGAGAGCCAACGAAACTTGAATTTAAAACTAGCTACGATGACAACACCATTTTTAATTGTCGTTTCGGTCGCAATTACCATGAAGTTACTGTTTTTGAGTTTCTCTTTGATATTCACGTTAAAGAACACGGATAAAACTGAGACTCAGGTAATGTTTTTAAATATTCACTTACCTATACTTTGTTTGTTAGTTTTTAGAAAGCTAATTTTACATTACAAGTGCACGTAAATTAAAATTGGGCGTAATTTAGCATAAGGTAGAGAGCGATATATAGCGTTGTCGCTATTGCCCCACGCCTCGGAGTACTTAATCGAAAGTTTGTTGTTTGGTCACGTTTGCACCATGATCGTGTCAATGACGAGAAAATTATGAGTTAGAATTCTATGAGTTTTGAATAAACTTGATCCGAAAATATAACTAAATCTAATTAGAATATACACTCAAGCATCAACTTATTTTTAATTTCAATTTTTATTAAAGAAGTGTTTTCTTTACTTACGAACTTTTAAAGTGGAAATTTTGTAACATAGTGCTGTTTAATAAAATAAAATGCTACAATAGATGGCGCGAGTGGATTATTTTTACAGTTACAACGTAGCATCTTTTATTTAAAATGTAAATATATTTTTCCTCGTATTACTAATATATTCAGATAGAAATTTGTTATTCGGCATAAACATAGAGTTCTGATTCTCATATTTTACGCATTAACATTCAAGCCGTGTTTTTTTAGGCCTATATTACAATTAAAATTCTTATCTATATATTTATATTATCTAAATATTCTGGGTAACTACCCTGAGACCTTAAAAGTCTTCATTATGCATGTAAGAGCGCTCTCATCGCGCCCCTAAATCGCTACCATGAGACCATCAAATTTTATCAATCCCATGTCCTTTACAAAGTGCCCAGGCCATATGAAAAAAAACCATACTTGCACCTGACATTAGATATAATTCGTAATTACAAAACCTCGTTAAAATGATTGAGCAAATTCCGGTTCAATTTCATTATAACAAAAACAGAGAAAGATTTCGTAAGTGGAACTCCATGTTGCAACTGAATGGGTCTGTCACGACTAGGGAGGTACCTCTTGCTTACAATTCTGCCGCAAACAAACAGCTCAGCTAAGTTTCACGTGAGATTAAGGTATGAAGAACAAGATGTCAGCACATCAATCACGTGGATGTATATGGGCGTTCGTAGTTACCAGAAGGCTCCGGGTGCTCCTTTGCCCTCTTAAAATATAAAAAAGCTCTTTCGCGAAAGGAGTTTACTCCTTAAGAACTTGGGGGCTTATGGGGCAGCAGCCACGGGCCCTGTAAGGCCCTTAAGATCCTGTTTGTGCCCATAAAAGGCCTCTTCTCAACTCCAAGTTCCCCGAGCCACCAGAGCTCAAGCCGACGTCCAACTCTGAGCGCCACAACACAGTTCGGCCAAGGCCTCAGCTATCGACTCGGAATGTTAGATATTGATCAATTTTATCTAGCGCATCGTTACAATTACATATCTATATTTAAATACGTGAAGCAAAAACTTCAGGAACATTTTTACGAAAATTGCGCGCACGGAGGAGTATGAAAGGAGGCGTTTTATTTTTGTATGGACCTTTGGCCTCCATGATGTGCAGTTGTTAAGGTGTTTCAAAAAATTAAAACTTAACAACAATCAACTTTCAATTTTGAATAAAATCAATTCGTTTTTTGGTTCACGAAGTGTTTATTACCCATACATTGGAGTACTAAACGTCAACTTGACAGTTCGCCGTCTAACATTTGATCGTAAATAATGAGATTGTTCAGGGGCTCGAGTTAACGCTCGCCTCTCATATCGATGAAGCTGCCCTAGGCATTTTGCCTGCTTTAGCGTAGAATCTATCTAAAAAAAATGAGATTGTTTTTATATTTGAACCAAAAAACCAAATCAAATGCAAACGTGCTTGTATTTTTAATGTGATATCCGATTTTTTGCCGATCTACAGATTTACGTACATCATGCGGGCCAGAAATGAAACATCTCCTTTGGCACACTTGTAGTTTATTTGTAAGTGCTTATAAAGTACTTACTTTATTTAATAAACAAAACTTTACACACACTACCATGCATTTGGCACATCAATACAAATACACACGTAATTGTTGATAAAGTTTCTAGGTATGTCTCTTTTGCAAGTGTTGAAAATTCTACATAAATTGTTTACTTTAGTTACGATATACATAACATGTCATATGATCTTTAATTTTTATTTATTCCAAAAACGCTTTACTTAGATCGAATATCGATCTTCGCGGGATCGCTAGTTTATGTGAATTCGTGACATGACAAAAAACATTCCTGTAGCCGAATAAAAGTAAACATAATTATGTACCTATTAATAGATTTGTAGGTAATTATAGGCAGTTTGGTTAATGTATTATATTTGTAAAATTTAAATCTTAATTAATTACTAATTACTTAATTATTTACCAAGATACTAATTAAATACTAATTGCAAGGCGTATTAAATAAACACAAAATGATTTCATTAGTAAAAATACGTACATACTATTTTATTTTTATCAAATTCAATGCAAAAAACAGCACATTAGCCTCTTTCCTCACCTTGCTCTACATTTTTTTTTATTAAAATAATATAATTAAAGCGCAAATGAACAGTTTCACGACTCCTATCCCATCCACAGCTATACAGATTCGCTGTCCACCTTCCTCATTCTCCCATGGGCCACCGGATACTTACACGCCGCGCGAAACGCGACAGCAGATCTGTGTTTTTATACCGATATTGTGTAAGCGAGAGTCCGCTCGCGCCGGCCCGATTCGGCCGCAATGCAGGATGGCCCTACCTCTTACTGAAACATACTATGTAACCTACTCATGCCATTCTGCCACCAGCACTTTCAGTTTACTATAGAAATTGTATTTTAGTATTATTTTAAATTAATCATCCATGTAGGTACGAATAAACTTTTTACTTTTTACACCATTGCCTTTACTCACGCTTGTAAATGTTGCTGATATTATAACTGCGAACGTATGTATGTTTAATCTTTATACTTACGTAACAAGTAACTGCGTTTGAATAAAATTTGGCACGCGTATAGATTACGATCTGAAATAATTTATAAATAACTCTCTATTTCGATAAAAAATGTAGCTTGGATACTATCAGTACTCACCTACATCTCCGGAGATATATTGTCAGCGTTGCAACATCATGTATTATGCTCACACAATACCGGTGTAAACTGACAGCTGTGCTGTCGCGTTTCGTGCGGAGTAAGTAGCCGGTGGCCAATGAAGGAGGGAGGAGGAAGGAAAGCAACGCATGTGCATGGACCTTATGCGGATGTCTATGGGCATCGGTAGTCATGAAAATGGCTCCGGTCGCTCGTTTATACAAATAAAAAAAATATATGAACATAATAATATCTATTGTGTTTGAGTTAATTTGAAAGCTTATAAAAAGTAGAGAATTAGTAAGAGATAGCCCTGCAGCTTTAAAAAAGCTTATAAAAAGTAGAGAATTAGTAAGAGATAGCTCTACAGCTTTAAAAAAGCTTATAAAAAGTAGAGAATTAGTGAGAGATAGCCTTGCAGCTTTAAAAAAGCTTATAAAAAGTAGAGAATTAGTAAGAGATAGCCCTGCAGCTTTAAAAAAGCTTATAAAAAGTAGAGAATTAGTAAGAGATAGCCCTGCAGCTTTCTAAAAGCTTATAAAAGTAGAGAATTAGTAAGAGATAGCCCTGCAGCTTTGCAACAGAATTGAGCCAGCACGATCGGGGAGGTGCTCACTCAGAGGAGGACTGCTCGTTGTCGTGTTTCGTTCTGTGTGTGAGTTTCCAGTGGCCCATGGAGAGGAAGGAGGGCAACTTATCTGAAAATTTGTAAAAAAGCCTCTATACGGATATTTAAGAGGTCGGTTGTATTCAGAGAGTTCGTTTGTATCCACATAGGTACCTACTATAGAAGAATATGAAAATATCAGAACCTCTGATTGAATAAACTTTTATATTTTTCCAGGAGCTGAAACCCAAAGAGAAGAAAGAAGGCATGATGCTTAAGTGGAAGCAAATAACGCGGTCCCTGATGCCCAAAGTGTCCAATTATCCAAAAACTATTTAGGTTTAATAGTCTGCTGATAAGACACCAGTTTTATCAAACTAAGAGAATTCGTCCATTAATATTAGTCCATAGATAAGTAATACTAGGAATTTATATTGGATGTATTTGAAAATATTTATCTACTATTTTTTGTAATATATATAGTAGTATTATTTATTATTTTTAGCTTAATGTTATTAATAAAATTAGCTATGTTTTAATGACTGGCAATTTTTTGGAACAGTCTGGAGAAGGATTTTAATTAATTGTGACCTTTATCTGTCGGTAACTTGTGGTTTTGAGGTTTGCTACCAGTTTATGACTTCGTGGTATCCAACATAAGTATTCTATAGAGCTGATCTGATTATGTCGCAAGCTGGAAGAAGCATTTATGTAGCGAACATAGGGTCTAAATAAGTAAGCACTCTAGATGAACTATTGTGAATTTTAAATTTTCATTTTTACTTAGTCTATAGATATGCTAGACTGTAGTAGCATCTAAGAAAATATTATTTATACATCTATATATGACTTTGTGATTTACGTTCTTAGATCGTTTAGTAAATTTACTAAATTACTAAATGATCTAAGTTTACGTTAGATAAACTTGGTATTTTTGTAAATTATAATTTAAAGATAGCAATTAAAGATATTATATTTATTTTTTTTAATTTCTCTTGACACCCGTTAAACATTATCATTTTTGGGTTTATGCTTCGGGATTGTAAAATTCCATGCTCTTTCTTGCAGTGATGGAAACATGATTTCAATGAGGTTCCATAAAATAAGAATAGACCAAAAAAGAGCCTAAAACTTACACCGACACTATTTTAAATCGGACTCTATAATTTGGCTCTCTCTGAGTAGATAAACGGTTTATATTTTTAATAACGTAGGTATGTCTATACACACGTTTCCACAGGTGCTACATGACGTTTATCAAGGTTTTATTATTATACTACTAGCTGTGCTCCGCGATTTCAAACGCATATATATAATATATCTCTAGGGAACTCTTATTTTGAGATAAAAATTATAAATAATTGAATCCCGATTCTAAAATACCTATAACTTTGCCAAATTTCATCTAAATCCGTTTAGTATTATTTCCGTGAGAGAATATCAAACGTATACTAACTGATATATTTTATAGGTATTCGTGGCATAAACTAATGCTATTTCCGAAATTGAAAATTATTTTCAATGTGTTTAGTCTATTCATTACACTTGTTGTTGTACTTTTGACTGGCTTATCTTAAGTAATAAACGTAAAAGCCATGAAGTAAGTGCCTATTAAATCTCGACAGGTAGGCACTTCATTTGAAATATCTTACAACCGGGCAAGGTTTTAACTGATATCAACTACTTGAAAGATAAGTCAGTAAGTTTTATGTTGCATAATTTACTAAAAATATTAATAATATCATACTAATAAGTCGTATCCGAATGTTTTTTTTTCTTTAGGGACAACAGGGTTCATATGATGCTAAAAACTGACGCACTTAAGTAAATATTTACAACCAATAAATTTTAATTTTATGTTGTACAAGAAAATACATTGCCCTTCATTGCCTCATGTTTCTTTTTATCTCCCTCTATTCCTCTCAAATAGCTAGGGAGTGAAGGATTAGGTACCTACCGACGCTTTTGATATACCTATATATCTTTACATATCTATCTAAACACATAACATCGATGTCGAGCTTGAGACCCATTTTGTAAGGTCTAGGTATTATGTTTAAGATTGTTTGTTTTTTATATTCAAATTAACTATGTGTTATGTATGGACTTTGCAAATAAAATGATTTATTTATTTATTATTAACACATGCACACATTTTTGTCTTCAAGGTATATCATTCCTTATTTATGAAACGGAATGGCATGGGCCGCCTCCGTTATATTGCACGGTCCTAACTAATCCAAACTCGGCGGAATGCGTCAAAATAGGAAAAGGAAATTTTGACAAGTTTCCTCTGCCCTAACGTACAACAATCATGCCTGCGTTATTATGTATAGTTTATAGGTAAGTACCTACAGGTATACTACAACTATTTCAGTACAAATATACCTACATATAAATAACGGAATGTAAGTATAGAGCTGAAAATTGGTAGAGTTCTTCAATATACTGTAAAAAAAACATTAAACCTCCTTCCTCGTCTATTTCATGTTTGCTAAAAAGTTATTTATGGCCACTGTTTTAGATTGTTGATCATAAAATTGAGTTCTTTTTATTATTGGACTACCTTTATTGTCAATTTTACTGGACTAAACTCGCATACCGATGCAGGCCGCATTTAAAATAGGAAAAAAACGTATACCTACCTACCTACCTACTTATTTTCTACTGATCGTTAGGTATTACTTTTATTTTTCAGTGGGAAGTCAGAGAGAGCGTAAATAGTGATTAAATTCTCTCTGGTGGGAAGTATAAGACGAAGCCAGTACTAGAAGTAAATAGAAAGAAATCCGTACATTAACCTTAACCCTTTCGTTTTCGAATAAATATTAGGTGCTTGTGTGTGTATGTCTATGTGATCGCACGAGTTAATCTGTGTGGGTTAGACGCAATTTACATATTATCACGGAAACGAAAGAGGCAGTATTTATAGGCTAACGTACGAAATACCTTCTACTCGGTGGCCGGGATTTAACTGCAAAGTACCCAGATTTCAAAACTAACAGGAAAAGATGTTGGCTAACACTGATTTACAGCGAAACCTAATCACTTTTATGCCAACTATTTGTTATCAATTAAGTTTTTAAGTTTTATCTGCATCATCTTTAATCTGATAATTTCTGATAAAACCAGATATCTACTATAATGATTCATAAATTTTTGAAACAAAATTTAAGCACATCTTTGATTAGACTGTATGCCAACACATTGTCATTATAATAATAATTTATTAAATTGTAATAGTCGGAACCTTTAGTCGGAACAATATTTCATCATCCACTCGGTACAAGTCCCTATTTGTACCGGAAGGAAGAATCATCAAATCATCATATAAAGGTGAAATTGAAATGGGTGGTATTGTAATGTAATTTATGGTATAAAGCGAAATATAACTACCAATCGAGTACCGGCTTATAATGCAGCGATGGTACTACCATTGCTGCATTATAATCTAATAGGGAGACGAGACCCACAAGGCCGATATTAAGCGTCATACAGCTTTATTTTGATCGTTGTGTGAACCCGCCCAGCCATTTGGGTGGAATGAGAGGAACGAAGATGTGTGCAAAATACTTGCTGCTTGTTTGCATTTTTATACAACTAGCTTCCGCCAGCAGCTTCGCTCGCGTGGTTTTCGGACTTTAAAAATGGAGTTATTACACATAAAAATTCATCTTGAATCACTCTATCTATTTAAAAAAACCATCAATATAAATTGCGTATTTTTAAAGATATAAGTATACAGAAACAAACGGTGGAGAGCGACTTTGTTTTATACTATGTAGAGATAAGGAATAGGCATCTACCGCTTATTCCCAATCGTTGATATTCCTTTTTTTTTTATAGCATAGGAGGCAAACGAGCAGTTAGGTCACCTGATGTAAAGTGAACACCAACGCCCACAGATATCCGTAACACCAGAGGTCTAACAGATGCGTTGCCGACCTTTGAGGAAAGAATAAGCTCTTTTCTTGAAGATCCCTAGGTCGTATCGGTCCGGAAATACCGAAATCAAAAAACCAAAAAAAAATCCTGTTTCCAAAGTCATCGGAGGGCGGAGGCGATGGAGTGACCAACAAGGTAGGCAACCTATTAGTAATACCTTACAGTTTAGTACCCTACAACTAATATAAGTAAATACAAAAGTGAGTTTGTTTTTTTTTGTTATACATTCATTCACCACTAAACAGACTATCATTATAGATGGAATTTTTTATCAATAAAATAAACGAAGCCGTGAACGGACAGCTAGTGCATGACAATATCATCTGGTAATGCCCTATGCGGTCTATGTGCGTGAGTAGTCATGAAAAGGGATCCACCGGCTTGTTTACATCCTTATAAAAAAAAGTCAATCAAATATTCAATTTCCTGCTCCAAATAATGTCGAGAGTAGTCTAATTAAAATGTTATTTTACACTCAGAAATACATATCTATCAAATATTGATTTTTTTTTATGGTATAGGAGGGCAAACGAGCAGTTGTAGCCACTTTCATGACTACCGACGCCCATAGACATCTGCATAGACTACAGATGCGCTGCCCCCCTTTCTCCTCCCACCTCCGTGGAGCACCGGCTACTTACACACCGCACGAAACGCGACATGGGTCATACTGCTTTATTCTGCCTTTTATAAACTCAAGATTGTATGTCTCCTACTCCAGATAAAAGTCGAGAGTAGACTAATTAAAATGTTATTTTACACTCAGACATATCTATCAAATATTAGTTGGATCACACTGCTTTATGCTGCCTTTTATAAACTCAAGATTGTATGTCTCCTGCTTCAGATAATGTCGAGAGTAGACTAATTAAAATGTTATTTTACACTCAGAAATAGCTATCAAATATTGATTGAATCATACTGCTTTATTCTGCCTTTTATAAACTCAAGATTGTATGTCTCCTGCTTTAGATAATGTCGAGAGTAGACTAATTAAAATGTTATTTTACACTCAGAAATATCTATCAAATATTAGTTGGATCATACTGCTTTATTCTGCCTTTTATAAACTCAAGATTGTATGTCTCCTGCTTCAGATAAAAGTCGAGAGTAGACTAATTAAAATGTTATTTTACACTCAGAAATATCTATCAAATATTGATTGAATCATACTGCTTTATTCTGCCTTTTATAAACTCAAGATTGTATGTCTCCTGCTTCAGATAAAAGTCGAGAGTAGTCTAATTAAAATGTTATTTTACACTCAGAAATAGCTATCAAATATTGATTGAATCATACTGCTTTATTCTGCCTTTTATAAACTCAAGATTGTATGTCTCCTGCTTCAAATAATGTCGAGAGTAGACTAATTAAAACGTTATTTTACACTCAGAAATAGCTATCAAATATTGATTGAATCATACTGTTTTATTCTGCCTTTTATAAACTCAAGATGGTATGTCTCCTGCTTCAGATAAAAGTCGAGAGTAGTCTAATTAAAATGTTATTTTACACTCAGAAATAGCTATACAAGTACCTTTACATAGAGTCGAGGCATGGGTAACAGCGTCCGCTGGAACTCTCATCGTTGTCAGCCTTTACGGGCCACTGCTGGACAAAGTACTACCGATCTGCTAATCCATCCTAAACTTACAAAATAATAGTGTTCCTGGCAGAATATACACTAGAAACAACGGGTTTTCTCTAAGAAATTATGCTATGGAAGCGAGGAGACCAAATCGAATAAATGTTTATAGGACGACGAGTTGAATGGGATTGACCCCATGTTTCCCGCAAATGGAGTGAAAAATTTCGATACGAGTGTTACCTTTTCATATTGGAATCATACGCTAAGGCTTTATAAGCGAGGTCCAGCACTCACAGGGCCATACTCTATCTACGAAATACGAATAGCGCCTGAAGTGACGTCAGCACCTCTAGCTTAACACCAACTTGTGTCGCTTTGGTAGACATATTAGGTAAGAAAACAATAATCAATTATATTATATAAATTTATATTTTATTTGATAATATATTCTAGAAATTATCAAAAATATACACAGCCATAATTCTATATACAATATACATATAGTAACATTAAAATGAACACATGAATATTTTAAATATCTTAAATATAAAATAATATTTTAACAACCCATTATTTTCTTTTAAATTATTTTATATACTTATATTATGCCTTATTATTATAATTTCTGCTCGCTGGCGTGTGATTGTAAGAGTAAGTATCAAATAATAAGTGCATAAGACAAAACAACTATTTTTTTTTGTCTTTAGCGTGTTCCAGTGTGTTAGGTTTTCAGGGCAAAATGTCCGGCTAAATTTGAGCTTGTGTCAGGCTTTTTGATTTTTGGGACTGGCAACCCTATATCCGATATTATAATCAGTAGCGGCATAAGGGAGGTGGGTGCCAAGCACCAAGGGCTGACAACGTGGTGACAACTCTACTCAACAGCGTAGCTTAGTAGCCAGCTACTGATGCATCTGCACGACGAGGACGACGTGGGCGGAAAGAGCTAGTGATTGCAGGCCCTCCCCCTTCACCCGCACTCTATACCTACTGCCTCTACCTGTTAGGTCACTGGCGTAAAAAAGTATTGTTATAAATCATACTAATATTATAAATGCGAATGTAAGTTTGTTTGTTACCCTTTCACGCGAAAACTGCTCAACCGATCATCATGAAATTTTGTACACATGTTCTTGGAGGTATTAGAAGTAACATAGGATAGCTTTTATCCCGAAAAAATGTTCCTGAGGGATTACGCGGGCGAAGCCGCGGGGCGCAGCTAGTAATTTATATAAAGACGCAATAGGGAAATCCGTCTTTGTGTAAGAATAATTAAGTATATGACAAGAAAGATTAACCTGGAATCATATTTATGTTAAAGTATAAAAGGATCTTTTTCTTTTTAATCTCTGACCAAACTTTCAAAATACAATATTTATTTAACATCGTGGTTGCTGAATACCTTCGGAAGGGAGTTTTAGGCCAAAATAAATGAATTTAATGGCGTGAGTTTGGCAGTAGGCAGAGGCCAATAGTTTTCCTTTATTTTCAGCATTCAGTAGCAGTTGTTTTTTATATAATATATGATTTAAGTTATAATATGTCATTTTCTATCATTCAGTGTTCCCCAATATTTATAAGATTAGCAAGTAGGAGTTTCCCATAACACTACTCTCCATATTTTATTACTTACATTGTTTTGTTACATTGAAATCAAGTGTATACAATAAACATTATCTATCGTACCCTGTTAAAGTCAACAAATTAATTTCCCGAGTGACAGCATATTTAACAGTCATCTTCTGCAAATCCCACCTCAGGTTCCTTTTTTTGTAATCAAGAGCCCATTTAAGTACTGTCTTATTTAGCTCGTGTACATGAGGGTGACTGGTATACTCCTCAATGTCCATCCATTTGCAATTACTAATCTCTCGTTGGGATTTGGTGATGGTATCTGAGAGGGAGTTCATAAGTATCAACACATATATATCAGAGTTACCATACATCATGTTGTGTGTATGCCTGAATGTAATTAAAGATACAAATTCTGAATCCACTCCAGTCTCTTCTCTAACTTCTCTCACTGCTGCATCTTTTATATCTTCGCCTGGAATTTATAAGTCAATACTAAATACATTGTTTATATTTATTGTACTTTTAATAAAAAATATATATAAAATCAAAAGAGAGAAACAGAGAGAATCTAAAAGGGACCTAGTATTATCCAAAACTAATTGTACAGCCAAGTTGAGTCTTCTTATGACACATATCACCTTAATGACACGTAATAAAAATATATAAAACTATCTTACTAAAATTATTTTAGCTCCCATTCTGTAATAGTATGAAATATTAAATTATGGACACATTTTTTTGTAGTACAGGGGGTAAACGAGCAGTCGGGTCACCAAGATTATGTTTTCCGACGCTATTATATGTTTACAGCTAACGGGGTGGACCTGAATTTCATTAGTGACTGCCAGTGTCAAAACTTCAGCAGTACCTATCAGATGTAGGCTGATACATTTCTAACCATTAGCCAAACCTCCAGAGAGCTGCCCAAAGGTTTTTAGAAAATGCAACTTTGTGTATTCAGTTCAATAGCAAAAAATATAGCCTTTGTAAGTAACATAGGCTATATTTTATTACTATTAAAATGGTTAAAAAATGGTTAAAATCTGTTCAGCAATTTTGTAGCTTCAAAACAAACAAATAAATATCTTTATAATATTAATAAGCAGATAAGTCGAAATTTGATTGTACTAACCTCTTTCTACATAACCTCCTGGCAGTTTCCAATGTGGGTAGTCCAAACTTTTCTCAGACACGGCCAATAGTTGATTGTTTTTATTTAAAACCATCGCTCCAACTCCAAGATTTGTATGGCACGGGGGTGGCAAGTTAGGAGCATTGTCAACTGGCAACCATTTGTACATCATAACAAATTCATCTCTGGCATGATGAAAATTAAAACCTTTCTAAGAATGAGTTTCTATTTATATAAAATTTATTAACTACATGTAAAATAAAGACAAATTGATATTACCTTTGCTAGTAGAGGAACGCATATTGAGTCGTCTATATGTACTTTAAACCATATGCACTTTTTTCCTTCTGCTCCCCAATGATGTAAAGAATCTAAAAAATATATTCTTCTTCAATATTAAAACTATTTGTCAATTTATATAATATATAACCAGTGTTGTTAACATAAATGTATATAAAATCCTTCTCACAATATTCCTCCAATACCACTCAACCAATTCTCATGAAATTTTGTGTGTATATCAGGTAGATCTGAGAATCAGCCAACATCTATTTATCAACTCGATATTTCAGCGGTATCAAAACTTTCGAGGGTGAAACTGCAGAGTGCAGCTAGTACTTTATAAATTATTGGCATACATGCAATATCATTTTTTATAGTATGAGAGCATTCTAGTACCTAACTTTTTGTCATATATACATAATAAATTGTCCTGCAGATATATTGCTCTTTTTCGTATTACAAGGGGACAAACAAGCAGTGGGAGCCATTTTCATGATTACAGACACCCATAGACATGAGCATAATATAAGTTATATAGATGCATGGTTCTTTCCCCCTTCCCCTTCATGTTTTTGCAATGACATCATGAGAGAAAGAGGTGCTGTTCGGTGGTGGCCACCATTATAAAACAACTGCTTGTTAGTTCCCTTACATGAAAACAAAATAACTCTCACAAAATATCTTTCCTAATTTATGGTGAAGGGGGCAAATGAGCAGTTAGAGCCATTTTTATGACTACTTATGCCCATAGATATCCGCATAGAAGCTATACAGATGTGTTGTCATACTTTTTTCTCCCACCTCCATGGGGCACTGGCCACTTGCACATCTCATGAAACATGACAGCACAGCTCTCACTTTATGCCGGTCTCGTGTAAGCCAGGTACCTCCCGGGTCGTGCCGGCCCAATACAGCTGCTTACAAACATGCTATGTGGCACTACCTCTTACTAAGTAATACTGAATGACCCCTTACTACTATGTGATGCTAAAGTTAGTATGCCCCCAATGTTATAAAAAAAGATTTCTTTAAAATAGCTGGAGTTTCATACCTACTAGCATCTTACTGAAGATATCTGTTCTTAAATCTATTTTTCTTGTATCTATAGTCACACCATTATATGCATCATTTGAACCACTAAATATTTTATTGGAAGACCATAGATTGGACGTGCATGAAAAAAATCTGAAAGTTACAACAATAAAAGGGTAGAATGTATGCTGATTTATACAAAAAAGAAAATGTATACATACTTATTAAAAGATCAAGAAAAACTTAACATATACCTGTTATGAAGTTTAGAATTAAAGAAATTCAACTTAACTAGTCTATTCTGCATTTTTCTACAATTCTATTTTAATATTTTAATATGATAAAATACAAAAAGAGGGGTTAACTGCAGTGGGAATTTATAATAAAGAACATTAAAGACATTGTATCATAATCTATAATGAAACAACATATTACATAATATTTATTCCCATTATTTTTTAATCATGATAGTTGTCAAAAGTGAAAAGATAATGTAGTAAGATAAAAATAAAATAGGTATGTGGAGAGTAATAAAGATACTACGTATCATACGTATCAAAAATAGAACGAGAGAGAATTAATAATAATTAAATAAACAGAGGAAAATTTAATTCCTCCAAAGTCCAAGGGAGAGTAGTTTGGCATTGACATTTGACATTTGACAATTAATGACAATAATATCTATGGAATTTCGTAAATGTAAACATTTATTAAGCTACGCTTACACGTTGGTCCAACCTCGGCCAACCTAGGGTTGCCGACCGTACCATAATATAATTTAATAAAGTATTTATAAAGTAAAATAAGAATAGTACGCTATCTAAGTCCAAACTCCTCGTTTGCCCTCTTATACTATAATTTTTATGGTATAAGGGCAAAGGAGCAGTCGGAACCATTTTCATGACCACCGACGCCCATAGACTTCCGCATAGAGGCTATACAGACGTGCTTCCCTCCTTTCTCCTCCCACCCCCATGGGGCAACGGGTACTTACACATTGCACGAAACACCACAACACACATTTTACGCAAATCTCGTGTAAGCGAGAGCAACCAATGCATTCACGGCATTTAATCATTTATACAAAACTATCTGCGCTCCGCGGTTTCAACCGCGTAAATTTCGATCCCATAGAAATATCGAGATGAAAAATAGATGATGGCCATTGAGTTAAATGTATACGTAGTAGTAACAACTCACTGATGATGGCAGATTCTCAGTTGATGCCAATTTCATTACTACTATCGCCCATAGACATACGCAGAGAGCGTAGACATTGTATTCTCTGTCTACGGCAGAGAGACTAATTTACTTTTTATTAATTTAATGTTTGAGAACTGTTACGAAAGTTTTATACGCAAATAGATGGGAAATTTTATAACATTTTATTATATCAGTGCCGTAAATGCATATGACTTTGATTTAAAATAATAACAAATACGTGAATTCCTGTTGTATTTAACCTTGTTTTGTAGAGATTGACAGTTGACACTTTCGACAACTTTTATCGATATTATGTCCACAGAGTAGTAGGTACCTACATATTACGCATATGATGTACCTATTTACTGTATAATAACTCAACTATATTTTAGATTTTCTCAAAATGTTGATCTTCAACTAAAAATAAATAAAAATGATTAACAGAGACAGAACAGTCAATAGTTACTGTCGATATGAGTTTTTTTCAAAACGTTTATCGAAATGTACTTTGCGACGCTCGTACGCCAAAAACTATTGATTTTAAGAAAATAATTGTTAAGACATAAATTG
Organism: Calycopis cecrops; assembly: GCA_001625245.1. Lineage (NCBI taxonomy): Eukaryota > Metazoa > Arthropoda > Insecta > Lepidoptera > Lycaenidae > Calycopis > Calycopis cecrops. The sequence continues at coordinate 7,749 of LUGF01029322.1, read as the reverse complement.
TAATTATTTTTTTGTAGGTTAATTTTGTACCTAAATGTTTATTTCGTAAAATGCGTCGGAAAGGAGATACAAATTCCCAAAAAACTGTTATTAGGCGCCATTTTTTCGGGGAGGTGGTAAAGTTGAAATTCAAAAAACCGAAATCCATAAAATAATCAATTTTCAAAACTCCCGGAAAACTTTCCAGGTAAACCCTATTTTTTCGACCAAATGACTGGACTAAGAGGAAGTCCCAAAAAATATTCGACTATTTGCAGTAAGCATTTTGAACAAAAATATTTTTTCATACAGGCGTACCTTCTATGAGAAAAGCCCTTTTAAAATAAATAAAAAAACTGGTTCGCTACCTTGCCGGTATAGCTTACACATATGTTTTAGTGTACATACATAATGCATAATATGGTAACTCGTTTTAAATCATATCAAATTAAATCAACATCTGATTTAATGAAACGTAAAATCATGATACTTACATAATATTATTTTAGTAAATTACTTGTAAAATATAAAATTTAATGGTCAGTCGCCAATGTAGAGAGCGCTCCTGCGAAGATAAGTCTTAAATAGATTCATGATATTTGTATCTCAGTATACGCATTTTAATGTAATAAAAACCAAGTTGACTTTAAGTCTAATATTGTAATTTATATGTCGCACTTTATAAATACAGAATTGATTTTATTCGTTAGAAATGAAACATCCCATTGTCTTTCTTTCTCTATATTTCTTACAGTAAATGTTCTATTTAAATAAAGAATAGCGTCGCACATGAAAATATACCACCAGAAGCCAATTCGCAGAGTATCCTCGTGTGTGTGTGTCTACAGAGATATATCGCCGGTTCCTAGTGGCAAATGTTTCTCTTTTTTTTTTTTTTTTTTTAGATAGAAATTACGCTAAGGACTGAAGGTCAGTGCAGCTTCATCGATATGAGAGGTGAACTCACCTGGAGCGCCGAACCTCTGTACTTGTGGTCGATAGGGGGACAGACCCCCCCTTCTTTCCCAGACTAATGGGAGAAGGCAAACCGGACTTATTGCGATTAATAGGTTGTACTATTATTATCTGGCCGAGGACAACGGGTGTCCTCAGCTCCCCACCTTTAACGGAGGGGAGCAGCTCGCGCGCGGCAGCTAAAAAGTGGCCGACACGGGTCATGAGCTTGAGGAGCTCTGTGAGCTATCTTGACTGGGGGGCCCGGACCCCCCTTCCACCACTGGCGGGTGGTACGACTCGCGCGCGGGTGTCGTGATTAACCTAACCGGTTCGGCGGTTTCATTTGAGCTCTGCAAAAGGGCACTGGCCTTTGATTATATACACGTCTAGATGGAGCATGTCAAATAAACATCGCAAAGAAAACGTCTCATTTTTCGCACAATGTGTGAGTGACAGTTATGTACAGATTGTTTCAAAATTGTCAATGTGTGCGTTTAAAGGGATACCAACAGCATAAAACATTACCCTAAATTTTGTTACTAAATCAGGAGGAACTAACTGATTTTTTTTTAGAATGTATGCTAAATATTATCAAAAATAAATTATGTTTTTTTTTAATTTATTTTTATCAATGAGAGAGAGGGTTTATTATTATTATCAATGAGAGGATTTCCGAAGGTAGTTTTAGTTTTACAGATCGCTGTATAAGTATTGGATTTTTTACTTGATAATAAGACTCCAAATATAATTTATAAAGCTGTTTTATTTATTTACAGTCAGTAATATAAAATATACTAACAAAACTTATAATGACTTCTTAAGTTTACGCGAATGTTGCACATTATAATAAAGCTATTTAAACGGCCTCACGGATCATCCTTGGATGAGATCGGTGTTATTAAGCGACGATTTGTGCTTTATCAAATCTTATATCTGGCGACTAGGCTGGCGCAGTGGTAAGCGGAGCATGTTGCGCACGGATAAGCGGAGCATGTTGCGCCAGGTGTCGTGGGTTTGAATCCCGCCTTGGTCATAGATGTTTTTCTATGTATTATATGTATTCATATTATGGTAAAAATCTTAAATATATAAAATTTCTTAAATTGCAACAAAAGTCCTTACGGTACTTAGCACAGTCCACTGCTATATATTTAAAAAAACTTCCCTTTAGTTTTGGAAAATTACCCTACTTTTCTAGTGACAACACCGTACCACTAGTAAATTGTGAAATTAATATTCGTATTTTCTTAACAATACATACCTAAATTTAAAAACTTACCTGTGGAATGTGATCTTCTTTTTATTATTAGTTTTTCCTGCATAGTTTTGACACAGTTGAACAGAAAAAACTGGCATATTTCTTTTTTTATTGAGAGCTCAGAATCGCGTTACGGTCTAGATGACACTGACTTAAGCGAAGAGCGTCTCTACTAGATCTAGTAGAGACGTTTTACGGCGCTTTCAGGTGGTTGATGCGGTATCTAGACGTGTATATAATCAAAGGGCACTGGCATTATTACCTGAGACTAAACTAACATCGTCGTTCTGGCTGTCAGGAGCCGAACGTGTGTGCTGTCTGTCAGGGTGAAGTTGTAGATGTTTCTATTCTAGAAATTTCCCCGAAGAAAAAAACAAAGAAAGCTATTGGTGCTATAAGAAGCCGCTTAGATATGAAACAAAAATGAACTAAAAATGTAATAATTTAACAGGTTTTGTTTGTATAAGTAGGTAGTTTTTTTTTATAATTCACTATAAAATTTTAATTATTAAAATTTGATTGAATCGAAAGACAAAAACATTTATCGACAAATTGAACATTAACCCATTCAATGCGGCGCTCCAAACTATGATTTCTTCTCAGTTGCGGCCGCCTTTTTCAACGGGACGCCGATGTACGTCCGCCGCACCTCAAAAGGAAACATTAAGACGCCGATCGGCGTCTGCCGCACCCGGATAAGAATTCGGGGAATTTTGCGTTTTTTTTCTTTTCGTCAACCTTTCTGTTAGCTCGTAAATTGTAGACTATACGCGTAGCTAAGTAAAGGAGTTTTTTTTATCGCAATCAGTTAAATCTGTCATTAATACTTAAAACTTTAGAAATTAGTGTGTAAGTAAAAGTAAAATAATATATTACGAATCATTTTACATTAAATAGTCACCACATTTAATAGATATTCTTGTTTAAATTAAATTTTCTAATTATTTGTTGATTTTGCCAGCGTATACCAACCTTTGGTAACTTCTAAACTACAACCGTTTCAGTGCGGATGACACGACAGCCGTGTCATACATTTCTTTAACGTGCGGCGTATGACACGGGAGTCGTGTCATTTATAAATTGATTATATCTCCCTCAAATCACATTTTAAAAGGTTAAATCCTGAACTTAACTTTCATAATTTTCATCAAGCATCAAGCCTGTAAGCTTCGTTTCTGAATATTCCATGAAATATAAAAAAATAGGGATTGTCAACCTTTTATGAGCTGTCTCATATTCATTCATCAACTAATATAAATGATTGAAATATAGCAAAGTATTTAATAAATAACATTTGAGTGAAACGTATTTTTTTGTTGTTTTTTTTTTATTTAAATTTATTAAGTTACTTTTAACCCCTTCCCCCACATCTTAAAACCATACCAAGTTTTTGTACAGTTCAAAATTTCAAAAATATAGCTTAAAGTTTAAAGTATTATTGATATATTAACATTTAAGAGCTACTTATCATTATGACTGACTTAACTATAGAAAAATCAGGAACTCTACACCAAGATGTCCGATAAACTTCATATTTTGTATCAAGAATATTTTCTCAACTTTCTCTTTAGACATACAAAGAAAACTGTTTAAAATCTTAATATTATTACTTCCTCATATCAATATAAAATTAACCTAATATAATTACTACTGACAGACAACAGCACACACGTTCGGCTCCTGACAGCCAGAACGACGATGTTAGTTTAGTCTCAGGGAATAATGCCAGTGCCCTTTTGCAGAGCTCAAATGAAACCGCCGAACCGGTTAGGTTAATCACGACACCCGCGTGCGAGTCGTACCACCCGCCAGTGGTGGAAGGGGGGTCCGGGCCCCCCAGTCAAGATAGCTCACAGAGCTCCTCAAGCTCATGACCCGTGTCGGCCACTTTTTAGCTGCCGCGCGCGAGCTGCTCCCCTCCGTTAAAGGTGGGGAGTTGAGGACACCCGTTGTCCTCGGCCAGATAATAATAGTACAACCTATTAATCGCAATAAGTCCGGTTTGCCTTCTCCCATTAGTCTGGGAAAGAAGGGGGGGTCTGTCCCCCTATCGACCACAAGTACAGAGGTTCGACGCTCCAGGTGAGTTCACCTCTCATATCGATGAAGCTGCACTGACCTTCAGTCCTTAGCGTAATTTCTATCTAAAAAAAAAAAATAATTACCAATGATTTCTATACAATAATCAAAAACAAATTGTAAAAGCACAAGACCCAAGTTTAATATAAACTTAACATAATATTTAATACAAAAAAATTATCAGCTACACTGACAAAAACATTAACATATTATATGTGTGCCAAGTTCAACACTAAAATTCTAGTAAAAAGATCATTTTTGAAGGTTATTTGATTTGGGTAGTATATAATATGTTTTTGCTACTATTGCACTTTTCATGTGTTTTAATACTTAATATACTACTTATGTGTTATTTGGCATGTTAGTAAAAATAAGAAAGCCCTGTCGAATCTTTAGATAGAATAAGTTTAGTTTAGTAATAATATCTAAGGATGTTCTATACAAAATTGGCAACCATATAGATGTTTTTGATACACTATTTACATAATACACTATAACTTAGTACACTATTTACATAATACACTATTTATAACTTACTACATTTACTTACTATTTTGCATACAATTCATTGTGCGGTGTGTTCGTAAGCTAAATAAACAAAAAATAAGCACACAGTATTTTAAATAGTACCTAATATTTTAACCTTACGTCATTATATTTTTTCACTATTACACGTTATCCTTTGACTTACATTTCGAATTTATTATTATGTATTATTATTTATTAACAAATTACTTCAATAGTGATAATATAAGAAAAATAAGAAATCATTAAATCATTTGGCGCGTAAAAAGTCTGCAAGTAATTTAAAATAATTTAATAACAAATCTTTTTTTTTTTATAGATAGAAATTACGCTAAGGACTGAAGGTCAGTGCAGCTTCATCGATATGAGAGGTGAACTCACCTGGAGCGTCGAACCTCTGTACCTGTGGTCGATAGGGGGACAGACCCCCCCTTCTTTCCCAGACTAATGGGAGAAGGCAAACCGGACTTATTGCGATTAATAGGTTGTACTATTATTATCTGGCCGAGGACAACGGGTGTCCTCAACTCCCCACCTTTAACGGAGGGAAAAATAACAAATCTATAAACAAATGACTATAGACAAAGATATTTTGCATCTGAATACGAATAAAATACAAAATTTTAATGTTAATATAATATTATAAATACTATCATGTTCTTTCAAAAACAATTTTAAAAATAGTAAATATTTAATTTAAAGCCATTACTAATATTTTTTAGACTCTATAAAGAACTTTCGAATATACACATAATGTTATTGAAGGATTTATTCTTAATCATAAAGGTAATTTTCTTTAGTTGTATGAAACACTGACATTGATTATTATCTGTATTCTCAAAAACAATCCGACAAGCGAAAAAAACTTTCCGATCGTGACATCTCCATAGAAAAAAAAACCGGAACCAGTAGATATGTCCTTGGACTCTAACCCCCTTATTAATAAACATGGAATAACTGTATCCAAGTAATAACCTAGTAATAAACTGACATCTGTCAAATTCCATACTTTATATGTGTTTTTTATTATGGAATTTGACTGATGTCAGTTTATTACTAGGTTATTCCTTGGAAAGAGTTATTCTATGTTTATTATTAAGGGGGTCCAGAGCATAGAGTAACAATACTGGGTATAGAGTAATCAGCCATCTTAGGCTAAAGTGACATCTAGTGAAGGTCCTTCAAACTAAATATTCTGTGTATATAGCTGATACTATACGACTATAGTTTGTGCGCTGTAGCATGGTGCGGGTGACAGTTTCAGGAACGTTTCGATTCACACTTTAAAATTGCCGTAATTTAAAAGTTACAACTTATTATTTCATATGTGAACATTACATCACTTCTTATCTGTAGTAAATGAAATTAAACCCAACCAAACTTTTCGACACTTCAAATGAAAATTAATTGAAAAAAAATTATGCTTATTCTTATGCGTATAATGTAACGCTATAGTGATGGGATGAACTGCTACTATGGATAGTCGATGATTTTTTAAATAAAAAACGCAAAATGTGCGTAGTTGAATTTTTCTTGTTAAAAAGTCTATTAAAGGTACATTAATAAAACACGAGAATAACGGGTACCAAAAAAAAAACATTTATTCGTCTATGATATCGGAGTTGTCAGAGTAATAAAAATAGTTCGTTTTGTACCTTAGATCATTTAGTAAAAAATGATCTAAGGTTTTGTACACGTGTTGTAAAATATACTATTTTTTTGATAAATTACTCTGTGCAACTGAATATGACACTAATTTTCGTCACAATATTGAAGATAATTAGATTTATGCTGCGTTAATCGTTATAGATAAAAATAGATAGAATTGAAATAAAATAAATATAATAAATATCTGGACTTTTACACACCATGTTAGTCTAGCCCCGTGCTAAGTACCGTAAAGACTAGTGTTACGGGTACTAGACAACGGAAATATATTTAATATGTTTAATAAATTTAAGAAATTTTATATATTTAAGATTTTTATTATAGAAATTTAAATAACACGTATTTAAACATCCATGACCAAGGCGGGATTCGAACCCGAGATCACTGGCGCAACATGCTCCACTAATCTGAACCCTGTAGGTACCACTGCGCCAGCCTGGTCGTCAATGTAGCATCGACATGGTCGAATAATATCACATCCATTGACAGACGTTAACGTCAAACAGGCAGCTGTCTTCCGCACCATGCTACAGCGCAAATAGTATAGGTAGGTATATACTGGTACAGTCCACTCCATAATGCAATTTTTATTTATTATATTTATATTTTATAATTATAGGAACTGGAAACAATGGTAATAAAATAACTGCTTTGATTCAACACTTTTTTTTTCTTTTTTTATTATAATTTAGGGCAAATATTTGTATATTATCACTCAGATCTGCATCTTCGCTGGTACCATTTAATAATTTATTTACATTGCGACACTAAATGTTATAAAGCACCGGAGTCCATAAAGTAAGCCAAAAACGTCGTAAGAAATCAATTAAAAACACCATTATAAAACTTCGAACAAGACACAAAAACAAACACCCACCCCCTTATTAACCGATTCCTGGCCCGTGACGCGACTAGCGCGTCATGAAGAAACCTGCGGGGAGGCCCATGACGCGACAAACGCGTCATTACAAAATCATTGAAATATCCATTTTTATTAAATTTAAACAAAAAATCCTTGTATTATATACAAAAATTAACACATCAGAGGCACTAATATCTGTGGCCACAACATTTTTTGGAAAATTAAATTGTCAGGGGTTGGCAACCATATGGTATAATTGTTTAATAATCCACAATTCATACACTAAAGTATATAAATCTTTTACAGTAAGTACATATAATTTTGGTTCAAAATACATAATACATATATATAATACATATAGGTATTAATTACTTTAATAATGCATGATAATGTTAGTAATAAATTCATATTATTACTATAA
>LUGF01029315.1:31275-45810 GCA_001625245.1 Calycopis cecrops | reverse complement strand
GTGGCTCTAATTCCACCTCTCTATTTATTATAACGTTAGGATGATGTCACGGATATCTTATAAATGTTAATTCTAGAAATTGGCAATGAAATCCAAATTTCTAAGTCACCAACATTCAATTCGGAAGATATCAAATAAGGTCATGAAATCTTATGACTTAACTGACACTGTTAGATTTTAGTGGCCAATATTCCAGTCTAGAGCCAGAGTTGACTCAATAAGCCTGTGCCATGCGAAGACAATTGCAAACCATAAACGTGTAACACAATCAGAAATAGTTAGTAGTGCACTGCAGCGGGAATCCCTCGCAAACTCATCCCACACTCTGATATTACGTAGGGTGGCCATACCTCAGGAGGAAAGACGGAATTAAAAAGATACGGTTCATCTTTGTATAGGGCCCATTGGATCAAAATTATGTTAATTACGGTGTGTAATGAAACAAAAAAATAAAAAAAATAATAATAAAGAACATAAATGAACTTACAATTTTGAATGCCAAACTTTGGCGAATTCGTATGTAGCCTATTTGGATAAAACAAACTAGAACAAAAAAGTTTTAAGTTTTTTACTTAACTTATTTCTTGTCAAATGTCGAGGTCAACGGGCAACTTCATCAAACTGACTGACATCAAAGCGCAGCCGTAATTACCTACTTTAATTGGAAATTTGAAATTTTCTTCAAGAGTAAAGCACAAGTTTCATGTAGTTGCAAATGAAAAGAGTCCCCGAAACGTTAAAAACAGCACTGCTAATAAAAAAAATGTTTTAAAATCTGTTTGAAAAAATTCCCATCAAACCAGGACATGTCCTGGAAAAACAGGAAACATGGCAACCTTAATATTACGGGAAATTTCTTGACTATGTTCCCATCCTTGTTTGTTGTTTGAGTATTGTGTTTTCCAAGTTCTGATTCAATAAAGGTAACTCTACTTTGTAAATATCGCTGCTATTGTCGTTGCTGCTACAAATATTTATTTATAGCTGGCAAATAAGTCTTTTTTTATTAAATGGGGCAAACCTTCATCCATCATGACTACCGACCCCCATTGACATCCACATAGAAATTATACAGATATGTTGCCCTCCTCCAAATGTTCAATAAGGTATGTATTGAATATTTTGTAGCTTTTCGAAAAGTAAGAATTTGATAATTAAAATGTAAAGATAATTCAAATTTGACACATAAGTACAGATAAAGACTTGCTTGTAGATGCGCTAAATGTACCGCTTGTGACCGGAGGTACCTCCCGCTTGCAATCGATTAAATTGACACATAGACTATTGCATTTCATGCGGTATAAGAGTTTTTTTTATGGTATAGGGCGGGCAAACAGGAGTCGGAGTCATTATCATGACTACCGACGCCCATAGATGCGTTGCCCTCCTTTTTCCTCACTCCTCCATGGGCTACCGGCTACTTACACACCGCACGAAACGCGACAGCACTACCGACTGCCACCGCCCCTAGACAACCGCAAAAGTAGGTGTCTTGCAGACGCGTTGCCGGCGTTTAAGAAATTATTTTATTATTATTATTATATCAAGTTCATTATGTGTCCCATTGTTGGTCAAAGGCCTCTCCCCATTTTTTCCATTTTTCTCTGTTCAGAGCTGCATCACGCCAATCAAGCAGGTATACGTCGAGTTCATCTCGCCATCTCCTTTTTGGTCTGCCGCGTCGTTTCTGAGTCTGGGTTTGGGGGAAGTGGTAATTTTTGCCCTAGACAAGGTCTGCGGTAGACATGTCTAGTCCACCTCCATTTGAGCTCCGCGGCCTTGAGACCCACGTCAGTGATTTTTGTGCGGGAGCCCGATTCTGTGTTTCGAGTTCTGTTCAATAACTTGACACCTACAAGACTGCGCTCTTTAAGAAATAAGGCTCATAATATTTATGATCATGATGATGTTTCTGTTACACAGCCTTGATATCGCTATACTCATTTTACGTGCAAATAAGCCGAAAATCCCGGGCACAAGTTCACGGCGACAGCTGGCGGCAAAGCCTTCTAGTTTGTTACGCGAGTCACCTTTTTTGTCAACTGGCACGTAATGAATATTTATTATTCCCGTTTTTATTAAAATGACCCCAGGAAAGGGTACATCGCGGCCTTTCCTTGGTATGTAAAGTAACAAATATTTTATAGTTTTGACGAGGTTTAGTTCAAAGTTTTGTAAATAAACATAAGTCCCCAAACGACCAGCTTATTCACTTCAAACGGCTATGGACTATCATACACATTCGTGTCCCTCCTCTCCTCCTCTAATGGTCCAACGGAAACTCACACACTCCACTTATAGCTGGATTTAATTTAGAAAGTACAATCACATTTTAAACACAATTTTATTTTAATAAAATTGCAAAAAATATTGTTTGAACTGTTTCCGTTTTCAAAGAACTAGTTTCCAACTGCCGAACCGTATTGAGCCGGCACGACTGGACTCTTTCACACACTTTACTGTCGTAAAGTAAAAACTGTGCTGTCGCGAGCAGTGTACGAGTTTCCGATGGCTCATCAAGGGGGAAGTATGAAGGGAGGCAACACGTCCGATTAACTTCTACACGGATTTGCATAGAGATATAGATAGACTCGAGATAAATACTTCGATTTTATAATGCGATTAAGTCCCGTTTACAGTATATAAATATGAATAAATTAATTCAACGCGGATGTAGTTAGGTGTCGTAAGTCATTAAATTGCTCCGAGTCATCATATCTCCTTTATTATAAGTCACATTATGACCCAGAATCGGGCGATTGATTTTTGCGACCAATCCTTTTAAACATAATATCAAAAGGTCTGTTGAAATATAAAAAGTCTGTCGTGTCTAGTGTAGAACAGTTTTTAAAGTTGTAATCACTACATTGCATAGGTACTATAAAACAAAGTCTCTTTCCGCCGTCTATGTCTGTACGCGTACGTAGATCTTTAACGCATCAGATTTTGATGGGATTTTTTTATTATATAGACTGATTCAAGAGAAATGAATAACTCCATTTTTGAAGTTTGAAATTCATGCGTTTGAAGCAACGAGCATTTATCATCATAATTTCATCTGTAACCGCAATAATCTCATAGTACGAGGTAAATCTAACCGATCATAAAATACTTTTAAAACGGCTCGGAATATACCACCGTAAATTGAATGTAAAGCCATTGTAGCTCGCTTGGCGGCGCGACATGTTTATTTCGGAATTAAAAAAATGCGATGTGGAGTTAAATCATAAATCTCTCTTAAAGACGCTTGGAAATTCAATTTGTTAAAAAATGTTGAAGTAATTTGTTCAACAAGAATTATACAATTCAAGTTATTATACTATTCCATAGGCACGCGATATTTTTGATGGTATAGTGTGTTTAGAGCTTAGATGATGTATACTTCATCTAAGGTTTAGAGTTACTTTACCTCTGACAGTTCTGTTTTCGGCAGTTTGGCAATAAATGACATCTGCTGTCATCACATACAAAGTACTGTCAGGCATCATAATTAGAATTACCTATGTTATATTTCTTCCCCCTTTATAGGTGTTATAAATATTAGAAATTATAATTATTTAAAATAACATCTTAAACATTACAACTCATTTAAAAAAAAAAAGACTGTGTTCCAAAGATCAAAACTTTTTTTTTCTTTAAGAAAGAAATGATACACATTTCTTCTTCTTTATAGCGAAACACCTTTGTCGCTTTTCTTAATAACGTTGCTGTCTTATTTTTTAGTTAAATATATTTTTGTTATAAAATAATGTTTTATAACATTATTAAAATTAAATAAATATAAAATTAAACAAATTAACGTTTTTTATTTTAATTTACGTTACTTAATTGTTTTTATTTTTGTTTTTTTTTAATTTACGTACAATTAACGTTTTCTACGACCGATATCGAAGTCAAAAATATAGTTTTTCGAATTTTTGTCTGTTTGTCTGTATGTATGTCCGGGCTAAACTCAAAAAGTACTGCATGGATTTACTTCAAATTTTGCTTGAATATCATCGGTCGGGTCGGGTCAACATATAAGCTACGTATTATCACGCTATCACCTACGGTGGAGCAGCTGTGAATCTTTCATTCGGAATAATTGAGAACCTCCATTTTTGAAGTCCGAAATCCACGCAGGCGAAGCTGCGGGCGGAAGCTAGTCCTTCTATAAAAACCTTTTTACCACCTGTTAGCCACTTACCCTACAAAAATCACAAATAGACGAAGGATGAGGATAAAGTAAAACAAAACAGAGAAAATACTATGTAGAGATATTATATTTTAAGACACTAATATTACAAATGTGAAAGTTTCTTTGTTTGTATGTTTTGACGTTCGGATGTTTGTCCGTCAATCAAGATGAATCTACTGTACGGATTTTGATAAAATTTGTTATACAGATAGGGTATTAAGTGACTTAGGTAGATTATATGATACTTTTTATCCCCTGGGATAAAGCAGGAATTGTAGGGAAGTCAAAACTGTACATTGAATATTTTTAAAAGAATACTTTGGGCGTGATCTAAAATCAATATGAAAGGCAAAAATATAGTTTTAAAAATTTTTATACATTTGTCTGTATGCAAGTACGGGCTAAACTAAGAAAGTACTGCATGTATTTACTTCGAATTTTGCATGAATATTACTAACAGCTCGGGTAAATATAAGTATAGTCTACATATTACGCTATCACCTACAGGAGAGGAGGTGTGAATCTTTTATTTGGAAGAATTGAGAACCTCCATTTTTAAAGTCCAAAGTCCACGCAGGCGAAGCTGCGGACGGAAGCTAGTATGTAATATTTTCAGTGAATACTCCGTGTCTGAAAGTATAGACAACAGTATACACACTCGGCTTGTATTTTATCTATCCTTTTTTATATAATACATTTGCATAACAAACAAAGGTATTCTCACGGAAAACTCCGAGAGTAAAATTGTGGAAAACATTTCTTGTGAGAAATAAAGTGAAGCCTCATACGCCGTTATTTCTCGTGGCTTTAAACGTCACTCGCCAGTTTTATATGCATTCATGAGAAACAAATCTGGCTTATAGAGAATTCATCATCATCATCTGATAAATATCTCTCGCTTACACAAGACCGGCGTAAAGTGACAGCTGTGCTGTCGCGTTTCGTGCGGTGTGTAAGTAGCCGGTGGCCCATAGAGGTGGGAGGAGAAAGGCGGGCAGCGCATTTGCATAGTCTCTATGCGGTTGACTGTGGGCGTCGGCAGTCATGAAAATAGCTCCGACAGCTCGTTTGCCCCCCTTTACCATAAAAAAAAAATATTGTCATGTTGCGTCCTTTATTGCTGTATGACGTCGGTACATATCGCCAGTGTAAGCTGAAGTGACAGCTGTGCTATCGCGTTTCGTGTAGTGTGTTACTTCTCCCACCTCCATGGGCCACCGGCTACAGTATAGCACTTTAGGCCGGTTTCGTGTTAGCGAGATGTTCCTTCCCAGTCGTGCCGGCCCATGTCGACTACAGGCATGCATGTAGCGTGGCACTACCTCTTACAAGCTTTGGACTTAGTTGGACTTGTAAGTTTCCAGAGTTGTTGGAGCGATTACAAAAATAGATAGAGCCTGGAGGACCATGGCTGTCGTGCACGGGACAGTGATGTTCTGAAGAAAGCCGACGAACAAAGCAGAAATAACGATGTAGGATCTATTTTGCTGTCTCTGGGTCTCTAGATGATTTCTAATTTGGACTAGGGTTGTCAGGTGCCCGTGCTTTGTAGGATCTCAATAATGACGGGGTACTTGTACTTTTAAGAACCGGACCGTACGATTTCTCTGTTTAAACAAGGTTCCCTGCTAAGGACCTGGACTGCCAGCAGGTCATGGGTCACCTCATCTCCCAATACTATAGACATCATCAGTCTCAATCCGTCCACAGTTGAACATGGCCATAAAAAACCAAGATGGCCGATCGCCTTCCACTCGAACTCATCCCAGACTCGTTAATGACGAAAGGGATGGCTTAACATGAACCTATTAATTATTTGCCCTACTAAATCCGCTTAAATGGAGGCTCCAATTATTTCGACCCGCCTATCTCTCGTTAGATATTAATAAATACCACACAATTATGTTATGGTTCATCTAAAATAATTTAGGTCACCGAAATATTTCATTCCAGACTTGTAAATTATATAATGATCCCTACTCAGACCGTACGGGTTGTGTGTTCACGCTTGAACATAATCGCGCATCATCACCCTATTGCATCACCGGAAAGGGCAGCATGAGATGCAGGACGCTTCTCAGCGAGATGCCGAACTTCTCGCTGACTGTAGACACACCTTTGTATAAATATTGTATTACATAGAATGCCACATCTAATAATATTTTGTATATAATGGAAATTTAATTGAAATAAATTCTCTTCTACTTTTCGATGACGTCGGTGTATATACTATTTCAGGTGTTAGTGTACCCCTCACTATGTCACATATTGCCTCAATTATTTCGCCTTATTGTTTAATGGGAGAGAATGGTGGCCAAGCTAGATTTTAGGGGCCTTTGTTTTTATTTTATATATACGTAGTGCATAAAAGCACCTTCTTAGATACGGCAATCATACTAATATTATAAATGCGAATGTAAGTTTGTTTGTTACCCTTTCACGCGAAAACTGCTCAACCGATCATCATGAAATTTTGTACACATGTTCTTGGAGGTATTAGAAGTAACATAGGATAGCTTTTATCCCGAAAAAATGTTCCTGAGGGATTACGCGGGCGAAGCCGCGGGGCGCAGCTAGTAATCGTATAATACAATGACACTATTTCTTACATCAGATCTGCCAAGCGAACGCGCTTGCCGTATCCATACATTCAAAGTAAACTGAGATTTATGTCTTCATATAACTTTATTATCTTTGTGCGAGTGAGAAATGAGGCGTTGTTCTATTTAATGTCTCTTTTACGACAGGACAGTTTGTATTATGTATTAGACGCCACGAATGACATATTAAGTACCGTGGCTACATTGTTATGGAAGTTTTCGTGTCAACTAAAGTTATAAGGATTTGATTGAGACTTAAAATGAAAACTTGTGATCTAACGCGATGAGAGTTCACTCCTTAGCAACGAATATGATGCTGATATGATAATATAATAATATGATACTAGTGGCCGCCCAGTGGTCGAAATTCGACCATAAAATTATATTTAATTATAATTATAAGTTGTTGAATATAAATTATTAAAATATTACTGAATATGACCTGAAAAAATAAAACGTCAGTTTTATTTCGCAAATCAGCTGATGGGCTGCTACCTTAGATCATTACTAAACTACTTTCCACTGGACTAAAATTAAAAAAAAAAAATATTTAGTTGTCATATGTCATTCCAATACCATTTAATAAAAAAAAAATTGTCATATGTCATTGTCAATTGTCAAAAATTGTCAATGATAAAAACAAATATTTAAAATTGTACATACTTTATTTCTATTTTGCAATTAAGAAATCTGAATAATTTTTGGCACACAATCACGCCGAGACCTTTAATTTGACACCTTAACCATAATTTTACGTTGTGTGGTTCGGCCAAAAAGTCCAGGACAAAAATCGGCTTCCGCTATTAATATATGATATATTATGATGAATTTGATTTATAATGATAAAAGTAAAAACTTTGTGATAAAAGTAGACGTTTCATTTTTGTATGGAGCTTTGGCCTCCATGATGTACAGTTGTTAGGGTGTTTAAAAAAATTATTCTTAACATTAATGAACTTTCAATTTTGAATAAAATCTACTCGTCTTTTTGTTCACGAAGTGTTTATTACCCATTAGAGTACTAAACATCGAGTTGACAGTTCGTCGCCTAACATTTGATCGTAAATAATGAGATTGTTTTTGTTGTTCAACCAAAAAACGAAATGAAATATAAATATGTTTGTATTTTAATGTGATAGCCTATTTTTTGCCGATCTACAGATTTTAGTAAGAGGTAGTGGCCACACTGCATGCTTGCATGAAGCCGAATTGGGCCGACACGACCGGGGAGGTACCTCTTACATGAAATTAAAGTGACAGCTGTGCTGTCGCGTTTCATGCGGTGAGTAGCTGGTGGCGCATGGCGCAAGATGTATCAAAACATAATATAATCATAAAGTAACGAATATCAATTGTAAGCTATGTAAAGGATGACCCATGGAGGTGGGAGGAGAAAGGAGGGCAGCGCATCTGTATAGCCTCTATGCGGATATCATGGTAGTAGGTAGGTAGTAGGTAGTCATGAAAAATCATGAAAATAAATAAAATAAAATAAACTACTCGTTTGCGCCCTATACCTTAAAAAAAATTCGTACATCATGCGGGTCAGAAATGAAACTTCTCTTTTGATACAGTTGTAATACAAACGAAATAGAATCAAATGGGGCCCGAGAGCCACAGGCAGTACCTCCTAAGACATGTTTACTATGTCAAATTTAAAAAGCAATCTTATCTAGTAGGCGTAAAAGAAACGAAACAGTATCTGTCCCTTACTTTCAGACCTGAGTTCCAAAGGGAGGCGTAATAAGGTGTACGTCTAATTTAAAACAATATTCTGTTATGTCGAATTCAAAAAGCAATCTCGTCTAGTAGGCGTGGAAACGAATTTGACTGTTTGTCACGTCTCGAGAGACCCGGTAATATGTTCGTCTACCCCCTCTGTAAACAAGTCGAAAACGTTTTATTATCTTTAGTTGATTAAATGTAAACAGCGCGAAGTGAACAGAGTAGAAGTTCATTCCGATTCGGATTTGTTTGTGGCGTGTGTGATAAATATGCTTTGTGTTAACTGTATTTTGTATAAAGCGTGAAAATTGATTTTGTAAGAAAGTGCCTTTTGTAGCCACATTGGGTTAGCAAGAGCAGAAATGCACCATTATTTCACATGTTTGTAAATTATCATAAGTGGTGGCAATGGTAATTAGAGGAGAGGGGAAAGAAATAAAAAGAAATGAAAATTCATTTTCATAACTACCGAAGTCCATAGACACAGATCCGTACAGAGCCTACACAGATTCGTAGCCGTTCTTCCTCATCCTCCCTCCATAGGCCACCAGTTAATAATATTGTGGCAGACATTGTAATTCTATTACAGTTCTACTTTAATGTAATGTTCATTGATATTTAGGTATTGAAGGACTTCAACGCGTGCTAAGACGAGGAAAAAAAAGGTAGTTTATAATAAAGAGAAGTATACTAAGGAATCACATCAACATGTCACACTATTCTCATCAAGTTCTGTTCCGACACGGTGAAGATATCTAGTTTCTGGCGCTGGTTTCCGGCTGAAGCGCGCCGCAAGCGAGAGAGTGCTTATTGAGAGCTAATTACACGTTGATTGGATTCCCGTCAAGTATGTACAGTCAGCAACAACTACTAAACATCTATTTAGTACAACTTTGTAGTGTAGCAGGAACAATTTCTTCAACAAGCATACGCTTAAAACATTATAAAAATCATAATAGGGACAAACGCCAAATAAACGCGCGTGTAATGGGCGACTTTATTTCTCTGTGACCCGTGGAGGGAGGAGGAGAAAGGGGGACAATGCACCAATACCCTGTATGAATGTGTCTATGGGCGTCGGTAAATATTCGGTCGGTCATGAAATGGCTTTGAGTGCTCGTTTGTCCCCTTATACTATAAAAAAGTCGCTGTTTTTAGACGCGGTTTTACAGTGTGGTAGGATCCCTGAGGGAGCATGATGACATTGCAGCGTGAAACTCAACGACAGCGTGAAATAAGAGGCGCTGCGTCGCACGGACGTCAAGTTTCACCGCGTCAAAAACGTCTGAATACAAGCTGCTCAATTTATAGAAATTGCAACGGAATAAAATATATTTAGTCAAAAAATAACTCGGTTAAACATAGGCAGCAATAGAAGCATTCAGAAACAAGTAAGTTTAGTATAAATATTATCAAATTATCAAAAAAAATAAATACACAGGAAATGTAGATCAGCATATTAAAACTGACACCTTAAAATGAAAGTACTCACTCAGACTGTGGGAGAACCACATCCATGATATTCTGTGATTACATGTGTGATTAAAATGCTAATGCGTTGTAATACTTTTGACGTTGACTGTACATCGTATATAGGTAACATACACTTTAACACAGTATCATTCGGAATCCCAATTAAGTGAACACACGTACGTGATCAAAAATACTAATGTATTGATTAACATACTTAATTAAAGGCTGCATTTGCCTTTTATCGCATGCTAGTAATTAAGACTTAACATCTAAGACTTAATTAAAAACAGCTGCTATTAAAAGATCACATGTATATCAATATAAGCACAATCCGATCGTGGGCCACCGGATACTTACACACCGCTCGAAACACAAGAGCACAGCTGTCACTTTCCCGAACCGGTGTTGTGTAAGCGAAGATGGCCTCCCCGGTTGTGCCGGCCATATTTGGCTAATGCAGCATTACCTCTTACTTTATTAATAAACTTAAAATGTTGAGTAGATTTCAGCAACTTAATACATTGTTTAGTTTATTTATTAAACTTAACATAATATCTAAAGTAAAGACGTGGTATAGTGAAAAACAACATTTCTACATTTTGCATAAAATAATGTGCAAAAATATATAATATGAAAATGAGCTTTCCAATTCATGAAACATGAAAAGTATTTACATTTGGGATCTGCAGTTTTATATGCAAGTGATGTTCGAACAGACGTAACTGTATAAGGCTTACTACATTTACAAGGGATGTTTTTATGATATTGTGTCTTCGTCATTAAATAAAATATCTGATGTTATTAGTTTTCTTTTACGAATAATTTATCATGTGTTTGCACTTAAATTTTATAGAAAAGTTGCTAAGTTGAAAGATCGAAAAGTGTTTCGTACCATCATTACTGTGATAAAGTAAAAAATTGCTTAAAACACGTTTATTGTATAGCTCCCTAATATTTTTGAAAATTTCATCTTTCTAACTATCACGGTTTATGAGATACAACCCAGTGACAGACAGACAGACATACAAGAAAGTCATAGTAATAGGGTTCCGTTTTTATCTTTTAGGTACGGAACCCTAAAAATGAATCCGACTCCTAAATACTTTAATATACCTAGTGACACCACAGATTAATAAACTTAAGTGACAACAAGATAAAAATATAGATAGATATAGATAAGATACAGATCTAATGTTGAAAATAGAAATCTTCATACCTACCTACATATTAGTGAATAAATATACATTATACACACATACATATTATTGAGAACTCTTACATTTAATGTGACCATAATATAAAAACTTATAAAATATAAAATAATGAATAGCTTGAAACTCACACACAGATTATTACCAAAGGGAGATACAATCATGGTTATCTTTAAAAGTATACCAACTACTTTGCTAATACTACAAAAATAAGTTTGTAAAAGTTTTAATAATAAAATACCAAGTTTCGTATTTTCGCTTAGGGATTGTTATTAGGGTTCCGTATTTATTTATGTTAGTTACAAAACATTAAGATAGTAAGTATTAATATTCCGCATTTATAATATGAGTGGGACTTTTATTAAATCATGACACAATCAGGCTATAAACAGCACTTTGTGGCGTTCACAACTGTTGTTGAGATACGACTGTTCAACTTCGGAACAACACCAAAGTTTATCATGAATAATGCGCAATCTAGTGTACGCTCGCGTAGAGAACTGATAGCTCCACAAGTACCATCATCAACACTATACATTTTGATTGCATTCCTATTTTACATAATATTTCAGAATATCATAGCCAACCTTAATATTCTCCTCTCGTATTTTTTACTGATTGAGTTCATTCTTCAACACAATATTTGTATTTCTCCCAGACGTCTTGTGATCCCGGAGACAAGTGGCTAACTACACAGGACACAAGTGTATGCGATGAGAACAGTCTGTTATTAGAAAACGAAAACCGGGTCTCGGACCTCACATTTGTGAGTAAGCGTGGTTACCACTAACCAACAAGGTGGTCTAGGGGCCACTCGGGCCGGCTCGGTATTTCCCTGCGGCAATACAAAAACGCGCAAGCTGAAAAGAGGGCAACGCATTTGCATAACAATTATACGACGATTATAATATACTTACAAAAATATTGAAGACCCTTTATTACCAATAAAAGATAAAATGGAATTTCCATTTCATTATCGATGTAATTTATATTATGACAGGCTTAGTGGATTTTTGATTAAGCATTCAAATCTCTCAAGATCTGATTAAATGATTTTCTAAAATTAATTTCCATGGCCCGGTGCCCGGTATAGTGATTTATCGAGTATGTCACTGAACTGGGTCAATATGATGCGTTTATCAAATAATGAAGCAAACTGCACAGAATAAGTTGGATTACTTATTATCTCCTTGGATTTATTGGTATAATGGTTTTTAACAAATTCTTTATATTATTTATTTACTGAAGTAAAACTTCTACACGCGCGGTGACATGGGGAGTAAGCAGGCGAGACCGTTACATAAATCACACATCGGACGAGGCCAATGCCAAGTTGTCATTCAAATTCAAAATTCAAATTCGATTTAAATGATTTTTTTTTATTTAAAAAATAAATATTATGTGACTTGCTATGTCATTATAACTACGGTAATGAATGTGTGTATTAAATCATTTTTTAAGTTTTACTTCAGTTGTGTGGTCAGCAGCACACACTTTTTGTTACTTAAATATTTCAGGTAACTTGAGAAAGTAATAATAATACCCTTTTAATGTTTCTAATACCTCAAAAAATAAAAAAAAACCCTTACCTATTAGATAACTTTGTTGTCCGTCTGTCAGTCCGAACGTCTGTCAAAACCTTACCTCGGGTGAGAGCAAACGCGCACATATATTTTTATAGGCACTACTTTCACTAGTTTAGCCAACTATATTACTTACAATACGATCTGGACTAAAAATGTCTTGCAATCAGCTCATGTTGGCCGAATTTTTCTACCTTTTATGTTGTTTTCTGTTATTGTATTGTATTGTGTTATGAAACTGTATTATTGAAACAGAAAAGTAAGGAGTATTCTGAAAGAAATCCGCCAAGAATATAGGCTTAACATCAAACCCTTGCGGATTAGCGCGTGATATCATATTGTATTATGTTTCAAGGTCCACTTATGCCTCAAGAATATAATACAATAAAGAAAACAACCCACACGAAAGACAACAGTACGAGTTATGTTGGTATATATTAATAAAAATACCTTTTTTTTGTAAAAACTTCTTTGAAACAATCTTTAACAAGCATTAATTTAGTAAGAGTCTGTGGCGTAACTACAGGATGGCAAGACGAAAGAATTCCACAGACCCCCAGTCAGAAGGGGCCACGGGTCCGAGCAGAATCCCAACTTTTGAAATTTATTACACAATTAAAAAAAAAGGTTCTAATGCCCTTCTTTGGAACCCATTCGATGAATTATACCACGGGCCTCGAGCGGTATAGTTACGCCATTGGTAAGAGTTACACAGATGAGTTAGGCATAAAGTGATAGCTGCACTGTCCCGTTCTGTGCGGTGTGTGTTTCTGGTGGCCAATGGAGGGGAAGGTGGAAGGATAGATTTTTTTTGAGCGTAGGTAGTCAACAAAACGCTTCGACTGTTAGTTTTTTTATGGTATAGGGGGCAAACGATTTTCATGACTGCCGACGCCCATAGACATCCGCATAGACGCTATACAGACGCGCAGCCTTCCTTTCTCCTCTCACATCCATGGGCCAGTTTTCCCCATTATAAATAATACTCTCTTACAACGAAATCGTATTAAGCTATCAATTCCGCCATAAGCATGTAAGGTACGTATGATTATTATCCCGTCATACCGTGACTTTCGCATTACACAAAAGAAGTAGGTTAAGATCTCGTTCATACCAGCATGAGATGTCTGTTTTGTGCGACGTCGCCGAGGAAGGTTGAAATTTATGTTTTTGAAAGGGAAGTACTTAAGGTATGAATAGACTAAAACTTCAGAGATCCGTACCACACGGTAAATATACTTAGATTAGGGTAAAGCCGAGATAGATGCCCCACTTTTTGAAATAGCTTCATAATTTAAAAACTATTAAGTTTTTACCAATAATTTTCATTTGTTTAGCTAGCTCAGTCCTTTATGTTTTATTGTTTTTTTTCTTCTTATCCTATGAAATACAGATTTTGCAGAAATTAGCTTTTCGTGGAACATATTTTTTGAGGATAGATGCTTACCTATATGGGTAGTTGCCCTACCCTGAAAATACTGAGAAGGATAGATGCCTGCAGTGCAGGATAGATGCCCAACAAGATATAAGATCTTGTAAACGAAAAACCCAAACCAAATTTTAGCTATTTCTACTCTTAAAACAGCAATTATCTTTAAGAAACGTGGGTCATAATAATGAAAAACATTGTGTTTTTTTTTATCTTTTTATTGATATCATTAAAAATAATTCTAATATCACATAAATGACCATAATTAAATTTTTAAAGCGATTAAGTTAAGTTTAAGTTATACTTAAATATAAATTCTTAATTTTCAACAGGCATA
>LUGF01029315.1:6448-25093 GCA_001625245.1 Calycopis cecrops | reverse complement strand
ACACACACACACACACACAACACAGCACACACACACACACACACGCACACACACAAACACAAACACACACGCACACACGCACATACACGCGCACGCACGCACGCACACGCACGCAAGTACGCATGCACGCACTCGCACACAAACGCACGTATAACACGCACACACACAACAGGACAGCACAGCTGTTACGTTTTGGAAATATCGTCATGATTGCTAGGTATTCTTTTATTTTACTTACTTTAATCGGTTCCGATGTTTTAAAACGCACCATAAAATCAACGAAAACATCGCTCCTTAAATTATTGATAACAATAAATCAATTTTAAAATAATTAATTACAACTTTCTTGACGGAGAGTGAAAGTATCAACGGACCCTGAAACTCAGATTGTTGAGATTAATATTAACTTAAGGCTTGTTTACTCTGGGATTACTTTAGATTTTAATTACTTTATACTGTCAACTTTGATGAGTCAACCATGATTATTACTGCAATTTTGTGTGTGCGTTGTTGTAAATATTATTACTATGTATTTCTTTCTTTGTCTTTGTTGTGTTTTTTATGTATCTTTGTGTGTTTGTAGATGGTAACCATCGAAAATACTGATCAAACACAGTATAGTCAAGAAAACTTTTCCTCGCTATCGTAAAGCTAGTTTATGCAAGAACAACATACGACCATACTCAATTCATCAGAGCTATGTTGCGACAGCTCCTCATCTAATGTAATATATCAAAACATTGTAAGTACTATTATTTCAATAAAATAAATTCGAAAGTTAGTATGTACTATTTATTGTTTTATCACCTAATAACCACTTCATTCAAACCCATTGTTTGGATGAAGTTAATTCAAATTCAAATTCAAATCACACACAAAAAACATAACATTTCTTGCAAGCTGTTAGCGTAATTTTGTATAAATAAGGGCCTGAGCACACATGCTACTTTTAACATAGCCGATCTGCCACTTTGCGACTGCAACGATTCTGCATCAAGATTTAGCGACTCTGTATTCAGTCGCGATATCGGCCTCGACTGTTCAGACGCTCGAATGGTAACACTTTCAGTCGCCTTGCGGCTGAATGGCCGCGTTCTGCGTTTTTAATTGTGCTCTGGGCAGCATCAGGTCGCTGCATTCAACTTCTAAAAAGCGACTAAATCTCCGATCGTTGAAGCCAAAGCAGCATATTGTGTGCGATGGCTATAAATGTGTCTGGACTCGTCTGGTCTGGTGCGGAAAAGAGAGAAAAGATACGTAGCAGCCAATAACTTGTAGCACGGCTACGAGCGCGTAAAATAGAAAACATACGGCCTCTCCGTAGCACTGCTACGATGGCGTAGCAGAACATAGCTACGAGATAGCTACGTTAAAATACATCGAAATGTAAAATTACATGCCCGTTTCCTGCTTTTGTTACACGAATGCCTCGGAAAGAATGGTTATCGATTTTAGATCGTTGATTGCTATGTTTCTTAGGGTCTGAACGATTTGACATACTATTTTAACGTACGAGAAGTCATTAATCATAGTTATAACCTCACATTTCGTGCAGTTTAGAAGTCTGGAGGTCTCTTAAAAAAGCCGGCGGTCGTTATTTGGCAAAACAATTTACTCACTTGTTTTACCCTTTGTGTTTTTGCAGTAAGAGGTAGTGCCACACTGCATGCTTGCATGCAGCCAAATTGGTCCGGCACGACCGGGGAGGTATCTCTCGCTTACACCGCCGTAAAGTGACAGCTGTGCTGTCGCGTTTCATGCGGTGTGTAAGTAACCGGTGGCCCATGGAGGGGGAGGAGAAAGGAGGGCAGCGCATCTGTGTAGCCTCTATGCGGATGTTTGTGGGCGTCGGTAGTCATGAAAATGACTCCGGCTGCTCGTTTGCTCCCTATACTATAAAAAAACCCTTGTTATTTAAATGCAGAAAACTTCAACCAGCGCTCGAATCTTCATATTCATACTTGATTTTTTTTAATATTTTAAGGGGGCAAAAGAGTAGTTAGAGCCCTTTTCATGACTACCGATGCCCACAAACATCCGCTTACAGTTTATACAGATGCGTCGCGCTCCATCGTACTCCCGTACAAAGGCCACCGGATTCCTACACACGACAGGAAACGCGTTTTTATATCTTAGGGGACAAACAAGCAGTTGGGTCACATGAGGTTAGGTGATCACCAACACCCACAGACATCCAAACAGCAGAGAGCTAGCAGATGCTTTGCCGACCTTTGAGAGATGAATAATGCCTTTCTACTTTTTAAGAAGTTCTATAATAGTGCTTTTTAAAAACGTGCATAAATCAAACGTCGATATCAATGCATATATTTTTCCCTTCACTCTTTCAAACACTATCTATATAATTGAGTGAATCAATAAATTCAATTCAATTTTAATCAACATTGACATTTGTATTTTTTAATATCATTTATAATCCATGAAAATGTGCCTATGAAAATGTTTTCCCTGTTTCCTTCAACCGTCAATTACTCGATACAGTCCGCGTCAATCATATTAACGTGCGATTGAATGTGTACCATATAATAAGTAATTCAATTTAACCATAACTCATAAGACATTAGGAGCCGATTATACGAGCAATATTTTTATATACTATATAGAGGCAAACGAGCAGTCGGAACTATCTTGACTACCGACGCCCATAGACATCCGCATAGTGGTTATACAGATGCGATGCACTCCATCCTTCTCCATCCTCCATGGGTCAATTAGTCACCGCACTGTCTTACATAGCTTGAAACGCAACAGCAACACGCCTTCCGGCCGTTTTCAGTATTGTATCTGTTGGTTGTTTTGGTTCCAGGAATAATCTTGAACATAATATACAGGGTAAGTTTTGGTAACCGGCTAAATTTTAAAATAAGAAACTAAGACTCAACCCAAGAATGTGTTTTAATTTTATCGACTAATTTTAATATTTTGTTAAATTATAATCGATTTGAAATGGTACTTAAAAATACACCCATCGTTGTTCGCACACGAAGTGTGTTGTGTGACTTTAAGGTCCCTGTATTGTATGTTTTTTATAATAATTATTTTTATGTCAACATTCTATCCCCAGAGTGCTATAAAGGAGCCTCCCCGAGCGGGAACTTCTTTTTGAAGTTGAAATACTTTATAACCTACTCTCACACCTACTGAGTATTCACAGAAATTTTAAGGATAATGATTATTATCCTTAAAAGCTGTACATACCTACTCCTTAAAAATGTGCTTTTGTTAAGAACTAAAATTTATTAGTATAAAACTTAAATTTACTTACCTTTACAACCATGTTTTAAGATAGGAGAAGAAGGAAGATGGGAAACTTGTATCCTTACATGGGCGCTGACGCATATTATAGAAGGACGTCGTTTTTACGAGCCATAAAACTGTGACGAAGTTTGTGGAATATTGATGCCCAGCAAATTGACGTAAACGTCTAGGGCACTCGAATATCTTATCTAGTGATAGGTACTTGTCATTGTAGCTGGATCACTCTGGTACAGACAGGCTACCACTCACTGGTACACTTTGCTCACAATATAATTCACAGTTTTTTTCAGGCCAATTTTTTTTATTGTAGTCGTCGATCGACGTCGACGTATATGGGCGGCGGTGGTCTTAAACCACCTGCTAGTTTATCCCTAATAGACAAAATAGAAGGCCTTCTTATCCCCTTTCACTTAGATATAACGCGAGATCGCCTGTAAATCCCTCAACGCCTAATAACCACTAATAAATCTACGTTATTAGCTATAAAACGTAAACAGTAAATTACCTAAAAGCACGCCGTCCCCTCTAATCCCAATAATATATTCCGAAGCCTTAGTGCGCGATCAAAATTCTTGTTCAAATTCACCAAATAATCCCAATTCTGCTCCCTAAATATTAAATTACTTATCTGAATCTGAATATGCAGGAAACTGTATAATGTAGCTACATGATAATCCTACTGAGTTCTGTTGGGTTTTTGGTTGTGGCAAACGCGCAATCGGAGCCATTCTCATATCTACCGACGCCCATAGACATCCGCATAGAGGCCACATAGATGCGCTGCCCTCCTTTCTCCTCCCACCTCCATGCAACGTCGACTACTACGCACCACACCAAACACAACAGCATAGCTGTCACTTTACGCCGGTCTCGTGTAAGCGAGTGGTACCTCCCCGATCGTGCCCGCCCGATTCTGCTGCATGTAAGCATGCTATGTGTCCTCTTACTAAAAAAATATAATTTATGAAATGATCCTTCATTTTTAGTAAGGGGTAATGGAACAGCAGCCGAATTAGTCTCGTACTACGGAGGTACCTCTTGTTTACTCGTCGTGAAGTTACAGCTGTGTTGTCACGTTTCGTGCCATGTGTGTTTAAATTAATACCATGAAAGGTAATGCATCTAAAAAATCTCTATGCTGACTTTTATAGACGTACTATCTCCACCACGCAGTTTCACCCGCCTACATTTCTATCCAGTGGAAAATAGAAAATCATCCCATGGCATACTATACGAACCTTCTTTTGGCATAAAAACTATCCTTTGTGTTAATCCAAGCTACTCTCTAAGTGTGTGTCAATTTTCACGATAATCGGTTCAGCAGTTTTTGCGTGATGGAGTTACAAGCAAACAAACATTACAAACTCTCGCATTAATAATATTAGTAGGAAGTTGTCATCAAAACACTCCTACTGCTCCTTTTCCCCTCTATAAAATGGTAGTCACTATATAATATAATTATATAATATTATTTTTAAATCGAGGTACAATGAGGTTACTGAAAAGCCTTTTGTATCGTTCACAACTGTTGTTGAGATACGGCTGTTCAACTTCGGAACAACACCAAAGTTTTATCATGAATAATGTGCAGTCTAGTGTACGCTCGCGTAGAGAACTGATAGTTCCGACAGTACCATCATCAACACTATACAATTTGACCTTCTATGCTGATTAGCATAGAATAATATTTTAAAATAAAAATACTTCTGTATTTAGTAATAGTTAGAGGTGGTGCAACGCTGCAAGCATGCAGCCGAAATGAGCCGGCACGACCTGGGGATACCACGCTTTCAAGATTCCCGTGGCCAGTGGAGAGGGGGAGGGGAAAGAAGGGCAACGCATATGTATAACATCTATGCTATGGGCTTCGGTAGTCATGAAAATGACTCCAATTCCTCGTTTACCCCATCATGCCAAAAAAAATATTAATTAGCTCAACCTGCAATCGATTGATTAAAAACATTGTGACTCAAGGAGATTTTGAATTCAAATAAAACCTGAACCAAGACGTAATGAGAGAACGATCCTCTTAAATAGATACAAATTGATCTGAACTGTTTGTACTCCACTCGTGCATGAGTGCTGTATCCCTAGATTCACTTTAGATTCTAATAAGTCGAGTATTTTAAAATGTATTCGTTTAAATGTTTTATTATTCATTGATATTCAAATCCGGTTTTACAATCTGGATGTGAGTCGGTTGGTATGGGGTTTAGATCAGTATTTTTTAAACGGGCTTGGTCCACCACTCTTTCCCACAGCTGCCACTCCTGTGTCGCCAGTATCAACAGCGGCAACCGCAACTACCCTTTGATATGATCTTAAGGAGCCCGAGGGAAAAGCTAAAAACTGTCTTGGGACCCGCAACGAATTTAAACAAATGAAATAATAGTAGGAGTCGAAAGAGAATCGAATTTCCCTCCCCTGTCAAAGAGGGAGACAGTACAAGATTGTAATTACTTATACAAGCCAAGAAAACAGAGTGCAGCCGGGTTAAGCCCAGGTGCTATGCAGGAGATATTAAATTCTAATAAAAATTACTGAATTATTAGTGTATAATTTTAATTTTAAGTTTGTATATTTTTTTATGGTATAGGGGAACAAACGTACAAATAGCGAAGTATGTAAGAAGTTTTTTTAATTCTTCTCAAAAATGATGATCCAAAGTATTAAAATCTCATTACATAAAAGTCAAATAATATTTCTGCTCATTATAGACGAAGCCGGATCCGCTTTTTAAATTAATTTCATTAAATTTTCACTTCACGTAATTATAAGACTTCCTCTATAATCACCGTCATAATTAAGGTCCTAACTCCAAGTCTTAAAGTCTCCGCGGCACTTATCTGAGGGTATTTATTACGTGTTTTAGAGAAAATATTCAGAGAGTAATAATTAAGGGTGGACTGGCACCGAAATAAATGTTACAATTAATTTAAGGGCGAAATTAAGGGCCATATTAAGTGAAGTTTAAACATTTAGAGAATGCCACTTAAAAATCAACATCAATCTCCTCCGCAAACAAACTCAGCGGGACTCATCAATATTGATGATCATCTAAATCAATAGATTACTTACAGTCGTCAGTCAGTTGCTTTTTTAAAAGGCAAAGGAGAAGTCGGAGCCATTTTCGTGACTACCGACGCCCATAGACATCCGCATAGAGACCATACAGATGCGCTGCCCTTCTATCTCCTCCCACCTCCATGGGCCATCGGCTACTTACACACCTACACACTTGTTTTTTATTCCTTTTTACAAAAAATAGTTAAGGATTACAAGAAATTTGGAACAGATTTATAATTACATTTTCTAATAAGCGAAAAAATATTATATATCTGGTAAAAATGAGTAGTTACTACCTATTTAATTTTCCGTGGCTGTAACCACAGGGCGCAGCTAGCGCTACTAAAGGATGGCATACGTTTCTAAATCACTCGTAACAGCATCAGATATAGGAAAGAGCTAGCAAGTGAAGGGAAAAATTGATATCGACTAATAATATCGATGTAAAAAATTTACTATAGAGACAGTTAAATATAAAGATATACTAAGAGGTATTTAAGCTGGCACGATCGAAATCATACCTTTCGATATAATAATATGATACCACTTTTAAAGTGATTTGTGCGGTTCAACCATTGTATCTGATGATCCATTGGGAGAAGAAGTGATATAAGGCAATGCATCTACATAATATTATGAGGATGTTAATAGGCATTGGTAGCCACCAATGGGTTCGAATGCTTTTTCTCCCCTATGCTATTAGAAAAAGTAATTCTAATGGTTTTACATTTTTTTATTCCACAATTTCTTAATTATTCAGTCTTATTCAACGGTAATTTATCGTAAAAGATGAAATAAACATTTTTAAATTATATTTACGAATCATTGTAACTATTATGTCAATTCCATATTTTTATAATTTTTCACCTTTTATACGGGTTTATCATTAACATTAATTCTTTTACATTCACTTATTGTTGCTCTCCTGATAACTTTAGTTTTTATAGATCCGACATTCCTTTTATGACCAGTATTCAAACTTCATATTAGGAAAATGTTAAAAATTTAGGATTGTTGGTATCTACTTGCACAGTCGCTAAACATTAAAAATGTTTTTGAATTTTTATTCAATTATTTTAGTAACCTCAAAATTTTTCACAATGAACAATTGGGCTCGACGAAAAGCTTATTCTTACTTACTACTTACTTACTTACTTACTGATTCCTTTTATTTCCTTTCTTTTCTTTTGAGCGGTTGCGCTTGTGTTTTTATAACTTATTATGAATATCGATAGACTTGAGACACCGGTGCATCTCTATCGCAGCATAAAGCCCGGGTTTGTTTTTTTTTAACTTCTTATTAAGAATATCGATATACTTAAGACTGATGCATCCCTATCGCATAAAGCCCTACAGTTTACAATGTAATCGATACGACCTCCATTATTTTCCACCCTCCGCACCACAAAAGCAAGAAATAAAACCAGACAAGTGTGAGGATTTAAACTCACCCACAGCTCTCTTAAACTACATATATCTATAGGTACTTTTGGAATGTTACTTAAGTTGTTTTTTTGTTGAAATTTTCTACTAGAATTCACTAGAAAAAACAGTAATGGTTAGATAATGTACCACACAGATTGACACAAACCTAAACATAATTCTTAGATTATTTAGGTTCAATTGAACTACCCTCATATAATTTATTGTATACCTGATAATGAGTTATCAAAACCGGTCGTATTTATTGTAATAAAATAAATAAAAAGTATAAAATGAATTTCCATTAAGAAGTGACAATATTATTTCAAATATCAAAATACTCACTTCGTACTACAAATATAAGTTTCAAGGATAGTTTTCTGTATTTTTTCATATTATGCTACTCCATAGGTACTACGGACAAACACGATTTAAATGAAAGTAATGTTCGCGATACAATTTGCTTATAAGTGACTTGATCCACACTCAATCTCACCTAAAACCCTTTGAGAAATCATAACAGAGAGTTTGCACAAAAAACTAAATCTGTCTTGGGACCCGCGGGAAATTTAATCGGAACAAAATATGAGAACTGAGACGTGATTCAAATTTCTTTCTAGACAAAGCACGAGAGAGCACACGCTTACAGTTAAATACTCTTTCTGTATCTCTTTTTATCGCTCTCTTTCACACTCCCTCTATTTGGGTAGCGATGCCTTTTTTTCATCCCGTTTCCAAAACGATTCCCAAAGAAATTTCACAATGGATTTTTTATATAGTTTCAGTACAAGAGCACAAACGAGCAGTCGAAGCCATTTTAATGACTATCGTCGTAAATAGACATCCACACAGAAGTTTACACATGCGTTATCCTCCTTTCTTGTCCCACCTCCAAGGGCCACCGGCTACTTACATGCCGCACGAAACGCGACAGCACACCTGTCACTTCAAGACGGTTTCGTGTAAGCGAGATGTACCTCCCCGGTCATGCCGGACTAACTCGGCTGCACGCATGCAGCTTGGCACTACCTCTTGCTACGGTTGCGATGCCACGCAAGCACGATTTGAATTTTAAAATTTCTTGTATTCAATCGAATCGAATTTCAAATTAATTTAAATCTTAAATTTCAAACGGTTCGAATTTCTGAATTATTTGAATTTAATTACTTCGCGTGGGCGTCAGATCTGGCATTAGTTTAGGAATCGACAATCGAAATGGTGTGTTTGTTTGATTGTGTCGTTCTAAAATTAACTTGGCCAGCTCTAAACGATGCATTACAGCGTTAGGTAAACAGTTACTTCGGTAATGTGACCATGGCTCAGGTAAATATTTGCACTTTATCTGCGTGTGTTTACTGCTGCGCGAAGTGCGCATTGTGCTCTCAATTCAAATATATATATTTTTTTTAGATTAGTTAGATTTTTTTAAGAGGCTCTTCGATACTTCTTGCAGGCCACTTTTTCTGTTTGAAAATTATCATGATATAAACTAACCTCCATAGGTTGGCTATCAATAATATTAAATTGTTTTTTTTGTATTATAAGGAGGCAAACGCATAGTTGGAGTTCTTTGACGACGATCGGCTGCAGTTAAGAGCATTGGTAGTTCTCAAAAGAAAGTGACTGAGTCGAAAATACTGAGTATTCTTTTTATTGACGGCCAGGCTGGCGCAGTGGTACAGAGCTCGGATAACTGGAGCATGTTATTTATTATTATTAAACACAAATATGTAACATCATAACAGAAAAAGTCCAAGTCGATGATACATTTAAAATATAAATTTACAAATAACAAATTATCAGGTACATATTACACTATTTTATACATATTAACTATTGTCATTATACATATTCTAAAACCTTCTGCGACAAACTGAGGAGTTTCGGCAGGTTGTGGCTAAATATATCGACGTCGTTGTCCGCAAGCACGTTTATTAAATGGATGGCGCGTGATATTGGAGATGCATGGAGCAGGGCAGCACGCGACACACGTACTTCACGAGGGCCGCGTCCCTCCGAACGGACAACTTGCAGTAGCCGACCATGCCCAGCACAAACAGGCTTGGGTACATTAATGGATAATACGGGTAGACGCCATACTCCTTTAGGTACAGGTATCGTGCGAACTTGTGTTGAATTTTTTCAATCATCGCCTTGTATTTACTCTCATAAGGACTCCATGTGATTGAATTAGTTTCCAAATGACTGCGTAATAAGGCGTTATAAATATTTTTATAGTACCTACTCACATTGCTAAAATTTGCGCATTGTCTTAAAATAAAACCAAGGTTTCTAAAAGACTGGGCGCAGACTTTATCAATGTGGTGACGGAAAGTCAGATCAGGCATTATTTCAACGATTAAATCTCGAACACGCGTCGCTCGTCGCATCACCGAGTTCCCGACCGTGAACTGGTGGTGAAGAGGGGCGCGCGCGCGCGTGTATGAGATAATGCTGCACTTTCCTGCATTAAAAAACAGCTTGTTGGATTCGCTCCATTTTACTACTCTTTCTATATCCCGTTGAAGCCGATCGCAGTCTAAGTCATCTCTAACGGTGAGAAATAGTTTTAAATCATCCGCGAACAACAAGCACTGGGCCTCCTTAACGACATCCGAGAGATCGTTTATCATTATGAGAAATTCGAGAGGTCCGAGATTGCTTCCCTGACTTACTCCCGAATGGGTGTAGTACGGTCAGGCGTACATCACTCGCTCGAGGTCACGCGTTTTATACCTACGGCTCGGGCTATCTTCGAAGATATCTGCGACACAGGGCCGTCGCACGCTCGCGCGTTCGCGCGCAAAAATGCCGAAACTAACTAACAATCGTGAAGTGCATGAGTGTAAAAGTAAAAAAAAATCTACCTACCTATTTATTAATAGGTATACGTAATATATTTCCAAATACTTACTTTTTCAAATACATATTCAAGTTTCTACCTGTTTATTAATATCGAGTAAAGAATGCTTAAACATTACTTTTGTTGTACGGGAGCCCATGTTTGATATTTACTTAATTTTTATTTAATTATTATTTATTCTGTGAAAATTTCAGCGTTCTAACTATCACGGTTTATAAGATACAGTCTAGTGACAGACATACAACGGAGGCTTAATAATAGGGTCCCATTTTTACTTTTTAGGTACGGAAACCTAAAACATACATGTATTGTAAATAATATAAATATTATGTAGGTACCTACTACGTACTTAGGTACTTATTTTTTCTAGTACCTACCCGTTGCTTTTTTTATAGTACATATAGGGGACAAACGATCAGCCAAAACCAAAAAGAAGTCCATGAAAATTCAAACTTTTTTATTATCTGTTATTTATCGGTTTTTATTTTTGCTATGGATTATTCCATCTAAAAACATATTTAGTTTCATACTGAATAATGTGTATACATCTATTAAACTAATTCACGAATAAAAATTATTAATATTTCACAATATTTGTTAAATGTTACTAAAATCATGTTACTAACAACCCTTGCGCATTTGTTTTATGACATGTTTGCACGTAAGCCATACAATCTGCATCTCTATGCAAGCGTAAATAAGGTGCATTTTTCTTCGCTGCGAACATAAGCGAGATTTTGTAGGTAATTATAGCGGTAGGTATTTGCACTTTTGTATGGGAGTGAAGTATCTGTTAGGTTTATTAATCTGTGGTACGGTCTCGAGTCGTAACCCGTCGTGTTGAGCCAGGGATCGCGGGTTCGAATCCCGCCTAGGTCATGGATATTTATCTAAGTATTATAGGTATTTCTATAATAAAAATTTAAAATACAACTACCTATAAAATTTCTTGAATTTATAAAACATAATAAATATATTTCCGTTGTCTAGTACCCGTAACACAAGTCCTTTCGGTACTTAGCACGGGGCTAGACTAACGTAGTGAGATATGTCCTCAGATATTATTATTATTATTATAGAGTTGCAACTCACGGAAATTAAAACACCTACCCCGAATTGTCTGTATGTCCGTCTCGATTTCCTAAATCATATGTATCTAGTGAATATCTATATTAGTAACATTATCTGCTTTCTCACGGTGAAATTCACCGTGATCACTGGCCTAACTAGATCTACTTCTGGTACTGCATCTACCCGGACTGGCTACTACTAGAGATGTCATAATTGCAATAAAGTATCGATTTATCGGTAAAATATGAAAAAAATATAATCGATATCATTATTATTAAACAAGAACAACGATAACAAAACACTAATTATTTATTAATAATATAAATAATTAATTATTAATCAAACCAATATTTATGTGATATAGACATAATATGAAAAACACTTTGATTCATGTAATCGACCAACATCTATTAGTGCGAGATTTACAGCAGATGCCAATCTTTAAGAAAACCGAAGACACAGGCGAGTCGAGTCGACCAAAAACAAAAAATATATCGTTTTTGATACAATTTCGATTTTAGATATTTTACTATCGATATTTCGATTTATCATTGCAAAAGATATCGCCCAAAAGTATCAATATATCTAATTGAAAATATATATCGATATATCAATGTATCGATATTTTTTCAACAAGCCTAGCTACTGCGGAATTTTCATCTATTTAATTTTCTTATATCTCTCTCTCTATATATATATAAAATTCTTGATTTTTAAGAGAGGAAAAAGTCTGTCCGACTATGCAGGTATGATACTAATACGATTTCTTCCGGGCCTCACGTTTAAAGGGACCCCGCTTTGATAGCGGGTAAATTTGGCTAAGTTTACAAAGCATACATGGCCTGTGGCAATTGTGACGTTGTTGCTCAAAATATTCAGGGGCCAGTGAATAGAATGTTGCTAATTCTTCAGAGCCCTGGAGTTCCGCTCTTCTAAGCCCCAGCCTAGATCCGGCGCTGCGAACATTGGCTCCCAGGAGCGTACGGACACGTATGTGGTCAGTAGGTTTCGTGCAAGTGAGAGGTACCTCCCCGGTCGTGCCGGCCCAATTCGGCTGCATGCATGCATACAGCGTGGGACTTCTCTCACATCTATTGTATATAATAAAACTGTAGAAGACGTCATTCTGTCTTGTGTCTTGTGCGGCTTTCACGCAAAAACTACTGGGCGGATTTGGATGAAACATATATACATATATAATGAACATACATACATAATGAAACATAACATAAAATGTTAGTAACATTTAGGATATAATTTATCAATATATAATAATGCTGCAGTCAGTATCTCGACTTGAAATACACAATTTTAAAGCAAAATAACTGATTGACGATTCGACCACATAACATTACACGTTACCATGACAACATATTTTGACAAGACGACTATCGGGTCAACTAGTACTTCATAAATCAGTAATGTATGTACAATGTTAATTGACATCAATATATTGTCAATACGAGAGACACAACTAATGGCCGGCGTTAATAACGGACTCTTGTAAGTCATTAATCATGGTCACCGTAGCGATGACGTCACGACGTGCTACAATAGGATAAACACTCTGAATAAACATAAGAGGCGTAGTAATGGCGTCGCTAACCGAATGCTGCTGAATATGTACATTTTCACGTGTTTCCCTTTTTTTAGTTTTACTTTATTTACTAGACATAGGAATGGTTACCAAAGCTGAAATTCTTTGACACTTTAATATTTTAGTACAAGGTAGTGCCATGCTATATTTCAGCCGAAGTGGGAGAGTACGACCTCTCCCGATTCGTCTGGCTCGCACGATACGGTCAGAACAGTTAAGCTATCGCGTTTGTTGTTGTCTTGAGATTCGATTGGCCCATGGGAGAAGCAACACGTCTGCGCAACTACTATACGGATGTCTACGGGCGTCGGTAGCAATGAAAATTGCTCCGACTGCTCGTTTGCCCAACACCATAACAAAAAAAAGAAAAAAAATGTGATGACGTTATTATCTTCGGAGACAATGAGATTGACGTATGTACTAGCGTATACACCACCGCTGAAAGGCTCATACATCGCACTAAGTTACTTAATTATTAAAGTAATTACTCCGCGAACTAAGTTATGTGAGTCAAATTGAGTTGGAATATTGCGAGCGTATAATATCGCCCCTGACATTGTACGGTCGCATGGAGACAAGTCCTTTTTACGAGTGAGTCGGCAAAGGGACGTATATCATTTTTTAAAGCAAGTAAGCTGTTGAATGCGTGCACGTTACGAAAAATGTGATCAGGCAAGACGAACGGAAATTGAGTGGGATTAAAGTTTGTAAAGACAGAAAGAAAGAAAGTTACGTTTCTTATATGCTGTAGGAGCAAGAAACATTTTTTTTCTCTTTCATAACCAGTTAAGTTTCGTATATTTTACTGCAGTCTTGTGGCCTAAAGAACACACAGTTTTTTTATAGTGTAAGGGGGCAAACGAGCAGTCATTTTTATGACTTCAGACGCCCATCGATGCATAGAGGTTGTACAAATGTGCCTACCGAGTGCTCATACAGCACCAAAATCAACAGCACAGCTGTCGCTTAAAGCGGATTTCGTGTAAGCGAGAGGTACTTCACCGGAAAGTCGGCTGCTTGCATAAATGCAGCACGGAACTACCACTTACTAATCGTACTCTCTTACTCTCGTGAAATATGAAACGGAAATTCGTCACAACGGCCTGACTTTTCTAGTTTTAAAGTAGTGTTCGGCAGGATAAATATTTTGAGATCGCAGTAGTGACAATGTTTTTATTTGTATAGAAGAGAGGTAGGCAAGCAGATCATCTGCGAATTGAAGTTGTCCTGCTTTATCAAAAATAGCCTATATTTTATATAAATATATATTTATTGTTTTTAAATATCGTATGTGTGACATGTGTTGTACAAGTAACTGAGTTCCTAAGCGGCAGATTAAACATTGTGTTATTTATTGTCTGTCTAAGAACTTAAGCTCGCAGCCATACTCACAAATATTCGCGTATTTGTGGTGCAGAGGAGTAATCTGTTATCTGACCCGTCCTTCCCTTCATTGTAAATTCGCTTAACATACAACAGCATGGCTGTCACTTCGCGGCGATGTTATGGGAGCAAGAGATACGCCGGCCAATCCTCCTACAACATGGTCTTACGAAGTGTAGTGTCAAAAGTTATTTATGCTCCATCGGCGCTACTAACTATTCTTTAAACTATACAAAATAATTTAAGACATAATAAGTTGTTTTGAATCCTACCAATATTTAACGCGTTTTAACACTCAAATTAGTCAACCGATCATCGTGCTACTTTATACACATATTCCTAGAGGATATAGAAATTACATATAGTATTTTTTATTACAAAAATATAGAAGGGTAAGGAAGAAATATAAAAATATTATTCTACCAGATATTGGAATTCTATTGCAGTTTTATTTCAACGTAATTTTCATTGATATTTGTTGACGGGCGGCAAAGAGAGAGAGAAGCCGCGGAGAAAACCTAGTAGTTTCTAGTAGGAAGTATATATAGTTTATGTATATAGATGATCTATTATAATCACAAGACCCCAACATTAATTTACTACACCTGTGATTATCAAACTTCTCCGTCTATACAATTTAATCCGGAGTCCAAAGAAGCGCCACCGAACCTCACGTCGCTTATCTCACAATTTCGTCCAAGAAAACAAATATTAAACCCACTTGCGACAAGATTTATGTCTCGAGTAATATTACGAGCTGTCAGAAAAACTCTCGACAATAATTACGAACACTTATCACAGGAGAAGACGTTGAAACCAATTGTTGTGGGTTCGATGCTTTGTCTAATTTCGGATATTATGACTGAATCTTACTGGATCTTATTCAGTAAGAACTGAAAATAAACAGAAGGAGTTTTTTTTGTAAAGTTAATTGTATAGTCAGTTTTGATAGAAATGTAACTTTGGTGTCATAAGTTGCCAAACAAACAACAATGTTGATTATCAGATTTGGCTATTCAATTGTGCATACATAATTTTTGACTTGCTAATTATTTACGCTGATTTGCTGTCCATTTCTTGGTCACCCAACAGCCTCACTTACTAGTGAAAACTTTAATTGCTATTCCTACTGTATATTGCATGTGAGTTTTCTGAGTAATCCAAATAAATGTAACAGTGGATTTATCTACAAACTAGGTGTGCCCCGCGGTTTCACCTGCGTTTAATTTAAGAAATCCATATAAATTTAAACATTCTATTTCATTCCCTTAGGGGTTGAATTTCTAAAAATCCTTTTTTAGCAAATGCCTACATCATAATATCTACCTACATGCCATTTTTCAGCCCCATCCGTCTAAAGGTTTGAGCTGTGCGTTGATAGATCACTATTTCAGTCACCTTTGAGTTTTATATACCTAGTCTAGCCAGAACTTCTGTTACAAAGAAAAAAAATATTTTTTTAATTGCAAGTAACATTTATTACTTTAGAGTGTTGTTAGTTTAATACACAAATATACAACAACTAAAAAAAATTAAAATGTTATTCAAAGTGGTCTCCATTGGCTGCAATAGAGTCCTTTAAACGTTGAGGCCAGTTTTCAATGGAAGCACGCACTCTCTCCATGGGGAAATTCTTCACTGCCAGTCGTATGGATTAAACAATCCATACGGACTATACCACCATAGGAGGCCATAGAGACTCCAAATTATCATGGCGTATAGAGCAAGCTGTACCTACTCTCTAAAACTGTTCATTTGATCAAATTCTGATCATTAAACCTTGAGGCCAGCGGAATAACATCGGGACTAGACGACAGCCATTCTTCAGCTTGAGACGTTTGCTTCCAAAGACTGCATGGACAGAGTAAAAGAGGACAGAGCAATGAACGGTAAACGGCGGTTGTAACAGTATTTGTGGCCAGACCTATCTACAAACGTATTTTCCTCACAAATGCTCCCTGTACATAGACCTATGGTTAAAGATATATTAAATGTTTGGTTCGCATTCCCGTCAGTCGACGCCATCAATATGTCAGCCAATATCCTCCCTTGTGTTTCACGAAACGGCCCTCACGACGTGAACGACTTAAAACCGGCCCAAGAATGTAATATTATATTCTCTTTTTGTTTATTTTACTATTTGGGCTTTGTGTTCCCATCTCGATTTCAAAAGATAGCTGTTATTATTATTTTTTTATGATGTAAGGTGGCAAACTAGCAGTTGGAGCCATGTTTATGACTAGCGACGCCCTCAGACATCCGCATAGAGGTTATACAGATGCGCAGCCCTCCTTTCTCCTCCCACCTCCATGGGCCATTATATCTATAATATATTGTTAAGTTATTCTTATTTTTATTTTTTTTTATAGTATAAGATGCAAACGAGCAAAGAGGTCATCTGATGTATGTACCAACGCCCACAGACATCCGTAACACATTTTAGTAAGTTTAACTATACTTATTATTGAGAAAAATAGAGAACCTAGTTATGTGAAGGTATTCTTTATTTTGCACTGATATACTCTTTATCTTAAAACCAATTCTTGGAATATATTTTAAGTAGATGAAAAAGCGGAGATAATCTAGATTATTTAATTACTTTTTTTCTATCTTAGGATACCTGGAAAATTTTAAGTACTCTGAATTATTGACCCATTACTATACGGTGAGAATGTTTTAAATATTTTAAGACATCGAGCTAAATTAAAATGTAACCTTTTGCGCTCCGAGCAGCAGGCGCATACGGCCAGTATCAAATATAGAAACAGAATCGTTTTTTGATCTTATTTCTTTTCACTTACAAGGTCTCCATTGCTGAATTTATATTTGAACGTCCAATACACTTAAGTGAATGAAATGGGATCTTAGAAAGTCAAGATCACGAAAAAAAGATAAACTCGATCGCCAGGGCGAAGCAATTTGCAAAATGATACTAATTAATGGAACAGTCTGAACTATAACAATGTATTTTAAAGCTCAGAATGAAAAAGAAAATTACGAAAGTACTTTGGTAAATTTTAACTTCATTATTTTATTTTTAACATAAAAAATGGAGATTATCAGTAGGACAAGTATGTATATAATGTTGTTGGAATAAATTAATGATATTCAATATAATGCACTATTACTGAACACATGTTTAAAAACAAATATAAATTCACGTATACCTACTATTATACTGCCTTTATTCAAACTCTAATCGCTATTTATTTTTCTTCAAATAATCATTGTCTCTAGTTAATTCTCTTTATAAATTAAGATTTATATTCCTTTCGTAATATTCTCCTTTATTTTCATAATATCGCTTGCATTATAAAGTAGCCATTTCGTTCTAAAACCGTTAGCTGACTGAGACTGAGACTGTTTACAGAAGGTTAACGTCCGGCGTCCTCGCACACATTGTTGCAAGTTTTGTCACGTTGCACAAATGACAGTTTTTATATTAAAATTCTCCTAGCAGCAGCAGCAATAATAACATTGTTTTACTATTGTCATATTATGCAATCTATATTATGAGATCACTGAAGAATTTTCTAAATTTCCTAAAGTGATTGAGATCAAAATATATGATATGGTTAATAATTTTTGATACTTAGTTTGTGAAGGTTTAGCTAGAGGTAAGAAGTTTCAATAAAAAATGATAGGAATGTTGTCGAGTACTGAACAATAATCGAAAATTTATGACCATATTTTTTATACATTACGGTTCTGCCCCTCACTAAGTATCTGTACAGAATAGCACTACCATTTACAGAGTTACTTTATGATCGCCGCACACTTATCAACTCGGAAAGGGATCGTAAACACCTCGCCTAAAAATGTGAAGACGATATGATTACGGCTCGGCTATTAACCGGCTCGAGGTGATACGGTTACGATTCCTTTTTCGAGATGATAAGTGTGCGGCGACCATTAATGATTCTAATACTTGTTCGAATCTTATATTTCGAATCTTCCCGTAAATTGA
>LUGF01029294.1:27143-41350 GCA_001625245.1 Calycopis cecrops | reverse complement strand
CTGCAAAAGGGCACTGGCATTATTCCCTGAGACTAAACTAACATCGTCGTTCTGACTGTTAGGAGCCGAACGTGTGTGCTGTTGTCTGTCAGGGTGAAGTTGTGGTCGGAACTGTGTCCGCGTCCGGATCCCCCGGACGGGGTGTAGAGTACCTACATCGCGGGTGTGTGTCTGTCTTTGTTTACGTTAACAGTTGTAGTGATAATGTCGTCGGCGTCAGCCAGAACATGTCTGGGACGGCGACCGACATTAGTCACGCAGTCGGGGTTGTAATCCGCTGCTTTCGTGACAAGGGGGTTGGGGTGAGAGGTGGCCCTATCGAAATGAGAGCCTGTTTCTGTATGTAAGCACCCTTATGTTCTATCATACAGGTCCATAAATGGTTCGAAACGCAATTGTACATCTACGATGGTGTCGATGCAGATGTTAGCTACATGAAGAGGTAAGCGTAGTACATTGAGTTGAGTGACACATTGAGTGTAATTGTTACATTGCGACATGGCCTAGGCCCTGTCCTTTTTTATGGTAAAGGGGGGTCAAACAAGCAGTCGGATACATTTTCACTACTACTGACGCCCATAGATATCCGCATAGTGACATAGTGACACATTCCAAAACAAATAGTTTCGATTTTTCGTTTTGCTTTAATATTTATAACCTTACATTAAGATTACATTTTTTATATATATAAATGAATGTTTATCTGTATGTCCTTTATAGAATCGTAAACTATACATTTGATCATTTGATGATCTTAAGCAAAGTTGTTTGTTCATGAGCCCATGAAGGTAAGAAATTGGTCGTACCAACTCAGAAGAGTGTGTACGACCAATTTTCGACAGATGGCGCCACGCGTAGCAACGCACGCGTGGTGCAGCTAGTTGAATAATAAAATAAAACAACAGAATAAGAACAATGAAGGATATTTAGTTTCAAAAAAATAATAGTGTCTTGGGCTGTACTTACGTAAAAACGGCGACGTACCTAAGAGTGTCAATATTTTTTCAGGTACTGAAATAACATTTTTTTTCTCTTCAATTATTATATTGTCTGCCATCTTTTCATTTATTATACAAAGCCTACATTTTTGTCTCGTGTTTATTTTTCTTACTCCAAGTCTAGCAAATTATAAAAACAATAACCGCAAATTAAAAAAAGGAAGATCGAAAAGAAACATTTATATTACGCTAATATCAAATATTAATTTGAGTGTGTCTTCTCTAATGTGAAAAGTCGCGGCCACAAAAATCTAACAGATTTTTTTTTGTCACTGGAAAAAAATCATACACGAAACATTTTTTGCTCCTATAGTAATATAAGCAACGTAACTCTCTCTCCGTCACTAATTTATATCTCGATTTCAACTTCCGTTGGTCTCGCCCAAATCTGGGGGCTCGGCAGTGCCCCCGTCAAGTCGAGCAAAAAAGTGGCACGGCTGTACCATCCTCTTCTCGAAGCAATTCAGGCCAATTTCGATCCCCTATTGGGGATCGAAATATTTAACTTGGTAGAGGATAAAACAGGAAGCCTAAAGAATGAACTAACTGCTTAGATATCAATATTAAAAATCTTTTACATTTTAAATAAAAACATCGACTTCGCCATCGCATGAATCGATTATTTAGTACCTATGTATCACACCACACAGCATTTCGAGCCAGCAATCTGGTTTCTCACCAAAGTCTTTCCGAATGGACTACTAAACAATCAAATCATGCGATGGCCATGTCGATGTTTTTATTTAAAATGTAAAAGATAATATTGATATTATAATAACCTAAGACAGAAGGTTTCTTAAGTAGGGACCAAATAAATTAACCGACTTGCTATTGCATATCTCGCAACTTTTTGTGGTAGAAAGACTGAGCGGCGAGACAGGATTTTTTACAGGATCCTTTTGTTGGGATACACTTTTCATAATGCTCACGAGAATTCATCAGCTTACTCCCCAAGTGCGCGCGTAAACAAGTTTTACTACAATAATCAACAATATAGTTTGGATAATCACACTTGCTTAAAAGATGAATAAACGTTTAGCTGCTTGGGACTTACATAGCGGGGATTCTGTAAATATATTTTGTAGTCTGTTATGACGATTACGAAGCTTATTGATAATAAAATAAAAAAAAAAATTGTGTGCGTTAATCCACGCAACTGAAGCAAAACTTAATTATTGATTTTCATTATCGTAGTTAGTATGATATAACATATCAAATGATATCTGAATAATCGGGCGAGGCTAACGCTCTCGCCAGCTTACTCCCCAAGTCAAGCGCACGTGTAGAAGTTTTACTTCAATAACTGGATTATTGGCCATGGAGCTGGAGGAGGAAGGAAAGCAAGGTCTCTGTAGATATGCGGATGCCTATGGGCGTCGGTAGTCATGCTTGCTTGTTTGGGCCCTACAATAATAAAAATACCACAAGTACTTACCGACGACGTCGATGAATCTCGTGGCGATCTGCGTCGCGAAGGACGGGGAGTCTGCGGTCACCTCGCAGCTGAAGTTCCCCGCCAGCCCCAGCTCCAGGCGCCGCAGCAGCACCTGCGTCCCGTTCGACCGGTTCATCTGTGACGCAACCGTCTAATTAATGTCTCACACGTAATAACGACACATCTTCAAGCCACGTCCATAACTAAGCAGAGGAAAGAGTGCCACATATCACAGATCTTTATTTTATGTATTTAGTGTACTAAAAACGGGGTCAAACGAATAATATATATAAATATAAAAATATTCTAAGATAAAGTTTCTAACTGTGTATTTAGTATGGATAAGATTCGTAAATATTATTTAGATCGATTAACCTAAAGTGATAATCTTTAGCATTAACATATTATGCTATATGTTATTTATTAATGTTGTAAGCTCCAATACTAACTAAACTAATTAATATAGTATTCAGTATACATATTATATTATAGTTATGTAATATAGCATATGGTATTGGTTTTAGCGGAACTATTGGATTTGGAGTTGGTCAATAACGATTAACTTTTTTGGACAAATAGTAATAAGTTTATCCCTATTTATTTTTCTGCTTTGCATCTAGTCTTAACATATAAGATTTTCAAAGTTCAATTTACAGTACTGTTTTAAGGCAACCCAACAAAGTCCAAAAAAGCAAAAAGGAAAAACAAATGAGGGTCCTAGCAACTTTGTTAGAACTTTTTACTTATAAGGTATGTATTTAATATTTTCTATTTTATAAGTATACTTATATATGTACAATAGACACAAAAATCTTTATAGATATTTTAATATTTGATAACATACAACACATATCAGCTATTACATTTTTGCGATGAAGCTCAGGATAGAGACAAGTGGAAACAATAGGAGAAGACTTTTGGCAAACAATGGGACACATAATATAGGTCTGATATAATAAAAATAATATAATAATTAAACTTTTAGCAAGTGTAAGTAAGTATAATTAAATACCCAATAAATT
The DNA here is from genome assembly GCA_001625245.1 of Calycopis cecrops. Lineage (NCBI taxonomy): Eukaryota > Metazoa > Arthropoda > Insecta > Lepidoptera > Lycaenidae > Calycopis > Calycopis cecrops. The sequence goes on along the minus strand of LUGF01029294.1, from coordinate 37,895 downwards.
ATATTTATTTACACTAATGTTGTAACATTCTACTTATGTTTCCAATACTTGGCTTATAATGACTACTGTTATAGCTCAGACAACAAAAAACTCAATTTAAGCAATTTGACATGATGTTATAATATCCAAATCGATATCGTAAAATCTCATTATAACACTGTGTGAGAGCGAGAGGGAGAGAGTCAAAATCCTTAACAGCGCGCGCTCGCTCCTGATTGGCCCAGAGCGCTGCAGCTGCGCTCTCATTAGTTCAATGCCAGCTTACGAAGGATTTGCGAGAAAGAGACAAAGCTCTACAAAAAAATGAAAGCAAAAATGAACGCCACAGACGACGAATAATCTACTGTTTAGTATGAATTTAAAAGTAAAGTAATGTGATTTTTTCACATTATATTTCAACATTGAAGCTAGTATTTTAACATTGAATTATAAAAAGTATATATTTACGCGCCGCAATTTTTGCAATCAAATTAAAGTATTTAATAAAAATATTAATTTTCAAGAACATTTTAAATCGTCGGTCAAGCAGTCGTCGCCACGTCGGTCGGTCAAACAGTCGTCGCCTTGTCGGTCAAGCAGTCGTCGCCTCGTCGGTAAAACAGTCGTCGGTCGGACAATACACGTACCTACTTACGCGTGAATTTAATGTTTCGCAATGTTCGATTAATTGATTAATTGCATTAGTGAAGATAAATTAGTGTATGCAACTGCATATAACACGGGTATTAAAACACTCGTTAGGTACTATTTTGAAACTCGCGTTCGCTCGTTTCAAAAAGTCAAACTCGTGTTTTAATACCCTTCTTTATATGACAGTTGCATAAACTACTATTATTTGGTATATTTACATATCAGACTGTAAACATTCAGCGTCGGATGAGGAGACGAGAAAGTACTACTCCGTATAAATGCTTGATACACAAAATATTGACGGATAAATCATTTTTAATTACTAAAAAGGTTAATGATTACACTAGTATTATAATTCACAAGTAAGCACATTTGTAGTTAACTGAGAGCCGACTGCCGAGAGTCGACTCGTGACCACGGCTGGTGCAACCTGGCGAAACGTCGAGTAGGTACCTATATTATGTTTTCGTCAGTAACTTTATTAAATATTTTATCGTGTTAAAACCCCTAGAGTGATTACAAAATGTGTAACAAACGAAATTCTCAAACAAATATTAGCACACAAATTTTGTTTGTAATTAACAAGATAAATTTTGATTACATAATCTGTATTCTAATTTACATGCGTGTTGGATAAACATAGCTAGAATACTGTTTGGTTTGATGCTTCAGCATTTAGGATTCCCTATTTTAAGGAGAAAAACACGTAACCCTTATAGGATCACTTTGTCTGTCTGTCTGTACGACTGTAAATGAATTTTCTCCGAAATGCATAAAAGGATCAAGCTAAAATTAATAATATATACTGAGGGTTCAATAACAGACGCCGATACTCACTGATCTTTTTTTATATATAGTACTAGCTGACCCGACAGACGCCTTGTCATCACTGGAAAATATGTTGTCAAGGTAACGTGTAAAGTTATGTGGCCGAATTGTCAACCCGTTACATTACCCTCTTTTGACGCCGGCATATACATTTACGTATGATACCTCTCCTAGGTATGGATGATCCCGGATGGAGCCCCTAGACCTAGGTAGGGAATGTAATACAGACTAAGCCCCTACGGGTGCCTTCAGCCGCTATAATTGGAGGGTCTCGGATCAACAGGCAACAGGCTGGCCTCGGTGAAGTGGCCGTCTCTAAAGAGTCCCTAGTACAACATCAGAACCGTGCAATGGGCTCAGGTTCTCATCCTGACCCCTGGCCCCAGTACTGCAGTCGGCGTGCTGTTAGAACACGACAGAAGAGGATAACTATACTTTAGTTTACCCACGATTGAAAAATTGAAAATTTTTCATTAACTGATAAACACACAGATATTATTATCTGATATATAGTTGGTTATGCAGCTATTTATCCAAGGAATGGAAAATCGACCCAAAGTTATTTATTTTAAACTATTCTTTCAATTTTAAATTTTATATTTTGATTTCTGAACGACATGACAGTACGAACATCAATTAATGTTCGACAGGTAGGGATAGTTTCTATAGGAAAACGAAATTGGTGTTTTTACTAAATTTCTAGCATTTTTTCGTAAATACGAACCTTTTAAACCTACCCTAAGCTTTATTTGTCCACAGATATTTATTATAATATACATAGGTGTTATACATAGATGACAAAGGTAATTTCTTACATAGTACCACTTGCTTTGTGGTACTGATATTCAACAAAATCACGAACCTCATCAGTTTACCAAAAAAAAAAAACCATTTCAGATGCTACAAATTACATTAATTAGCATAAAAATAATTGCGATGCGTAATATCGTTCATGCAGTAGGTATAAATAATGCATGTTTTCAGAGTTAAATAATTACCAGATACATTTCATATCGTTGTTGTTTGAAAATGTTTTCGTATTAATCACGGTATATTCAGTAAGAGGTAGTGCCATACTGCATGCATGCAGCCGAATTGGGCCAGCACGGCCAGGGAGGTACCTCTCACTTACACGACACCGGCGTAAATTGACAGCTATGTTGTCGCGTTTCGTGCGGTGTGTAAGTAGCCGGTGGCCCATGGAGGTGGGAGGAGAAAGGAGGGCAGTCCATCTGTATAACCTCTATATATGTCGGTAGTTAGAAAAATTGCACTGATTGCCCGTTTTCCCATCTATATCATACAAAAAAAAACCTACATAGCTCAACATTTTAATGGGCTGTTTTTACGTACAATGGCTGGGTTCATAAGGGGACTCGCGGGTTCAAGTTGAAAGCTTACAGGAGATTCGTGCAGGTAAGCAACAAAATCGTTTCGAATGCTTGCACAGTATTTCGGAGAGTATTCGAGAGTTCTGTGCTATAATTTTATAAGAAATGTCCCTTCCACTGTATATTATGTACCGGGGTACAAAAAGGTTTTATAACTATGTAAAAGCTAAAAACATATTACTTTTGATAATGTTACACTCCGGGTTTCGGCACTGACGTCATATCCATATACCCGTCGATATTGATACTATGTAAAATTTTGGTGATCGTCATTAACATTGAAGGGAAGTTTTTATTATTTTTTTTATAGTGAAATGGGGCAAATGAGCGGTCGGAGGCCATTTTCATAACTACTGACGCCCATAGACATCCGCATAGAGGCTATACAGATGGACTGCCCGCCTCCCACCTTTATGGGCCACAGGCTACTTACACACCGCACGAAACGCGACAGCATAGCTGTCACTTTACGCAGGCATCGTAAATGCGAGAGGTATCTACACGGTCGTGCCGTCCCAATTCGGCTGCATTCATGCGTACAGCGTGGCACTACCTCTTACTAAACTTATTTCAATTGCATTGCAAGTAATCGAATATGGGTCCCGAGATAATAAGGGATGCCCTGAGATGTGTCTTTTTGACGTGAAGCGTCGTGTCGTTAAGTGAAGACTTTTATTACATATTATTATTATTATTTTTAACCTGGAGTGTCCCACTGTTGGGCAAAGGCCTCCCTACTCTGTTTCCACACCTCTCTATCATTTGCCAGACAGCACCAATCTTTCCGGAAAGAGTCCAGCTAATCACGCCATTGTCGACAGGGTCAGCCGCGTGGACGCTGGGCATTCTGAAGCGTCCAAAGAAAGGTACCTTTGGACCAGAGTTCCTCTTATATGCGACTGACGTGGCCAGCCCGGTTCCACTTTAACATTGCAGCCTTCCGAGTGACGTCCATTATCCCTGTTTTATTCCTAACCCGATCTGTCAATTTGATACCCAGAATACTTCACCCCATGGGTCTGTGGCAGATCGCGAGGGCGGATCTCTGCTGAAGTGTCAGGGACCATGCTTGGAAGACGTATGAACGAGGAGGATGCACACATCCATGAGTTTCCTCTTGAAGCATAGGGGAAGACCGCCCTTCATTAGATCTTTCATGGCCTAATATCTGCATTACACATTACCTTATGATTTATTTACGCTCATGGTGTTCTAGATTACAGCTCATTGTGTTCTTTATTAGTTTACCGGAAAGCTTAACTTTCACATTCATCCATACGAACACTTTGAAACACGTAATTGTCTGAATATTCATGCGGTCTCAATTCCTAAAGGCGTAGCGAGTGCCTCTACAGAACAAACATATCACACACCGTATTATAGAAGTGCAAACGAACAGGTAAGTGAATATAACATAAAAGTGTTTCACAATAAAAAAGTGTGTGTGTGTGTGACTGTGTGAAGTATAGTGATGTCTTAAGTTTACGCGAATATTACAAATTACAATAATACAAGTTTTAGCGGATTTTATCGCGGTTTTATTTTATTACTTTACGAGCCCGACGTTTCAGAAGGCTTAAAGCAACCGTGATCAATCCATTTAAAATTTGTTATTGTAACCTTGGACGAAATGATTAATTATCATATAACAATCTTAAGTTCCAAAAATGTCTACTTAGTTTAAAATATTTCCAATATCATTGTTAGATAGCAGTAAAATTAGACACGCTTTGAGAGTCCTAAGTCCAGCTGTGGACTAAAGTCGTATAGAGAGAGAGAGAGAAAGAAAGAGAGAGAGCTTAATCAGGTTAGCACAGACCACAGAAATAGCTTTTGCTTATATAGATAAGATCCTGTATAGATAGGAGAGCCTTTATGCTGCATATACAGTTCTTACGGGCAGCCTCCGTCCTAGAATCATCAGTACCAGGAAGGAGAGCTGATCACGATAAGGTACAGTAAGCCAATGCTTTAAATATATGATACTAGCTGCGCCCCGCGGTTTCACCCGCGCAAATTTCGATCCCGTGGAAAATCACCCCATGGCGTCCCATAGGAACATTTTTTCGGGATAAAAACTATCCTTTGTGTTAATCCATGTTACTCTCTGTGTGTGCCAAATATGTGTGAAAATCGGTTCAGCAGTTTTTGCGTGAAGGAGTAACAAACAAACATACAATCTTTTTTTTCGCATTTATAATATTAATAGACCGGAGTAAAAGGACAGCCTGCTGTGCTGTCGCGTTTCATGCGGTGTGTTAGTAGCCGGTGGCCCATGTAGGTGGAAGGAGGAAGGAGGGCAATGCATCTGTTTATCACTATGCGGATATCTACAGGCGGCGGTAGTCATGAACTTGGTGAATGCACGAATGGGAATGGGAAATAGGGGGGCTATACCATAAAAGAACACATTTTACCGTCAGATTATTTTTTTTGCGATTTTCAATGAAAAAGAAAATATTGTTTCGAATCAGAACTGACATGTTTCTAATATCCTTTGTCAGATTTGTGATTAACAAATAAACAGACTTTCTCTTTATCACAAAGATTATTATTGATCTCTGTGAACAGCAATTGATATTCAAGAAGGAATTCTGATTGGACTAACAAAAGATACGCTCTTTGAAGTCCGTAGGAAAAATATTTCCAATATTATTTTAGCGCCGCACCTAAGTCGTTTGAATGTTTTTATTGGCAATTGAAAACAGAAAATATCGTGATAGGATTTTGTATCACTGTTTTTAGTGTTTTATTCGTCTGTAGTCTTCTATCAACAGTTTTATGGGGAATTTGAACATATGAGAAATAGACCAGTCGCGAGTACCCTATTCCAGGAGATGCAGCGTCATTGCATCTTTGAACAGCTTACATGCATACAGCCGATTGGGCCGGTACTACGGGGGGCACCGACGTGAAGTGACAGCTATGATGTCGCATTTCTTGCGGTGTGTAAGTAGCCAGTGGCTCATGAAGGATGGAAGAGGATGGAGGGCAACGCATCTGTATAGCGTCTGTGCGGATGTCTATGGGCTTCGGTAAACATGAGAATGGCTCTGACTGCTCGTCTGCCCCCTTAAACTATAAAATATATAATTTTCGATGGACTGAACTAAGTAACTAAATTATTTTTATTTTAATAATTATTTTTAAATGTAATTGAATTTAAAAAGTTCTTAATGAGTTCGTGGAAGGGGAAATTATATCACCACGGAGAAAGAGTGTATGGGCAGCATTCAATTGACATTTTAATCAGAATAGCTTTCAAACTACCTTAAGTTAATTAAAATACAGTATTTAAAGTAAATAACTAATGCTAATGACGACTTTGTGTGTTAAGATATTTTGTTATTGCAAATTAACCCGAGAAGTACGCATTGGTATTATCTTTCGTCAATACGTTAATCGAGAATGATTGAAGAATTTCATAGGGACTAAGCCGGTTCATCGACATTGCAGGAATTTGTTATGATGCGTAGGTAGTCCTGTTAAATGTCTGCTAGAGCTATGATTGATATGAGAGTGATAAAAACAAGAGGCATTAAACGAAACACATATTTAGTGTATAATTTCCGGGCTACACAACAAAAATCAGATCAATCGGAGCAACAGCCACAGGATTTTTTTAAAGTTTTTCTCATTTCGTACACATCAACGGATAGCGAGTATGGGCCAGCCGGGGTCATTCACCCCGTGCGAGGTTGCCGTTTGCCGAACGCGCCGTTACAAAGCATGATTACATTTTTTCAATATTTAACTTGTTTTCGGAATATGCTTGTCGTAAATTTTTTTAATAGTTTCGGATTAACTGTAGGCACATATAATATATAAAATAATTTAACGCCTCTCGCTATTATCAACCTTTTATATATAACAATAAACATATTTCTCTCTCATTAATAAATAAATATTTTCAGTATTTAAATAATTTTTTCCTAACATTTATTCACATTCTGGTATAAATTTAAACCCTTTTTGTATATTTTCTTGGACCTCCTTATGAAATCTTGACAGAGAGAGCACCTGCAGAGAATAACCATTCAAACAAAAGAATATTTTGAAAAACCTATCCAAAAATAATAACACCTTAGTGGGTTTTTGATACACCGCATCTGTGTATTGTTTTGCAACTGTTTGTTCTTATGTAAATAAATAAATTTAAAAAGCGTTATCGAGTATATATAATACACAATATTAGTTACCATACTTCTTCAAAAAAATTTCTTCATTACACCGATTCTCATGAAATTTTGTGTGCATATCGTGTAGGTCTTAGAATCGAGCCACATCTATATTTCATTTCGATATTTTACCGGATCGAAAGTTACGCGAGTGAAACCGCAGAGCGCAGCTAGTAAATATATATAAACCCTAGTCATACATTATGCAGTTCCCCTGAGGCAAGCGGTGCGATGTTTCAAGCTCACCAACTGCTTAGATATCTTGGCAAATAACACCACATTTGCTAAGATAAGCAAACAGCGCCAGGAGCTAGCGAATATGCCGAGGCGATTCATTCACGGATGTTTCCGCGGATGGCGCAGCTGAATCTTACATGAAATATATAGAACACAGTCTTTGAAATAGAAATAACAAATGGCCGAGGTCAAAAGAATCAGAGGGAAAATACCACGATAGAAGAATGAAAACATTTATAACATAATAAATATATATTGCCCATATTGGGGTAGGAAGAAGGAGCAACTAGTATCTGTATAATCTTTTTTTTTTCTTTCTTTTTATGGTATAGGGGGGCAAACGAGCAGTTGTAGCCATTTTCATGACTACCGACGCCCATAGACATCTGCATAGAGACTATAACAGATGCGCTGCCCCCTTTCTCCTCCCACCTCCATGGGCCACCGGCTACTTACACACCGCACGAAACGCGACAGCACAGCTGTCACTTCACGCCGGTCTCGTGTAAGTGTCGGACGTGTGTAGCCTCCCCGGTCGTGCCGGCCCAATTCGGCTGCATGCAAGCATACAGCGTGGCACTACCTCTTGCGTCTATGGGCGTCGATAGTTATAGAAATTACTCCGACTGCTCTTTTGTCCCCTTATACATAATATGACAATGTCAGCAAATATCGAGCTTGGGACCAATATTGCAAAGTCTGCTTTGTCTGAATGTGTTGTGATCTTTCTTTCTACTGTCTGTATGAATCACTGCAAAAAAAATTTTTTTTTTTTTAATTTGTCTTATAAAAAAAGAAAAAATCTAATCAACACTCACGTCCACATAGATGCCCGGCAGCCCAAACACCCTCGTGTCGGGCGCCTCCATCGGCGTGTATCTGTAGAACTCGTGGTTGCCCCGGTACCACTTGACGGAGTACAGGGGCGCCCCCTGCATGTCGCGAGAGCAGATCAGCGCAGCCGTGCCCCCTCGGATCACGATGGATGGCTCCACCAGAAGCTGGACATCTCGGAGACTCGTCACACCTACGAAAAAAAATAATTTATTTTTATACGCGGCATCTTCATATGTAATTAATCACGCTTCATGATCGCGCATTAGCATCACTGGATTGAGGGCAAAACCCAGCAAGATGGCAAACTGTGGTACTGATGCTGTCCCCAATCTGGTGATAGCGCATCAGCGCGCGATTATGTTCATGAAGCGTGAACAGGAAGACAAATATACTCTAGCTGAACAAGTAATAACAGATACATTCCTATGGAGGGAGGAGGAGAAAGGGGGCGACGCATCTGTATATCGTCTACGTGGATGTCTATGGGATTAGGTAGTCATGAAAATGGCTCAGATTGCTCGTTTCCCCCTTATGCTATAAAAAAAACCCATTAATATTATGGAAACTATCTGGTTTCATCGCTTCAGCAACCATCATAGAGATGTATCGCCCTCCTGATTCCCACCAACTCCTAAGGCAACCACAACCAAAACTATGCCACAAACCACAAAAGGTCAAACATGCTAATACAGCTGCAATGTAGAAAAATCGTAACCGATGCTACAAATTGATGTTAGCAAACCGATCCACTCTCGTGGAAATTAAATAAAAAGCAAACATCTTTATTTGCCAACATCTGATTAATTATTTAGTCTGTCGAGCGTTTCAAGAGTTTAGCTGAGGGAGCACTAGAAGCGAACCTTTGATTATTTAAGTCTGATCTCGCAAATAGGAATTTATCAAGTAATGTTAGGATGTCTTATTTACTGTCTCTATTTACAATCTGCACCTGACTAAATGTCGAATTAATCTAGAAATCTGTATATATAGAAGATAAAGTTGTATATCAATTCAAAGCCGCAACTACTGTACTTAGAAACTTGAAATTTGGTACAGAGGTTCCTTTCATGACATGATTTCTTGTTTCTGTAGATGGGGATGTATAAATTGGAATTACAATTAAAGGGCCGGCAACGCGTCTAAGACACCTGGTTTTGCGAACGTCTGTGGGGGCAGTAGTCTCTTAGCACCTGCTCATTTGCCCCCTATTATATAAAAAAAAATATTAGTTGTTCATTATATTTTTTTGTTTGTTTGTATAGAATAAGCTCCAAAACTATTGGATCGATTTTAACCACTCTTTCACCACTAAAAAGCTACATTATTAAGTAGTCACAGGCTATATTATAATGATCGGCTATTTATATTTTTGACGCGGGCACAGTTCCACTAGATGAATAGAAACAAATTTCACTTTTTTCTTATTAAAACATGGCACACACATTGGCATTGTAACTATGGTAATCAATTAGTGTATTAAATGAATTAAAGCATTCTGTGCGTGTGTATAGTGAGTTTCGTTTTAATATCTAAGGTTTTCATTAATTAAAATAATAAACTGTAAAATTGTATTTTAAAGTATTAGCTTTCTGTTTATCTTGTCGATATAAGTTTCAATTGTACCACATTTTAAATACCTTTGCGTTTTGATTTAAAAAAGGGATTTAAACTTTTTTTCACGTACCTACTATTTATAGATTTAATATTTTCACTAAAGAATTAATTATACCGCTCGATAGGCATTATGCTTATATCGATAGACTAGACTAGACTAGTTTACATAGTGTGGAATTGTGAGAATATCGATATGTTTGATAGATCTATAATAGTAGATATCCTATCCTATCCTATCCTATCGATATTATCGATAGTATCTAACTTTGATAGTCGCTGTGCCATCGATACTATCAATAGTTTTGAACGATCGATAGTTATCGATATTATCAAAAATATCAATACTATTCCTGTCAGTATCCCAACAGATTTTCGAGGTCAACTATCGAAAGTGGAACTATCGAAAGTTCGGCACCGCTATAAAGAATCATATTATGAGGTTAAAACTCAAGTGACGTACCTAATTTACATTACGACATGTCCGGTAAAGTAACTCTTACATATTAATTTTACTATCGAACTTCGCTTCAGAATTCAAAATTCCACCGCACCATTTAGATATTCCGAAGCCCGCCACCCTGCGCTTTAAGCGCAATTTCATCCCGCGCACTACTTCTTTGTGGAATCAGCTGCCGCCCTTGGTATTTCCGGACCGATATGACTTAGGGATCTTCAAGAAAAGAGCCTACTCTTATCTCAAAGGTCGGCAACGCAACTGCGTAACCCCCGGTGTTGCAGATGTCTGTGGCCGTCGAAAATCACCTTCATCTCGTTAACCCGACTGTTTGTTTGCCCCCTGTACTATAATACTAAAAAAAAACCTCCTGAAGTCAGTCGATTGTCATTCATCATTTATGAATCCATACATTTATTTAGCACATGAAAGGAAATGAAAATGTCTTTATTCAAATTAGAATTATAAAAATTACTTTATCTACACTAATGTTGTAACATTCTACTTATGTTTCCAATACTTGACTTATAATGACTACTGTTATAGCTCAGACAACAAAAAACTCAATTTAAGCAATTTGACA
>LUGF01029294.1:0-17681 GCA_001625245.1 Calycopis cecrops | reverse complement strand
TAAAAATGGAAAATCGTAGCAGGTTGCACCTAGCAACAATGCTCTTTGGAATTGCTAAGCATGGAGTACCTGTCTATTTGTTTGATAAATTGGACTGGGCAAGAGACGTTAACACTACATACAACACGAGATCGTCACAATATGCAATGTGCACACCCTTTCATCGCACAGCAGCGTTTCGAGGTAGCTTTAAATATGCTGCCTCGAAGTGCTGGAATGATCTCCCACCTCCTCTCCGTAACCTTAGCACACAACTCAGTTTTAAACGCCAATACAGAACATATTTGCTATTGACTCAAATACAATGCCAGTAATACTAGCTGTCAAAAGTGCGCAACTGGGTTATTTTTATGCAGCGTTGTGGCAGTCCCCAAAAACATAATTATGCAAGTGTGTATGTCTAGGTAGGTAGTCTAATATTGTATGTTTATTCTTATTTTTCGTGTATATATGTATGTCGTATTGTATTATATTTGCTCCTCTGCGTATTGTAATTTATTTGTTAGTTTGTGTTTGCCGCCCACTACCGCCAAAATAAAATAAAGTAATTCAGGCATTTCCGAAAATCGGTGTTAGGGTTTATTTTCTTTTTATCCTAACAGAAGCCGAGAATCTGCCTTTTTGTATGGCTCACTGTCGCCCAATTTTTATTTTTAAACAATATTATGTACATTTTGTTTTAACTATTCTTAACTGTAAACAACTGTATTTTTGTTTATTGTATATTTTGTAACTGTGTAGTCCTATATTGTTGTGTATGTACTAATGATTATTTAAATGTTTTGCAGTGTGTTACTACGAATAAATGTATATTATTATTATTATTATTATTACTTAAAAAACAAAAAACTCTACTCTACTACTACCTCCTTATTAAGTATGTACTACTTTACATTTTATTTTTCCCGTTGTCATTTGGTACCTACTCTTTTAACTCGCCTTTAATGATATTAATATTGACTCATATTTATTATAATTATAACATCTCAAATACTTAAGACAATATATGTAGCTACTTTACCCAATACCCTGGGAGAGGCATCGAAGGCTTATACAATTGGATCGACACGCGATATAATGGACGTGACGCCCTAGATGCCGTACTTACATATCTATAAAATTAGAATAATAAAAAAAAATAAAGTGGGCGTTTTTTTAGGGTTCCGTATCTCAAAGAGAAAAAACGGAACCCTTATAGGATCGCTTTGTTGTCCGTCTGTCTGTACGTCTGTCAAGACCTTTTTCTCTAAAACGCGTGAAGGGATTAAGCTGTTGTAAATTTTTGTCAAATACGGAGGTCAGTTACGTCTTGATGCCTTGAAAAAATCACACTTCTAAGTTAAAGCAATAAAAAGGAATAGCCATTTATGCACAAATTTGGCATGAAAACGCACTTTTTCGAAAACTTATAGGGTACTTCCCGTTGAGCTAGAGTTCCGAAATTTAAAGAACTTACAGTACACATATAGAAATAAATCTTAAAATGGTAAATAAAATTTATATCACTGGAATCATTACCAACTTATGAGGTTCGTTTCAATATTAGTATTTGCAGTTGGCTAAAGGAAACCAATTAAAAAGATGGCTATCGTAGGCGAAATTTGGCTGCAATATCCATTCCAGGAAGACATTCCTACACTACTATATTACTATGTGATTGATATATGTATACTGCGCTTGTCCACGACGTAAGTATTAATCTATTTTTTTTGTGTTAAATCCTCGCTTAAGTAGTAAAAAAATAGGATTAGTTGTAGGTTTATTTCACACCAGTACTATAAAAATAATTATCAAACATATACCTACCATAGTACATTGAAATATTAAACACACTTACGGGAATGTCGAAGCAAATTGAGTCAAAGTAATATAGCGTAATGTAAATTGACACACCCCTGTCTCGATAAAATTTCATACGCATCGACGGAAGAGTTTTTGTAAAGGGGTGCGTCATTGGAAATATCTCTGAATAAAATCAATTTTAATATAAAATATGACAGGAGAACATTAGGGAGGAAAAAAATAGAAAAACCGTTAACGGCTATCGGTAGATAATTTACGGTAATAAAAAAATATGAGTTAGGTTTACCAATAAAAGTAACTTTATAAAACAGTAAAATCTGTTTTTTATAATGTATTCCCCTCTTCCGTAAGAATGCGATATCATATACGTTACATATTACCTATACCAATAGATCAATATAGTAGGGCTCAAAATACATAGATATTTATTACTCCTGGATGAAATAATATTTGATGGATAAGATAATATGTAAGGTGTAAGTATATTACCTAAGAATTAGCCGCCCTTCCAGCGCGACAGTTACGCAAAAATTGTAAACTTTACAAACGTACTGACAATTGATTCCCACGTATAGTATTTAGGGGGCTATTTTATAAGTTTCCAGACTGAGCCTATCTACCAACCATCCTCTAATTAGCAAACGCTCCTATTTATGTACAGTAGAGTATTTTACATATTCTAATCATCAGAAAAAAGTCACTTCTAGGAGATATTTTTCTTTGAAACAGTAAACACTGCCATTTTCTTCCGTTTAATTTTGTTTCTTGAACTGTGGGCGGTATTCGTTGGACGTTGATGACGTCATACAAACAATAATAAGATCCCCGTCAACATAATCCTGCGGGTTGGATGTGGAAATATTGCTTGTACATGTTATAAGACGTTGAAATTGAATCAAGATTGTCTGACGGAGAGAGTTGAGTAGGTTATTTATATTCAGATAAGAAATGAGACGCCACAAGTGGGTTTTTTACTGGCTCATCTGAATATTTCATCAATATTTATCATTAGGAGCGCGAAGCGCCCGACTATTATTTAATTATTATATCGAGGATGTTTTGTATTTGAATATTGTCTACATGTAATCGAAAACAAACATTATAATTGAACGTTCTACTCCTTCTGTCGAAAAATCTTACTATCCGTTTTCCTATTAACCGTTTTCCCATGGGAATAAGGCATTTTCCCGCTGTAAAAAGTAACCTATGTTTATCAGTGGTAATGTCGGGAGGTACCATTAACGTAGGCAGTACCGCCGAAAAGTGACAGCTATGCTCTCATGTTTCGTGCGGTGAGTGAAATTCCGGGACTCCAGGGTGAAGGAGAAAAAAGGCGACACGATACAAAACCTCAATGAGGATATTTATAGATATCGACAGCCATCAAAAAGCTATGTTCTTAGTAATAAAAATAAAAAAAAGGGTTCCGTTTTTTCTCTTTGAGATACGGAACCCTAAAAATAGCCATACGACCTTTTTATTTAAATTATGCGTAAATATTATACATTAGTTCTCTAATTTCTGAGTTATTTGCACACTGCACATTCGTTAATAATAAACTTTTACATACTTTAATTAAAATACACGACGAACCCACGGCGCCTGAGTAAATTAGCTTTTTTAATGTCTCAAGGACATCCCCTCACAAATGCGCCATGCGTAATGCGACACTTAAGAGTTTCCAGTTACGAAAATATAAAAACGTACAAAATTAGCCAAGATGTTTTATAGATACTATGTAACCAACTTTCATGACAAATCAGGTTCGAAAAAAATAGATCTCCCTTAAATATTACTTGCGTGAAGTAATAGCTACCGGGTTCAGTGACGTTTTTGAAATACGTCATACGGTCAACGAGCATTAACAATATTATTTTATTCATTTGTTTTTTAATTTATAAAATATTTGACATACTTTCACGCAACTTTCACGAAAAAACGATTTCGACAAAATTTTGCACAGATATAAATTACAATGATTTGTAATCATTATTCCCGGTTCTATATTCAATTGAATATATTTATTTATTTGGGAAAAGAATAATTAATGTTCAAATGAAATTTATCAACCTGAAATATTTTAAAACTTCCCATGGATCATATTTATTTGACGCAGATATGACTTCGGACACACTAGTAAAGTATGTATACGAGGACAAAAATACCTCTTTCGCAGTTGCATAGTTTTCCTACCTGAAGTGTTTCGAGTCCAATGAAAACAATAAACAATATTTCTTCATCATCTTGATCGAACCAAGAACAGTCGACAAATTTTCTCAACTGAGCCGTCCGCCGTTAGACGCTTGTGCGGGACTAATTTAATTTTACACTGCGATTCGATTGTTCTGATGGTATCACGAACCCGCTGGAAATTCCATTTTCTGGTACATTAGCGGCGAACTCAGGCCTGTTTGGTGGAGTTTGTAAATGGTTTATTGTATGTCGATGAATGGGCATGCCCTTAGTGGACGTTTTGTAAAACGCATACGATGCTAAAATTATGTTAAGATGAATCCTTTATCTTGTAGAGAACTTTTGATTGTATTATAGATATTATGATAAAAATGATGTGGTACTTAATAGATTCTGGGGTTTGTTGATATACTTTATGAAGATTTACTCTGGTCTTCATCTTGTCGTCTGGATGTCTTGCAATCCTTTCAAAACCTGACGGCGTATTCGATTTTTGGCGACAATTGAACAATGCGCATCTCTTTCTTTTAACCTAACTTTTAGCAATAATTTAATACTATTATCACCATGAATACAAATTGATTTAAAGTATAACGTTTAGTAATTTAATTGCTTTGTGTTACTAACAGCAATCCATGTAAAAAAGATAATATAAATAAAAGTATCTCCACAGAGAAATAATATGACGAAGAATTAATAAAATTTTTCATCTCACCGCTCCCAAGTCATATTGCGTTACTCTCTGTCTCATATTACATGTTCCGCTGCGAACAAAGTACAATAGTGGCCACATAAAGCATTTCAACTGGGTACTAACACTTCATATATTATGAACATCTGTTGACCGCTTTTACACGACTGGCCAAAGAGGCACTGTATTTACACTTCATATAATATTATCAGCTGTTCACTGTTGCAATTTTATCCGACTGCACTTCTTTAAGTCAACAGTTTTCTTCAATAGTCCAAATGACAAAAAATCTTGGCTCGCTTATATAGGGAATGAGGTTTTAGACTGTCACGGCAACTAGTGGGGGAAATATCAACTTTTAACAAGTAGTAAACACTAAGTAAAATGAAAGTATAATTTCCGTAGACAGAGGAAAACTTCTTTTCTCTGTCTACGACGTAGACAGAGGAAACTCTGTCTACGGTCTACGATAATTTCAATATTAAATGTTACGGTCTACGATAATTTCAATATTATATGACATTGTCATTGTTGTAAGTGTTAAATGCGTAGACAGAGGATAACTTCTTTTCTCTGTCTACGATAATTTCTAAATTAAATGTTTATATAACATTGTCATTCTTGTAAGTGTTAAATGCGTAGACAGAGGATAACTTCTTTTCTCTGTCTACGATTATTTCAATATTAAATGTTTATATGACGTTGTCATTCTTGTAAGAGTTAAATGCCTAAAATAAACATTGGGACAGGACAGGACCACATTCAGCTGAAGTGCTGCCTCTATGATTATTGCACGACCCTATAGTTAGTCTGGAACTCAACTCAAACGTAGTAGCAAGCTGAATGCTAAATTGAAGATGATTGAAGTGACGCCAATATAAGAAATAAAACTATAAAAACTAAAACTGTAAGCGTAGAACGTGATTTATAATATTCAAGGTTTCAAATAGAGCACCAATATAAAACGTGCACTAGTTCTTGAGCTAAATTGAAAGCACTGCAAATGTGAAAATTGCATTAATTTCAATTAAAGTAAGCTTAGTTTAAAATAAATAAATTAATATACAAATACCATATTTTGCATGATCATATATTATTTGGTAATTCTAAAATAGCCATAGAAAGATTAATAACGTGGAATAAAAGTAAACACAAACACATATTATCCTCCACGTTCACGTTCATGGCATGGAAAATAAAAAAAAAAAAAATATTGATTTAATCGTAAAAAGTTGTATTCTCTGTCTACGTATTTAATTTCTACCGCAGTTACAATGACATAACATGTCATGTGATATTTATTTTTCAAATACAAAAAGTTTCATTTAAATCGAGTTTGAATTTTGAATTTGAATGACAACTTCCATGGGCCTAACCCGATCACATATTTCTGACGCTCTCGTGAGCTTAATCCCCATGTCAAACGCGCGTAGGTATAGAAGTTTTACTTCAAAAATGGAAAAAGATGTGCAGTTAAAATACACTTTTCATGTCTAGCTTTACACTTTTTAGTAAGAGGTAGTGCCACGCTGCATGCTTGCATGCAGCCGAATTGGGCCGGCACGACCGGGGAGGTACCTCTCGCTTACACGAGACCGGCGTGAAGTGACAGCTGTGCTGTCGCGTTTCGTGCGGTGTGTAAGTAGCCGGTGGTCCACGGAGGTGGGAGGAGAAAGGGGGGCAGCGCATCTGTAGTCTATGCAGATGTCTATGGGCGTTGGTAGTCATGAAAATGGCTACAACTGCTCGTTTGCCCTCCTATACCATAAAAAAAAAAACACAACTATAATTTTCCCACAATTAATATACTCGTAACTTTCCACAATAAAATATATCAAATTGTGCTTTAAAAGTAAACCTCAACTGTAATTCTACAATTATATAAACTTTCAAATTATTATACTGCGAGATGACCGCCGACGATAGAAGTTATTAAGTGGGGGTTAAAAATTGTTGAACGTACTCCATTGCAACGTAACTTAGTAATTTAAGTTTCGAAAACTGGCTACAAGTTGACGGTTGCTAAAGGTTAGTTAAACGCCAGACGCGAGAGGTTGTTGTATGGTCGTGGCGTAAGTTGGAAACGTAGCGGGTGGTATATTTAAACGTACTTGTTGAAGTGTACAAAACAGAAGTATTTTCATGAACATGTGAGTTTCGGAGTCTAGTCTTATGCTGAGTATCTTAAATACATCTGCAGTTACAGGTGTTAGATAGATATTATATAAAATTTAATATCTTCATTATAAATTCTAGAAATAACTTTTCATATTATCTATTACACATATAAACATCCACCTAAGACCTAGGAGGTATGCGAAAGCTCAGACGCATAATAGCCATATAATGGCATCACGTTCCAAACTAAGGCAATTCTTCGTCCGGTAAATAATTTAACGCCGCCCATCGAATGCAACTTTTATAAGGCGTAGGCCCAACCGCATATTATGAAGTACTGCTCCTACCTTTGGGCAGGGGTTCCGTAATGTCAGTTAGATCCGTTTGGTTTTAATAGTTGATGACCATGATATTTCTGGACATCTCGATCCTTTGGCCTAGAGGAGAGAATTCGATTCTCTCTGCATCTTTTGCCATAATTTGTTGGGCGTGTTCCGAGGAATTGGTTAACTTAATACCAGCAGCAGAGTTCCATATTCAGACATAGCTATAGAACACAAAGTTCCACGCCCGCCACCTTGTTCGTATATCCACGACTGAGCGAGTTAAATGTCAAATTTTGGCGCACAATAATCCTGTAAAACCAGCTGCCACCCCGGTATTTCTAATTCCATACGACTTAGGGATCTTTTTATCTAATTTTTGATGCACTCTGTTTGATTTTTCTCTGATCATGTTGAAACTGCCCAATTAGAATAAGAATTGATGAGGAAATAGAGAGTGGTTCTGTGCATACACTTTTCAAAATATGGAAAATTGTAATTATATCACCGAAAAAACCCATTACAATTACAATCGTTCTAGTATTCGTACAAAATGAGAGTTAGTTAATTTTTCAACTTGTACCTACCTCCCGCTAGTACTTTAAAGTCTGCAAGACCGACTCTCCTTCGGCCAGATCTTTGTTTCGTAAAAGTATTTTCGCTTTTGCCGGAAAACATTTTACTTTTGTACAATATGATGCAGTACCTTTTGTTAAACTTTTGGGGGTACTGCTCCCCTAACAAGGGTATGACACACGGAAAAATGGAGCAATAAACTTCATGGAAATATATTTTTCCTTTGTCAACAAAGTTCTGGTGATACTAATATTTCTTCTTATTATTTTTCTACAGTAACTGTAATTTTTACATTGAGAATTTATTTTATTTCAGCAATTAATTTAATTCTCCACCATGTTTTTTTAACTTAGATATTATTTATAGTCTCAATAGTTACACGTTTTTTTCGGGGTTTTAAGTAATGTACTATTTAACTACTTAAAAAGGCTGCATTTCTATTTGGATGGTTCATTCAAACTTGTACTTTACGAGGGTTTGGCCTTTTATTGAGAAGTCTCGTTGCTTACTGATTCTGGGTACCTTATTATAAGAAAGTGGCGCCCTCGTAGACTAATGAGTCTTCGACTCATGCCGAGTACTTCTTCAAACCGCATTTGACAAGTCACAATAGCGCGGCGCGGCGGTGCGTTTTACCATATCACCAAAAAGACAAACAAAGTAACGCAAACTGATCTCAATAATATAATTAGAATTTTATTACACCGATAACCAATAATAACATTAATAAATAAAACTAGCTAGTGCCCGCGACTTCGTTCGTGTAGCGTAGTTATATTATAATCAAAGTGATTTGTTATTGTTTGCTAGCAGTGTGCGGAAATTCCGATTTCCCGTTGGAATGAGCGATTTTGGCGAGCAGTAAAAAGTATTCTAGATGCTGACCACTTAGTATCTAATATATATACACCACAAAAAGCTACATTCGATTCCGTCCAGTAATTTTGGAAATTAGCAAACAGACAAACGGACAAACAGACAAACGAACAAACAGACGGACAAAAAATTAAAAAACATTGAAAAGTGTTCTAATACTATTTTAACATCGCCCCCTATTAGTTTTTCGTAAATATATTTCACGTTATACAGGTTATTTTTTGGTCACCGGCCAAATTTTCAGGTTTGGTTCAGAATCAATAATACATTCGATTTATGAAATAAAAATATTTAAAAAATAAATAGATACAATTACTTTGTCCCGTGTTGTAAAACATATTTCTTGGTTACCACGTGCATCACACTCGCGACTCACGGTAGGCCGACGTCACTGACTTTGAAGTCGATACATTTCGTATAAGAACAACAATTGATGTATTTTTAAGGACCATTTCAAATAGATTTATATTTAACAATATATTACAATTAATTAGACGTTAAAATTTAAAACACATCCTTGGCATGATGTTTACTTCCTTATTTTAAAATTTGGCCGGTGACCAAAAAAAACCCTGTATACATATGTGTTTCATTATATGTATAGATTATTACTATTTATACTATTAGATACATACATAATACGTAACATAGAATATGTTTCATATGCAAATCCGTATTCTGTAATACCAGATACTGCTACGAATCTTACAGCAAAGAGCAATTCCTGTACATATTATTATCTTACATCTTATTGGGTTATCTGAATATTGGAAAAATCTCATACAAAATTCTAGTTAGGTTTTATATTCAGAAAAGGACGTCTTTTCGTAAAACTGCTACTATACTATATAAGACCCTTCGATCCCAGATAATTATGTAAAATAGTGGACCCGCGAAGATCGATATTCGATCTAAGTGAAACTTTTTTGTAATTAAAAACTAAATATCATATGACATGTTATGGAATTGTAACTAAGGTAAACAATTTATTTCGAATGTTCAACACGTAGACAGGTATTCTCTGTCTACGGTTCAACACTAGCAAAAGACAAATAGAAACTTATTCAATAATTACGTGCAACCTTATAATAGAATAATAGTAGTTACTTATAAAACTTATAATAGTAGTGTGTGTAAAATTTTATTTATTAAATTAAAGCACTTTATAAACATTCACATTAAAATATATTAGGGCACTTCTCTTATAATAAACTATAAATGTGAAAAATTTCATACTCCTCCGTCCGCGCAATTTTCGTAAAAATGTTCCTAAAGTTTTTGTAGCTAAATTGGGCCGGCACGACCGGGGAGGTACCTCTCGCTTACACTAGACCGGCGTAAAGTGACAGCTGTGCTGTCGCGTTTCGTACGGTGTGTAAGTAGCCGGTGGGCTATGGTAGTGGAAGGAGAAACGCGGAGGAGGAGAGGCGCGAGGAGAGCGCAGCACATCTGTAAAGTCTCTATGCGGATGTCTATGGACGTCGGTAGTCATGAAAATCGCTCCGGCCTTAAAAAAAATGCTACTAAAAAAAATCGCTTGCGCGTGTACCGTGCGGCCCAACACGAGGAAGCTCACGAACGCTTTTAACACTAATTTTAGTAATTTCGGTCGGTTTAAGTCGATTCCGCCCCGCGACGCGTGCATGTGATGCAGCTCTTGAGATCATTATTGTTAATGGCAGACGTTCGCTGCGGGAACTGCCTGAAAATGAAAGTCGTCAATCTTGTGAACTAACTAGATGTTAGCTCACTTTTTAGGACTACATTTTGTTTTTTCTAAAATAAGTTGGCCCATGGAGGGTGGAGCGGGAAGGAGGACAACGCATCTGTATAACATCTTTGCGGATGTCTATGGGCGTCGGTAGTCATGAAAATGGCTCCGTCTGCTCGTTTGCCCCCCTATACCAAAAAAAATATATATTACTGGTAGGTAAGTACTAGCGAAAATACCTTTTGGTTTTTGGGTTTCACCAGACGTGGTCACGAACCGACCCTTTCTAAATGTACCCGACGCTTTCGATGGTATTCTAGACGTTTTGTATTCTAAACTACTTCCCGTACCTGTTAGCTAATACTTATTTGAGACTTTCGCGTTTGTTACACACTTTTGTAGTTACTTTGCGGGTTTTAACTTGCTAAATATTTATTAAAGGCAGCGAAAACATATACGTTTCGGCCGGACCGCACTAGCCGTGGTCGCGAGACGACTTTCAAAACTGTTAAATCCCGTGACGTAACTACAATCGGTAATCATGACTAGGTATACTATAATTGTAATAACTGTACTAGTGTGTATTTTGTATATATATTTTATACTATAACAATATCTATATAAACGCATGTACCTATGCTATATTATACAATATAATAATATAATACCTATACTTAATCTGCTTGTGATCATATAATTATGTCCTTCGATACTCGGAAGCCATATTATTCTCTGTTTACTGATAAAATTAAAAAGTATCTCTTAGTCCGTTTGAAACATATCCTCTGCGGATTTAAACATTTATTAAAATAATAAAACAGAAAAGTTTTAATTTATTTTACAGAAGCAACAACAGTACTTCGGTAAAATAAATACATTGACGAAGTTTAATCGACGGAGATATATCAAATTGGAATTGGTTATTGCATCATAAATATTACTTACACAGAACACATCAAAGTCGACAAAAATGTTTTATAAAAGTACTAGCTGCGCTCTGCGGTTTCATCCGCGTAAGTTTCGATCCCGTCGAAATTTCGACATAAAAAATAGATGTTGGCCGACTTTCAGACCTACCCGGTATGTATACAAAATTCCATGAGAATCGGTAGAGCCGTACTTCTCCGAAACAGCTCGACCGAATCTCGTGAAATTTTGCGTGCATATCAGGTAGGTCTGACAATCGGTTAACATATATTTTTCATCTTGATATTTGCACGGGATATGAGGATGAAACCGCGGGGGCGCAGCTATAGTCAATTTATAAAATACATCTAATAATAACACCCCATAAGCTAGCCTAGTTTATAGTACATCTACCATCGTAATTTGACGTCAAGAGCCCAGAAAATTTTTAGTGTCAAGTGTGTTAACCGCTAAATCCGTATTTAATTACAGCTAGAAAAACTTATAATTTTCCCAGCGATCTCATTCCGTGAGTGAACTGTAAACAAAATGGCGTCCATAATTTTCTACTGCATTGGAAATATGAGGACTTTGACAATATTTGCGTGAAACTCTCAAAAACTTTTATACTGAAAAAAAAATAAATGGAAATCCGACTGCGGTGTGAGGGAAATACATTTGATTTATTTTAATCATTTTTATCCTCATCATAGTTATGTTTTTTTTTTGTACACAGCAAAGGGAGGTTTTTTTTGAATATTGAGGCACATGTACTTTCTCTTGGTACTTTGTCCATATACAACAACGGTCCATGGAGTGCAACGCATCTATAGAATCTCTATGCGGATGAAAATTTGTCGGACGGATTGTTTGGCTCCTTATACCTATAAAAAATATCATTTATTTCTTACCAAATAAAAAAAAATATCTTAATTGTACCAGGATTTCTAAAGAAATAAGTAACTCTTATCCCTTGAAGTTGGAAAGACGAATATAATTAAGGGCCTCTTACCCGGCAATAGGTACTTCGCAGATGAGATTTGGCAAGTTTCGGGGTTACAAATACGTAGATAACTTGTATATTGATGTACAAACAAACTTTGTAGTATAGGAGAATATACAGAGAGTCATCAGTTGCTGTACATAAACTGATGAGGTTTGGGCGTCGTAGATCGACGACAGACTAATCATCATCATCAGCCGGAGCGTCCACAGTTCTCCAGGAGGCTCCTCCCTCTGTCTTCAGGTGCAGGGCCCCGAGACAAAGTGAGTAAGATGAAGTGGCAATAGGCAGGCCACATTGCTTGAGAACCCATGATCTCTCGGGGAGAAATACAGACAAATGGCATTACAAAAAAAGAACACACTTTTTTAATCTTTAATGAAGGGACACGATATTAAATACTCGCTTAGCTTATACAAATAAATGAAGTCAAGTTTCACAAGGACACCCTGGTCTTTGAAGATAAATCGTATTCCTAGTACAGAAGTCTTGGATCTCATGGCCTAAGCCCTTTGAAATTGAGGATAGCACCCGCAGGGACTACCACCGCAAGTACTTTTGGCCGGCAATAGTGAGATCTCCCTTCCGGGCTATAACCATGTTATCTGAAGTAATCGCCAATCATAATGTTCTTTATTTTATTTTTATTTGGGAAACATACAATGTTAGTAATACTTGTATGAAAAAGTAATATATCCTACTAATATTATAAATGCGAAAGTTTGTATGTGTATGTATGTTTGTCACACAAAAACTACAGAACGGATTTTCATGAAACTTTACAGTAATATAGCTTTCATATCAGAATAACATAATAAGTTAAAATTTTGAATCATTTTTGAAGTCCGAAATCCACGCAGGTGAAGCCGCGGGCGGAAGCTAGTCTTATAAAAACACACATCAATAAATTTATTTTATTGACTTCTTGTTTTTTTTTTTGAAAATACAAAAATAGGGCCAAAAAAATGGATTGTTCACAAGCATAAGCTTTCCGATGTTATTTCTTTTTGAATATTTCAAAAATATAATCTCGATGCTCAGGTGCGTGTTTATGACGTTGCATGAAATTTATGTGAATAGTTTGTTAAGCTATAGTAAGAGTCAAGCAAGCTTGTTTTTATACGATGACCAAAGATATTTTTAAGAAATCATAAGACTTTGTGAATACTTTGGAATAATAAGTTAAATTACACTTCACGATGGAACGCTGAAGCTTATCGAAAGTATCCGGAAAATTTTATAAAGAGCGAGCTATATCGAAGGAATTTGGTCACAAACACTGTGACAAGAGAATTGTATTAAACAGTATATATTCGTACAATAAATATCAATTGTTTTCACATTGTCACAAACAAAGCAGTGTAGCATAAAAGGAAGCTAATAAGAAAATCTGTTAAGTTCTGAGCGAGTGGCCAATGTAATCTTGTAAAACTATCAGAGTAAGCTTTGAGTTTGTCAGTGAGAGACGCTCATTAAAACCTTCGTACCGGCTTATACCATTGTACAGGAACTCGTCATTTCAATTGCTACAGTCCCCCGGTATATCTACTTGGATTTTTTGTTTATTAAGAAAACCAACGGCGCTGCAGTTTTTATAATTAACTGATTAATGTTCATTTCATAATTAACTAATTTATTTTACCCGCGTCGCTCTCCTGTCTATTGAAATACGTCTTTGTTGCATAGGTACGGATAATCACTGCATAGTATAAAACATCTTTAAAATTACGCAACTGATTTTAATAGTTTTTTTAATAGATAGAGTGATTCAAGAGGAAGGTCTATATGTACAATAATAACATTTTTGAAGCCTAAATCCATGCTGGAGAAGCTGCGGGTGAAAGCAAGTAAAGTATGAATCCTAAATGAACTTTACAAATAACATGTTTGTCCGAGTCAATCTACGAAACTACTGGACCCATTGTAATGAATTTCGCAGATATGTAACTTTGTCTTACTTTGTCCGCTTTATATACTTCTCCAGTAATGTATTAGAACTCTCAATAGCCACACGAAAGGAAACCACATGCTTTACATTGTCTACACACTGTGTAAGATGAAGGAGGCAGCGTAGTGAGTGAGCTTAGTGGACTTGCAAACCTTAATTGACTTTTAGGATAAGAAATGTTACGGTTTTCACCTGTACGATGTATTAATAAATGTATAATATTATGTATTTCTTTTCTATATTCCCTGCTGTGCCTGAATGATTGACAATTCTTAACGCATGCAGTGTTATTACAGTGCCACAAACTTATCTGACCCGGTGGCCAAGACTGGAACTAAAGCCTTCATTTTGAAATGACAATCTGTTGTCAGTTTTATTAGTGGAGCGACGCACAAAACTCGTTTACCCTAAAGGGATGTGAGAACATATTTTTAAAGTCTTTTCTTTTATGCAAGAAGAGAAACGTCTCCAAGCTCCATTAATAAATGAATAAAGTAAAATTGTTGATTGTTTGTAAATTTGATTTTTTACACGACCATAATTACAACTTTAAAATATAATACTACATTCTTTTATTTCTAAATAACTAATAAAATAATAGTTGTCATGATTTTAGTATTGTGATGCCAAAATTTCAATTACTTCCTGCATCGAACATTATTTTTACCCTAAAAATCGGAATATATCATTTAATGGCAATACTTAATTAGACAAGACTTGTCACTCTTGTCAGAAGGCGCCGCCACGACCGGGTCAGAAATGTTTGTGGCACTATACATTCATCTTGACAACTTGTGTGACACTCGGTAGATTGAAATCGTAAACAGAGGAAAGAAATGTATTTTAAGCAGTCGAAATCATTTTTTTTATTTCATTTCAGTTGGCAATTGGTCCCAATTGCTAACTCTGATGCCCGTACGTCTTAAAATGTAGCACATTTTCGCTTTTATGACATAATATTTTTCAGTACGAGTATTTGTCACCTTACTCCCCCAAATAATTAAAATCAGTTTTCCGAAATTTCATCACCTGATCCTGATTAATTTCGAACAAAAATGAATTTTAATTTCGACACTTGAAGATTTAATCGCATAACAGATGTACTGAGTTAAAACATACTTATTTGAATTGGCTACTTCCTCCTGTTTTATTTTGTTTTTAGTAATGGGTAGTGCCAAGCGGCATACATGCATGCAGACGAATTGACACAACCGTGCAGGTATATCTCGCATACATTATACCGGCGTAAACTGACCGCCGCGTCTCGTGCGGTGTGTAAGTAGCCGGTGGCCCTCGGAGGGAGAAGCCGAAGGAGGACCATGCATCTGTATAACCTCTATGCGGATGTCTATAGGCATCGGTAGTTATAAAAATGGCTTCGATTGCCCGTTAGGCCGCTTATGCCATAAAAAAATAAGAACTCAATATCGTTTTTTTCCTACATAATTTTGATTTCAGAACGTTGACACTTCAACGGCATGGCCAAATAACAGAAAAAATAATCTCACCTGTCTCCGATATTTTATCTCCAATATGTGTGCCCTTTATGAAAATAATTTCGAATTCATATATAATCAATTCGTGGAATTTATTCGTTTTGAGTTTAGTGAAAGGCCAACCGCAGTAGCTCACATACTGGCTGACTATTATGAAATGCTGGCTCTAAAATTAATAATTTAGGTTAGCTATAAAACAAAACCATTTAGTGCATACTTGTGTATCTGGTTCATTTCTACATAGAAACAGGTAGTGCCACTATCCATGCTTTGGGCTGGCTATAAAACAAAACCATTTAGTGCATACTTGTGTTCTCATTCTGGCTCAGACCTCGGTCCGAGACAGACCTCTTACTATACAATAGCCTTATGCTATTATAGTAAAGTCGTGTAAAGCGAACGTCTGCCTGAGAACAAAAGGTATTGTCCTTCTAAGGATTTTATTCTTTTGTTCACAGAGCCCTTGCTTTTTCACCGCGTTCGCATTATCGAAAGTGCGCTCCGAATTTTTGTGTCCGTATACACAAAAATTCTCGTAACACGTGTGTAGTTCGCGAGTGAGTGATTGTGCCGTGTTTTCCGTTTTAAGCCCCGTGGCCTAGCCTGCCGCCGCGAGGCTGTAGTCGCGATTAATTTACCCCGCTGGTAAATTAATCGTTGTATTGTGTAATATTAGTGTACGTGTTGTGTTTAGTTTCCCCGGGAAACTCTAAATTCAGTGTGTAAGCGGATCTGTAAGTATTCTTACTTTATCACACCCCCGCGCTTAGTGGGGTTCTTTACTCACCCATTCCGCGTATGCGGAATGGACTAGGAGTCTTTTGTGTATTTCCCCTTTGTCCGATTCTGATCCAGAATGACTTAACTTCACCCCTCTCTCATATTATATACCTCAGTCATGAGGGATATTTCAGATCAGGATATTCTTACTTTCCAGACAGGAAAGTAAGAATATAAGCCCGAGGTTAAAGTCTCTATCGTTAAATTTATTCAGGATGCGTTAGCCCAGACTCCCCACCCAGATGTCCCCTCTCCTGAGGGTGGATTAGACGTGGTAGGCGAGACCGCGCTCTCCAGGCTCTCCTCCCCCGTGAGTGTTAATGCCCCCACTCCCCGCTGTCCGATGTAGATAGTGTTAGCCCCTCTTGTGCTTCTCTCCCGGCTTCCGAGGCCGGGTCGGCGGATGACGCCCCCCCAGTGGAGGCTGACGCCCCCCCCGCGGAGGCGATGTCCGTCGACCCGGCCCCTGTGCCGGAGGGGGAGTTCAAGGAGGTTACCACTAAGGCCCAAAAGCGGAAACGGCGCAAAGGCAGCGCCGGTTCCGCCGGGTCTCTGTCCCTGCCTGCAAAGGCAGTCAACCAGGGCCCGAGCCCTCTCCCCCCCAGCCCCACCAGTTCACCCTTGGCCCAGTCCTCGGCTAAAATTGGCCAGAACAAACCCGCGAAAGTGGACGCCACTACCGCCAAGGCGGCTGCAGCGTTCGCCGTGGCGGGCACTACATCCGCGGTAAAGGCCGCGGTCGCGAACGCGGACTCGGTTTCCGCGAAAGCGGGCACCAAGTCCGCGAAGGCGACCGCGGGGCCTGTTAAAGCGGATGTGGCCACCGCATCGGCGGCCGCTGTAGCGGCTATGGTGAGCGCGGCGGTTACCAACGTGGACTCTGTTCCAAAGGTGGCAGCCAGCGCCTCCATGGAGGTCGACCCCGAGGTCGCGGCTAAAAAGCCGAAACGTCCCCCCCCGGTTGTCTTACACGACCGTTTCAAATGGAGCGGAGTTTTAAAAATGCTCCGCGCAAATCAGATAAGCATCTTACATGCAAAAACTATAAAAGAAGGCACATTAATACAGCCAGAGTCGGTAAACGACCACAGGCGCCTTACAAAGTACCTCTCAGAGGTACAATTAGATTTTCACACATACGCGCTCGAGGAAGAGCGCGTATTACGTGTAGTTATCTCCAGGAGGAGGTCTTAGAAGACCTCCACGCGAAGGCCTACCGGTCATGTCCGTAGCTCGTATGAATAACACAGCACTTTT
>LUGF01029293.1:53066-69222 GCA_001625245.1 Calycopis cecrops | reverse complement strand
CCGAAATTCCGTCCAATTTAAAGTATTTCTTTATATACGACATTGGTTGTTTTTCCTTCTGAGGTCAATATGAACAAGCCTGCAGCGCTAATTTAGTTTTAATCCGTCCGTTAGTTTAGGAGATTAGCCTGGACAGACAGACAAACGGACGAACACACAAACAAAAAAAAATAAAAATTTTGAGAAGTGTATTTGTATTTGTATTAGAACATAGCCCCCAATTAGTTTTTCTTAAATATATTCAATGTACAGACAAATGGATTTTACTGTTTTATTATAATTATGTATTACTATAATAAGTTTCATTCATAACATCATAATAATAGAAAGTTTCTTTCAAATTTTCAAATCCGTCGGGTAAAGTAAAATTACTGTATTTCCCGTAGGAATGAGCAATTTTCCGGGTCCCCGAACGGGGTGTAGTGTACCTACAGCGCGGGTGTGTGTCTGTTTTTGTTTTCGTGTCTCTATGACTCGTGTGACAGTTGTAGTGATAATGTCGTCGGCGTCAGCCAGAACATGTCTGGGACGTAGACCGACATTGGTCACGCAGTCGGGGTTGTATACCGCTGCTTTTGTGACTAGGGGGTTGGGGTGGGAGGTGGCCCTATCGAAATGAGTTTTAGTGAGCACTTTGAAGTGCCCACTAACAGAGGGGAGCTCGAGATCTTTATGAAGATCGAGATTGCGGACATACCACGGGGCACCCGTGGCCATACGGAGGAACCTATTTTGCACTACTTGCAAAGGATAGAGGGTCTTAGGGCTGGCGTGTGCGAACACGGGACAGCAATAAGAGAAAATCGGTCTGATGCATGTGAAGTATAATTAGTACGCTTATTTCTTAGCGACATTTTACTTCTAGCATTGATAAGGTGATACAACTTGTGTAACACATATAGAGATTTTTTGCGCACGCGTTTAACGTGCGGCTTAAAGTTGAAGCGACTATCTAGGGTGACCCCCAGGTACTTGAGGGAGCGTACTCTGGGGATGGTTTGACCGTATATAGAAACGGGAGGCATGATACGTGCCGGTCTCGTTTGGACATTACGCCAACGACCCGAGAACAGAATCGACTGGGACTTGTCGAAATTGACCTCGATCCTCCAACGGGCGAACCACCCCCCTAGGAAGGTGATCGCCTGCTGGAGGTACTTGGTCGCTAGAGGGACAGTGCGTGCACGACTATATAGGGCGGTATCATCCGCGAACATCGCCAGCTCTACCCTGGGATGGCGCGGGATATCACTCGTATAGAGATTATAGAGAGTGGGGGAGAGAGCAGAGCCCTGGGGGACTCCGGCTCTTAAGAGGCGGCTGGTGGACAGCGTGCCCTCTACCCTATATTGAAAGTGCCTATTGGTTAGGTATGCCTTAATGGTTAGGACTAGCCTATCCGGCAGACCTAGACGGAAGAGCTTACAGATTAGGCCTTCATGCCATACTCTGTCAAAAGCTTTGGCTACGTCAAAGAAGACTGCGCATGTTGGAATGGGACGTTTGCGGTTGATACCGTCGTGAACGAATTCACATAGACGGTGAACCTGAAGTGGACAACTACGTTTTTCGCGGAAGGCGAACTGCTCATCCATGAAGAGGTTATTCTCACGCACGACATCTTTGATGCGTGCGAGAAGAATTCTCTCATAGATTTTACCTATCGAACTGATAAGACTAATGGGGCGGTAGCTTGTGGGTTCAGTGCGGGGTTTTCCCGGCTTATGAATACCGATCACAGTGGCTACTTTCCAAGGGTCGGGGAAAGCGCAGTATTCGAGGAGTGCATTGAAGATGCTTACTAACAGGCTCAGGAGAGCAGGTGGTAGGCTCTTTAAGACCTTGTTAGTGATACTATGTTACTATGTTAGTGATACTATTAAATTATATGTAGATCATTGGAAAAAATATTATCAACTTATATATAACTGTAGTTCGTTGCCTACTAAATGTGTGTGAGCAACCGTTTATGTAAGTTTGTCTCAACTTAAAGGGCAGGCGTAAAGTTACAATAATTGAAAACCATGCATTACAAAGTCACATTCATGGTCAAAGGGCTAAAGTTAAGTTAAAAAACAAAAACATAATTAAATACGACAAGAAATAAATTATACTTGCTTGCCTAATAGTAATGCATATAATATACATATTATACAGATTAATCCGTTGATAGTTTGTTAATATTATGACATTGAAGTAGCCTGTAGCTTATGTCCAAAAGTGAAGTAA
This sequence comes from Calycopis cecrops, assembly GCA_001625245.1. Classification (NCBI taxonomy): domain Eukaryota; kingdom Metazoa; phylum Arthropoda; class Insecta; order Lepidoptera; family Lycaenidae; genus Calycopis; species Calycopis cecrops. Next base: position 66,993 of record LUGF01029293.1, on the reverse strand, counting down.
GAACTAAGTAAGGAATTGTTTGAAAATATTCCCCTTTTGTCTCTGAAATTAAATTTTCCACCACTTTGACGTTAATTGTTGATTGATCACATACTGTAGCCACAACTACGTGTCCTGCTTCATATTCTACAGATTTATTCCTATATATGTGTTATAAGTTCTTACTTCTTGCTAAATTTCACAACTCCAGGTCAACGGGAAGTACCCGATATTTTTTTGATTTTCGACAAAGTACGTTTTCATACAAAATTTGTGCATAATTTGGCTATAACTATTTATTGAGTTAACTTAGAAGTGTCATTTTTTCAAGGCTTCAAGACGTAACTGTTGACCTAAATTTCAGCTTAATCCCTTCACGCGTTTTAGAGAAAAAGGTCTTGACAGACGTACAGACAGACGGACAACTAAGCGATCCTATAAGGGTTCCGTTTTTTCTCTTTGAGATACGGAACCCTAAGAAGTAATAAGAGAGAAGTCATAGAAATGCTATATACGAGTCATAGAAATGCGACAACGTGTTACATGAAGGAGATGTTAGTCTATTCATTGCACGAGAGAATTAGCTCTATGTGAAATCTGCATTGGGTTCAATTTGTATTCTATGTAAGTTTCTAATTTACTGCTCAAACGAAATAGTTTTCATAATTAAATAAATCCATTGATGCGATGCAATGTATGGTGAGATGGGTGATGAAGATGTGCATTGAAATAATTATCAGCTTGTCATAAGGGAAATCATAAGTACGCTTTCAGGCACTTTATAAAGATGTTTCTTTTTCTTCTTTGTAGAAGTTCGTCCCTCAATGTTGAAGATCGAAACGAAATGCATGTATCCATTCCTGTGTATACAGCTTTGTATGTATGTGCAGAGGATTAATATAAATGAATATAATATAATATTAATAAAAAATATTTATACTGTGCTTTAGGGACGCGGAATACATTTAGGTATTGGTTCGGACTGTATTGCTGTATTTTCTCCTATATATTAAAAACAACATTATAATATGCATAACATGTAGGTACACAATTATCTTCAACTTGAACCTAAAAATATAATGAACAAAAACAAACAAATCGCACAAATCCTCTTAGCACAGTATATATTGCTCCAAATTTAATGAGTATAAACGACGTAAGCTACCAAAGCGGTTTTATTTATTCTAAATTTAGGCGGGCAACACATAAAAGTAGGTTAGCGTAAGCTCCCTCGCCAGAGGTCCATTATTCTCAACGTCAACGGAATTCTAGTGCTTTGTAAGTGCCAAGTATTTAATTTCCTATACCGAGTATTTTATTGTCCGCTCAGTTCAACTATAACGACATAACTTTGACTCTGTTGCTAGTAGAATGTTCATATTGATTTTGATAATTTGTTTAAGGTTTAATGCACAAGATGACCTATTTTACAGCAAACATGAGTACATAATATGTGAAAAGTTAAAGTAATCCAAGTCTATGCTAGTGTGCTCTCGTGTTATTTTTGTGCCTTCCTATAAATAGGAAATGCTTTAGCAACCATAGAACTTGCGCTGAACTAATTAACGTGATAATATAGCACATAGCGTTTGGTGCAGAACTAACTGAATATTGAAATGTGAAATGAATATAAAAGCGAAATAGAATGCCTAATGGGTTAAGAACATATTATCTTAAATCTGTTTTTATCAAGAAGGTAAATTATTGTGCCATAGGAAATAACCTTAAGCCTTAGGAAACTGGACTTAGTCTACTTTGTCACTTTGTTTATAGGATAAGGGGCAAACGAGCAGATGATAGATGACTACCGCCGCCAATAACTAATATTAACTGATAACCATAGATTTCTCGCTAGTATTACCACAGTTTAACTGTGGTTTTACTATAATAACATTTTGAGTGTTCTCCGATAAAATCAGGTTTTAACACGGTAAAAATTAAAGGTCAAAAATATATACCTTTGCCCGACGTTTCGACTAGGTTACACCAGCCGTGGTCCCGAGCCGACTCACAATATGCGTAATAAGCACGAAAGTCTCAAACAAGTATTAAAATCAGGTTGATTTGGTTGTATCGAATCAATTAAATTAGCAATAATGTTATGTATCATCGATCTTCTTTACGCATTATTAATGCAACAGACTGTCACACAAACTAAAGTACTTTTACCCAAGGTGATCCCCAGGTTATTTATTTTTATTTCGAGAATCGTGTTCATGGAATTGGGCACCCACCATCTGCAACGCGAGGTTTAACTTTGCGCGGCCCGTCTATTGCACATCTCTAGTGTGTAATTCCAACTTTCCACAGAATTACGGTTCAAGAACGAGAAACAACACTAGAGCGAGCAATCCTGCCATTAAATTCGACTTCAGATCGCTCGCGAGAACAATCACTCCCGCCCAAGAGATTGTAAGGTGCAAACAAACTCTGCAATTGGGATTCCCTTCGCCCCCAAGTAGTAATTATTCTATGGTTTTATCTTAAAAAAAGTTACTTAGAGCTACTCGTAGCTCTAAGTAACTTTTTTTGTATCATATCATATTAATGTATCATAATTCTTAAAACTAACTTGAACTCTTAAACCAAATTTTATTTGAACCTATGCAAGAAAGAGTCTACGGTTTCAATGCCAAAGAATAAAGAGAATTCTAAATATAATCACTTACATTATACTGGAGTAGAATTGCGCTTCTCTTGACACACCACAGAATGTTCACCTGAGGAATTCCTTTGTAGTACGTCCACTGCGACTGCACTAAATACTTTATTTTGTTTTGTGCATTAAAATTACTTTTTAGTTGTTTTCTGAAGCGTATAATGGTAGTCTGTTTTAGGGTTATGTTTAGACTTTGAATCTATATATTTCTTAGAATTATTTGTTTGTTTTTAGTTTTGGAGACATGATCTAGAGTTATGCTTTTATAACATCCTCTGTGAATATATTGGAAGTTGATGTAATAAAAATAAAAAAGTCATAAATTATTCATTAAAAATAAAAAATATTTAGTAAGAGCTAGTTACGTATTGCTTAGTTTATTGTATCCAAATTGGACCGGTTTGACCGGAGCAACACTGGAGGGAAGGGAGAGTGGAGGGCAGGCGTATACATAATAATACGAGGATGTGTGGGGGGCATTACTCGGTAAAAGGCTAATTTTTCTGCTTTACATACATGTGTAGTTATATATTTTCTTAATTCTCAATTATAGAGACCTAGTTGGATCTATTTGGAGCTCTCATCCTATATTGCAAATTCCATCGAAATAGTCTGAGTCTAGATCGCAATTTTATAATCACAAATATTTCTCTTTCAATAAGATAAAATAAGATAGAAAGGTAGTGTTAGTTAGAAACTTTGTGAGAGGTAGTGCCACACTGCATGCATGCAGACGAATTGGGCCGGCACGACCGGGGGAGGTCCTTCTCGCTGACAAGAGACCGGCGTAAAGTGACAGCTGTGCTGTCGCGTTTCGTGATGTGTGTATGTAGCCGGTGGCCCATGGAGGTGGGAAAAGAAATGAGGGCAGAGCATCTGTATAGCTTCTATGCGGATGTCTATGGGCGTCGATGTCATGAAAGTGACTCCGACCGCCATAGAAACACATAAAAAAGAAAGGTATTTCTTACAATCTTATCCGATAAGTTTAGGATCCGATAAAAGTGGGATAGCACAAAGTATAATTATAGCCGCTGGACCCTGGGAGATATTTCTTCCACTTGTAACTTAAGCAGGAAGGGATAGATAATATTGCCACGTTATATCCACCACAGACTATTTGAGGCGTAGGCGCGTTGGCCTTGTAACTTTACAATTTTAGTTGGAGAGTTTTAGCTACTTGGATCTCTTGTTAGAATATATATATTTGCAGTAATGCTATTCTGGGAGCGCTCTTCTCACTGAATGAGGAGCTGAAATAAGGATAATAATAGAAGATAAGTATCATCATGCTATTTCCATATTTTTTAGAGTGAAAGGGGAAAAACGAGCAGTCTGAGCTTGTTGGTGACCACTGACGCCCATCGGCATTTGCGTAATTAAGGGACCCTCTTAAGTTCTTATCTTAAGGTATTACCACAGAAAAATTAAAAATCTTTTACGTTTTAAATTAAAAGATTGATTTGCCAATAGCCCTAAACAATCTGATAGCATTTGTTAATATGAATTACTTGTAAGGTACGTTGTGATTTCATATGAGGATCAAGTCAATCAATTTATTTAAATTGTAAAGAATTTTCAACTTTGAGATGGTCGTCATTGAAGACAGAATGGCTTGATATTGTATGGATCTTACAACTTTTAAGGCAGAAAACAAAAAGTTGACTGTTACACCATGTGGTATCATAACTACTAAGTATTTTATATCTTTGTACTCAAATTACCAAAATCCTGAAAACTTTCAGCGATAGTAGGGGCCCCAGAAATAATGGAAGGGTTTATGTCTCCTTTTTAGTTCACATTATTAACATATTTTCAAATGTATATTTTTGGTCATTAGAATAAGAGATGTTGATGAATTAAAAATGCGACTATAGCAATTATTATAATTTATTATCGAGATGAAATAAAATGAATGAATGAAAAAGTTTTTATTGAAAATAGAATTACAGAAATTACTTTTCGAACGACAACAATTAAATCTACCACCGGTTCAACCATAGCCCTGTCCTGAGAAGAACAGTAGAAACAAATTCAGCGGGCCTCAGGATGTGATGAGATATAAAAGTAAAAAGTATAAAAATACAAATATATTTGCATATTATAAATGATATACAATTTAATAATTTACAATAACTTTGGTACAGAAACAGACTGGGAGGAGGGTAATACCAAGATGTGGTATCTGTCATAAAATCTGTTACCTTATAGTATGCTTTACCACACAAACGCTCTTTAACAACTTTTTTAAATTTATTAAAGTTTTTGGATGCCTTCTAGGATCATAATAGGGTATTTGTCAATTTTTGGTTTTTTTATTTCATACTTTATGACTTGTTAAACACGTTACATAAATATTATCAGAAAATAAGCAGTATTAACAACAAAAAATAATGTTAAAGTTTGAGTTATTACACTCGCGCCCAAAACAGTCCAAACTGTCATGGCGGCGCAATATGATTAGGTTGACGTCAAACGCAAGTCACAAAAATGTAAACTCTTGGCAGTTCGACCAGAGTTTACTTGCCACTGGCAAGTACTAGTATAGACTTGTATACGGTTTAATATTATCTTAATTAATATGATGAATATAATTCGTAATATATTTTTGACTGTCAAAAATAGCCTATTGTAGAGGCGTATGCATTGCCCCCGAAAGGAAAGATAATAATTAGGGCCATGCCAGTTTGAGGATTTTTAAGTGCTGAGTAGGAAACACTAATTGGAAACTGCTGCTGGAATCGCGATGATGATAAAGACGTAGCGAGACGACTGCTGACAGTAGCGCCTCTGCTCGGGATGTGCGTACGCGAGTTTAACGAACAGTCTATTGGCACTTACCGCTGCCCGTAGAAAATTTCACAGATGCAAGGTTGATGATGATTATAGTCGTGATTTGGTATTGATTAATATGAATTCAAAGTCGCGAGTAATTTTCTACATGATTTTCACCACACAATTTTACAAGGGCCTACAAATTATATCCTACTAATAATAAATGCGAAAGTTTGTATGTTTGTTTGTTTGTTACTACCTCACGCAAAAACTGCAAAAACTATTTTTATGAAATTTGGCACACACATAGAGAGTAACTTGGATTAACACAGGATAGTTTTTATCCCGAAATGTTCCTATGGGATGCCGTGGGGTGATTTTCTATTTTCCAAGGGATCGAAATTTACGCGGGTGAAACCGCGGGGCGCAGCTAATAGGTACCTATATATTTTGAATTTTAAATTTCTTACAAGAAAACGGAGTTTAGCATTTCACATCGCCTAATTACTAGATAGTAGCTATTTTAGGCCTACATTTAGATCAATTTAGTTCGCCATTGTCGAGCGCTATTCGCAACTGCTATTCAATTATAGATTTTTAGTGTTCCGTAGGTCAAAAGCAAACACGGAATGTTTATAGGGTCACGTTGTAGTCCGTCCTGTATGAACGTCTGTCAAAGAAATCCAAATGGTACTTACCGCTGACCTAGGATTATGATTTTTGGTGAGTGAAATAATGTTGTATTTTCCTTTGTGTCAAAATTCATAGCAGATAAGGAAGTGAATTTTGTGTGCTACGTGTACCAGTAGACACACAAAATTCTAAAAAGTATTTATTATTATGACAAACATTACACATTTTAGTTCATATCTGTTAGGAAGGTATAGGTGAAGGTTGCGATCATTGGACCGCCTCTTTCATTGGACCACCTAATGTTATCAAAAATGCATGTCACAATAGGGATGATCGATTCATTCATTCGTTAGAAAAACATCGATGTTGACATCGATATTAACATCGACCCTTAAACATCGATGTTCCATAAACATCGAAACGAAAACATCGATGTTCGGAAACATCGATGTTTTTGGTAGGTAAGAAAGTAATGATATATATTTTTGTAAAGTTTAAATGTATCATTAAAATCGTTAAAAAAATATGTTTTCGTAGTGACAAGTATCATCATTTAATATTTTTGGGAAAACACGTAGCATTTTTCGTTTTCTATTCTATTAAACACCTACTACAAATCTCCTATAATGCCAGCAGGAAATAAATTATTAAATGGGTGAAAGAAGTCGTTGTTTGTTTGCTATAACAAACGTTAAACGTAGTAATTATCTTCTCTCTTGTTTTAGCCATAGAAGTAGGAAGTGTTACTGTCCGGATACACGGATGTCATGGACTCATGACCCCTAGGACACCTCTGCACTCTGCAATATCATCTTGAACTGACATCGAAATAATAATAGCAAGAAAAAGCGAGTTAAACTCATACGGAACTACGTTAAAAAAAGACACAAATCTTATTTTTGTCTTTGTCATAGATTTGGTTTTTTCAAAAAGCGATATAACGTTCGAATTTTGAAATATTTTTCTCATAACATCGATGTTCCGATATTATACTCATATCATCGATGTATCGATGTTTTTGAAGACTTAACATCGATGTTTTTCCGTTTAACATCGATGTTTTTCTAACATCGATGAATATCGATTAATACAATTTTCTAAAAATAAAAATAAAAATTCAAATATTTAAATTGAATTATTATTGTACAGTATTGAAAATGTAATATCAAAGTTAATAAATAGATTTTTGTATTGTGTATTTTTATTGCACGTATACGTATACTATTTTGTTATATTCGGATTACATATTTTGTATATTCCAGAATGTCGACAGAGAAAAAGAAAAGGAAATTTTATTCTTGGAATGAAGTTAGTATGAAACTTGCAGCAGAATTTTTAAGAAAAAAGCTATTAGATAACATGAAGCGTGTCGAATCTATGGCGTTCCAAAAGCCTCATTAAAAAGAAGAAGTTCAGATAATAGGATCAGAAGATCTTCTGGAAGATTTAAAAACTGAATTGAGGGATCACATTGTTGAAATGAAGAATTCTTTGTTTGGTATTACTCCCAAAGATGTCAAGAGAAGACTTCCAATTTGCTAAAAAAATATATGATTATTATAAAAAATTTCAATAAAAAAGTAATTTTTATTTTGTGTTTCATTTGAGTCACCTTCATTGGACCGTTAATTCAAATGTTTCTAAGTCCAATGATGGCAACTTAGTGGTCCATTCAAGGTAACGGTGGTCCAAAGAAAGCAACTCCTCATTGAAGAGTTATTTTAGAATATCTGTAAAACCTCTCAACTTTCATGACCAATAATTTATATAATATATCATTAATTTACACAAAAAGCGATAAATTCCAACAATTGATTTTCATTTGTTGGTCGTGTTTCATGAAATAGGATGTCCTAAAGTTAAGTGGTCCAATCATAGCAACCTTTCTCCTATACTATAGCTAAGAGAGAAAACTGAGAATGTCATAATCATTGTATTTAATAAATATAATGTATCGTATATGTATTGTGTATGTATCGTATAATGTATTAAATATCATCATTTTGTATTTGTTATGAAGTAATAAATAATGGAGAAGCTGAGATACCGTACAAAGTTAACGAAAAGATTCAATTTACCGTCCTGCTGAACCGAGCAAACTTAATAACTCTCTCTTGTTATAGAAGTATTTTAAAGATGATTTAAAAATATTTGTTAAGTTATCTTAATGCACTAGTGGTTAATTTTGGTTCCGTTATTACCAATATATTTAGTAAGATGCTTTCAATTTTGAAGTGGGTCGCAATTAAGGAGGAAACTTTATTGAGAGGTCAGAACTTAGGTAGAATGATGTAATATTGTGCTGTGGCCGTTGAAATTTGGTCATATAACGGCTTTATAACTTTGCTTGTTAAGTGTATAGCCGATATAATCATAAAATAAATAGCTTTATTTACTCAGTATCGATGCTTTTAGTTTGATCAGTGGTTATTTGTTCCTGTGGTATTTGGAGCATTTCTCTTAGATAGCAATCTAAGTCATTTATAGAAGGTATGAAATTTGTATACCTTGTTACTGCTGGATTACGATGACCAAAAAAAATAATGATTATGATGGAGCCACTAACTTTCGCTCAACAATATGTATGCGTAAAGATATATAAAGCTACCGAAAAACAAGAGTGTTACACAGATTCAAAATTCGTAAAGGAAGCAATTTCTACCCAACCCAGGGTTGTGACAGCATTTTTTTTTTTTTTATGGTAAAGGGGGGCAAACGAGCAGTCGGAGCCATTTTCGTGACTACCGACGCCCACAGACAACCGCATAGAGACTATACAAATGCGCTGCCCTCCTTTCTCCTCCCACCTCCATGGGCCACCGGCTACTTACACACCGCACGAAACGCGACAGCACAGCTGTCACTTTACGCCGGTCTTGTGTAAGCGAGAGGTACCTCCCCGGTCGTGCCGGCCCAATTCGGCTGCATGCAAGCATGCAGTGTGGCACTACCTCTTACTAAAGCATGGAACAAATATTCTGGGAATGACATTACAGCACCATCGCTAAACTGTTCTCAGAACACATTGGACAAACTAGAAATCTTCAAACTATTGGACACACACGCATCAGATTATTAGCTACTAGTGTGGTTTAAATTAATAATAATATTAAGACACAAGAATGGTTTCTGAAACTATTTCTTCTGTTCAAGAGTGTCAGAATGTCAAATTAAAATATCCGTGTCAGCGTGAAGCTAAAATAATATCATAAAGAAAATGCCAAAAAATCTGTTATACTTGCCGAAAAAAACAATTTTGCGTTTTAAAAAGCGCTTTTACATTATTTCGTACGATTAACGATGACCAGAGTCCTAGCTAAGGCAGGAATGAGAAAATTAAATTTAACTAACTTACTACTCAAAAACTGATAAATATTGTATTATTTAACTACTGCCACTTTCACTCTGTATCGGTATAGGAAAGAATACTTAATAATTAAAACATTATAGAGCGATCAATTATTCAAGACTCTTTAGAAAGGTTTACACTGTTTTCTATTTCGATGTTTACACTCTTAATAAATATAATTGGTACCTAAACTCTTTTTTTTATTTAGGTTCTGTATAAATATAAATCAAATCAGACTTGGCTATCGTAAAGAAATATTACCCCGTTCAGTCGCATACTCAGAAATGAATACGTACTTGTAAGCGGTAAGCTTCATTGATCTGTGCAAAATGTGTTTTTTACTAGGATAAACTTTATTAATCTGCGTAATAAGTCAGCAAAATCCAGCCATTTTCCAATTTTAGTCCGTAGATAATAATTAGTTACCTGAAAATCATTACCTACTAGCTTAGCGTGGTTACAGGAAGCTTTGTGTTTGTTGTGTGGAAGTTTATGCTTAATTTTTTTTCGATGTTATTATACATATAAACCTTCATCTTGAATCACTCTATCTAATAAAAAAAACCCATCAAACCACCCCATCAAAACCCCATCAAAAAAAGACAGCGTTTCTACATAAATCTCGGTTTTTGATGTCGAGAATAAATTGTATTAAATAATTTTCGAGCGTTTCTTTAAGTGAGTCGGCCCACTAACAAAATTTAAAATTTAAATTGGCAAGTTCATTAAAAAGGTTGCTCAACCCTGCTATATTCAATATAGTGAACCCAATAAATAATTATAACTCACTTGTGTCTCGTTTTATCATTAGCAACATGGTTCTAATTACATGAAATGTGACTTATTAGCGTAATATACGAGAAAATATTAAATTTAAATTTCGCCCGTTCATAAATAGGTTGCTCACTCCTGCTATATTCAATATAGTGAACGCAATAAATAATTATAACTTGTGTCTCGTTTTATCATTAGCAACATGGTTCTAATTACATGAAATGTGACTTATTAGAGTAATATACGAGGTTTATTTAAGAGTGTAATTTCCCCAAGCGATTGTAATATGTCGACAGAATATTATGATAGTAATGAAATGTGGCATTAATTGTCACCGTGATATAACATTCATTAGAATGATCGGTTGTAACTTCTCTACCTTTTCGCGAAGAGAAAGGTTATGTTTATTTATTGAATTGAAAATGTAATTTAAAGAAGGGGAAGATGAACTGATTTACTATAATAGTCTCATTTGACATTTCTTTTTACCAATAAGTTAATTGAAAATAAAAAATTATGTTTATAAAACCAAAGTTAAAAGTGCGCTACAACGCCTATATAATATTTGGCTAGCTATAAATATAGTTTGTAATGTTGTTTCATATTATAAGATAGTGATCGCTTTATTATAGCCACGGCATTTCGCATAACCTCTTTTTGAACAGCCTGCGAATTCAAAAGTAATTTTAGAATTTAAATAAAAGTTTGTGGCATTTTCATTTGGCCTTATCTTAACTTGTGCACCTTTTATTTAGAACAATTATATAGGCAAATGTATCAGCTGCTTAGTATCGTTCCGAACTAGTTGTACCCTGTGATTTTCTACTTGCGTACGACTAAGATAATTTATATGTCAGAATTAAAAGTGCATAAAAACCCTCTTAATTTTTTAATCCTGAATAAGAGGGATTCTACAAGTTTGACGAGTATGTGTGTGAGAGTATGTCATGATGTGAGATGTGTGTGGCAGAGAGTGAGAGAGAGAGAGAGAGAAAACTTGTGTGTGAAAAGAGCACAGCACACAAACACACTGATGGGCCGATTTCGATGCAGTGTTTTCTTTCAAAAGGGAATTTCCTTGTGGTCTTAGCTATGCTACGAAAAAAGTCCAGCAGTCTGAAGCTAACTTCTTATTGAGTAACTTGCTGTGTCCTGCGATTTCACGAGCGTATAATTTAGAAAAAATAACTGATAGTAGAGTGATAGTCCTATTATTACACGAGACAGACACGAGAGAGAGAAGTAATGATTTGATTGCATTTGTAATATAATGTATTTAAAAATATTGTAAATAATAGCTACTTCTACATGTTTTTTTTATTACTGGTAGGTATTTTATAATGTCTTATCATAATAAGATAAGCTTAAACTATTAGATTTGGTTCTTGGATCTCACTTTTAAAACGATTTAAAGCGGGTGGTATGTAAAAATTTTAAGGTTAAAAATCGTGTATACAGGTACAGGCCAAGCTTAGCATGGACACACTGCTTGCGTCTCAGCGCAAAGAACAATGGCAAAATCTTATGCTATCACATCTGAGCTACTACCAAACGAAAATAGCAAATAACCTGCGTCATTTAAAGCTATTAAGCGGACAAAGTAAATCGGGAATATAAAACGGTTTTAAATAGAAAGCTAAAAAGCTTGTTGACTATTTTGATCATTTATCATAGTGAATGTTTCCATAATCTAAATCTTTCAACCAGTTTTTTTTTAAATAGTAATTGTTCTAAATGTTTATAGCCATATTGAATTGAGAAAATTAATAAACTTTTTTGTAACTGATTATTATTGTAGATATATTATAATATATTAGAGATCAAAACTTTTCTAAATTGAGTATTATTGAAATTAGTTTTAGTTAATATGGAAGTTCGCCATTCCTCTTTATATCAAAAACACCGTCGTGTGTTCTTACAGTGACAAGTCGGAGCTGATACACACAATTTACCTATATTCTTTGAATTTGAATATGCCTCTGAGTAGTATATTCGTTTCTCCCATTCCATCAGTAGACCCAATCGCGCCTGAATCTTCCGGTCGCATTGCGTGCGAACAATCGTTCGTACGTAATGCGAAATAAGCCGGCGCGACCCACCTGCAACAGCATTTGTGCCCCAAACTTAATTTAATTACATTTCGCTGTGGCGAATGTCTTATAAAATGTATAGTAGTGGCAGCGTTCCCATATTTTTGTGTGTGTTATAGGAACTGTGTGAAATATGAGCGTGATAGATATAAATAATATAGCTATCTCGATGTATAATATGAATATTTGTAAATAAGAACAATATAATTAGTATATAAGTACTTAATTTGTTCCGACTATCGTATGATCGGTCGTATGATGTGATGTTTAAAGACTTACCCATTATAAATACAACCATTGTATTTATAATGGGTAAGTCTAAACAATGGAGATAACGCACCTGCGCTATCGTATGATCTATCGTATGATGTCTAAACAATGACTTGTTTTGCAAAATAGCGGAGATAACGCACTCTCACCGCAGGTGGCACCACCGAATATCTATTTGGTATTTCTTAATTATCTGTTATTGTCAAGCCAACTATATAAGAGTAGAGTAAAAGTGTACTCGGGCAGTCACTTTTGGGCAAGTAAGGTGATCAGATCTAAGACTGTCTTGACACCTGTTTATCCACGTTGGCACCGAGATGCTGTCGGTCTGTGGTGATGCTGTCTGTCAGAATCAGTGTGAATCTGGTGCACCTAAGAAAGCTAAGTATTTTGTTTGTACAAAGCATAATTGATGAATATTATACAGGGTAAGTATTTATTCAGTGCACAAATTATGATATGTTGTCTACATAGATAAAGCAACATTAACTACACTTTTATTTTCGATCTCCAATAAAAACTCTATGTCCTAGGGCCAGTATAATGTTTCCAAAAAATAACGAAGTGTATGGACACCCTACTATCTCTCACTTAATACCTACATGGTGTCGTGTCCCCGCTCGGTCGGCGAGCGGCGAGCAGCGCGAGCGGTGCCTTTGACAATACATTTTGCAAATGTGGGATATTCTTGATAATATAATTTAAAAAAAAACATTACTTTTTTTTGCGGAAATGTACTTAGTTATCGATATATAACACGCAGAAAAAAATTGTGCACTGAATAAATACTTACCCTGTATTGTAATAGTACTTTGCAAGTATTTATTTATAGTTTGATAATGTTAATATCGATAGTGATATGCCATGCTGTGCGGTATAGCTATAATATTACATTGTGACATTCTATGCTACATTTTATCAGAATAATGTTAAATAAGATTATCATGCTTAATAAAGAATGTTTGGATGTTTAGATTGTTAATAATATCATAATTAAGGGATTCTGATATCCTTTTTACCTGTTGTAACTTTTGGTTAAGTACTTTGCAAGTATTTATTTATAGTTTGATAATGTTAATATCGATGGTGATATGCCATGCTGTGCGGTATAGCTATAATATTACATTGTGACATTCTATGCTACATTTTATCAGAATAATGTTAAATAAGATTATCATGCTTAATAAAGAATGTTTGGATGTTTAGATTGTTAATAATATCATAATTAGGGGTTTCTGATATCCTTTTTACCTGTTGTAACTTTTGGTTACTTGAATTGTATATTTGGTATTAAGCACACTAACAGGGTGGTGTGTGCCTAGCTACTGTGCCCACCAGTTTTCTTACCAGTTCTTTCTGGTCTGGGCTAGGGTTGGAACTGGTGGTAAAGTTTGAGAT
>LUGF01029293.1:12735-24819 GCA_001625245.1 Calycopis cecrops | reverse complement strand
GCTGAACTGGGAATGATGCATACATGAAGAAAGACTTAAGGCCCACCCACACGCAAAATAGGCGCAACAGCGTCGAGTTGCGGAGACGGCCCGGGCAACAAGTAACAAGTAACAAGTTGTATAACAATCAATGAAATATCGTTAACTAAGTATCTATCGTCGCTTTTCGAGAGGTTATTGCAGACTAAAACTATGTATCTTCGACAGATCGATGCTAGATCCAAGAATGCCGATATGTTTGGTCGAATCTTCTGTCGGTGAGTAACGATGGCAAAGTCAATCTATTTATTTAAAAGTTAAAAGTTTTTTAATATTGATATGATAATAAATTACGTAATATCTTAAGCAGAAGGTTCCTTAAGTAGATTAATTAAATTAATCGACTTGGTGACGACATGGATCTCACAACTTTTAATGGTAGAAAATCTGAGTTGCGAGACTTGGTTTTTTAACAGGATGTTTTAGATGACATTTTACTTCTTATCTACCATTTTACAATTTTTGTTATCTTTGAACATAATACAAGGGAATGGATACGATATTCTTATTGTTCAAAATAAGAAACAAGGTTAAATACAAAATAGAAGTGATTTGCATATGTAAGTTTGAGAAAGAAAGAAAACTAAAAGAATGCACTTGTATCTGCGTACCTACACATTTTCATTACTTACCAACAATAGAATTATTAAGTATTTAAAATAATGTATCTAAAGAAAATTAAATAAACAAGCATAGTTGTATTCAACATTGTTTGTTTAATAATTTTTTGTAATATAAATAAAATGCTTATTGTTCACAATGACACCATTTGTATTTTCTGCCCACTATATAAAGTCAACATAGGTTATTTTGAACACTATCAATGCAACAGTTTCAACATGTGGACCGCAGTATTGCTTCTGTGTATGGCAATGGTTTGCCACAGTAGCGCAAGGATCTTCCAAAGTTACGAGCCTAACATGAAGGGTCTCACACTCGAAGAACAAATCAAGATCCTCAAGTATGAACAAGAAATCTTGCTAATGAGGCTCAAAAGAAAGAAACTTGCCTCAACCCTAGAGAATAATAAAATCATCATGCCCAGCAATGAAATAATCCAGCAATTGGAACACAACACGACCTCTGGATCGCAGGATACTAAAAAAAGGATTACCACATCCAGCAATGATATAACTAAGCAATTGAAACTCTACACCACCTCTGGATCGCAGGATACTAAAAAAAGGATTACCACATCCAGCAATGATATAACTGAGCAATTGAAACTCTACACCACCTCTGGATCGCAGGAGACTAAAAAAATCACCACCATGTCCAGCCATGAAATAATTCAGCAATCGAAACACAACACCACCTCTGCATCGCACGAGACTAATAAAAGCACACCCACCACACAAATAGGTAAGAAATTTAACTATTGCATTACCTCTGGGTCTCAGGAGAGCCAGACGACCGAGGAACCCTTCATTGCTTCACAAGAAATGTTAACATTAGAAGAAGACGGCAGTCAAAAACCGAAAGATCCCGAAAGTGTCCTCGAAGATGCACTCAAAATGCCATTATATGTGAGTGAAAAAGATATGGAAAGTATCCAATTAATGCGGAATTTTCTGCAAACAAAGAAACAAGAACAACAAAAAACTGTAACTCAGCACATGAAATAGAACGATTATAGGGCAGAGAAAGACTAAGTGAATCCCAAGTACACCTACTATATCTTCGTATTCCATTTAGAACGGATAGGATAGTGAGGAAGTGTAAGAACGCATGGTCGTCCTACAGCTAGTCCAAGGAGTTTTTAGCAGCGCTGACTGACTGACTTCTGGGGTCTTCTTTTGGAGCCGAAGAAGTCGCTCGCTACGTCGGTAACTCTCTCGGCGCAACTGTGTTCTTCCACATATATATCGCTGCCTTTAAAGAATAGTGTACTATTCTAAAATAATACAAAATTGTGTTAACACCAATCGATGTAAAATCATCTGTTCTGTATACGCATTAAAAATCGTATTTCAAAAGCAATTTTTACGGCCGTGGCGACACTATAAGACTATATCACGTTGGTCAATTTTGTGCGCCATTTTTTATGAATAGAGTTTCATCGCCAGTTGCGACACAGCTTTGGAAGTGAACAATTGTTTGATGTTCGTTTGTAAAGTCATAATACAAAATAATATAGGTATAATATAATAATATAGGTTTTAAGTGCTCATTTATCTAGACTACTGTATTATTTCGTGGTGTGACACTGTTATACAAAAAAATCTGCTGGTAATGTTTAATTCTTCTCTTGGACATAGTATTGTTGGCGTATACTACATTGTTCTACAAAAAGTAAGTACGACTTAAATGTAATTGATTTAAATAGTACTATTTATATATAATAAAAAATAGGTTCGTCGGTTTTTGTATAACTCAAATTACGACTTTTTTCCAAATATAATATTTCGCAATTGTAACAGACTTTTTGGTATAAGACTCTATTTAGCTAAATATCTGTTGCATTTT
This sequence comes from Calycopis cecrops, assembly GCA_001625245.1. Classification (NCBI taxonomy): domain Eukaryota; kingdom Metazoa; phylum Arthropoda; class Insecta; order Lepidoptera; family Lycaenidae; genus Calycopis; species Calycopis cecrops. Next base: position 22,314 of record LUGF01029293.1, on the reverse strand, counting down.
TAAAGTGATAGTATTTTAGAAAAAAAATTTCGAAAACTCAATCAAAATTTTTTGTTAGTCTAAAATATCTAATTGCAAAATTGCCTAAATACTACAATTTAATTTTATATATCTAGTTTTCATAATTCCTATATACATTTTATTAGTAGTAACATTTTTCGTATATTGATATAATATGTAAATTGTTGATCAGCTGATGTCTATAATTAAGTTGATATTTGTAGTTGCCAGAAAATACAGTAGGTGGTCCTTCTATATCTACCGAATTAAAACACCTTCTTAATCTTTATACTTTAGACGCAAACCGACTGACTTTACAAATGTTTCAGAGTAAGAATATCCCTTTAAATTTTAAGGAAAGAGAAGAAATGGTACCCACTTTTAATTAAACGGTCTTATTTAGCTTAATTTTATAATCTAGTCATTGCAATTTTACCCCCTTCCTGCTGACTGATTCACCTGAAATGTTGTATATTTATTTTAATGGGCTTGGCCGACCCCTTTTTTCATCGCTGCTACTCCAGTGTCACCAGGATCAATAGCGGCAACCATAACGACCCTCTTGATATGATCTCAGAGAGCACGAGAGAAAAGCTAGAACTGTCTGGAGACCTGCAACGAATAAGTGTAACAAGAAGAAAATAGGAGTAGGAAGAAATTCCGATTTCCCTGCTCAGTTAAAGCGGGAGGCAGTACAAGGTTGCAATAAATTTTACAAGCCAAGAAAAGAGAGGACAGCCAGTTGAAGCCCTGCTGCTATGCATCTCTATAACACCACCAAGATGACTGAAGAATTAGTATTTAATTTGCTGACGTTATGATGTTATGACTGAGTTAAAGTTGTGTTTTTTTCGCTGTCAACGCGAACGCGTATTATACCCCGCTAATACTATGAATATTGTCTAACATTATAATTCGCTCGCTCTGCCAAAGGCTTACTATAACTATACTCCCGAATAATTTGATGTGCTGTTTGTTCATAATATTTATTAACGTCTGTCGAGGAGTCATAAAGGGGTTAGGTTACTATTTTAAAATTAAAAAGTTTGCTTGTAAAGTGGCCGTAGTCGGTAAGGTATTGTGCAACGCAATGATCGATATCTAGCCAATGCAAATGTTTCGATAAACGGTCGCGTACACACATATAAAAAATTGTGTAGATGTCGCCCTTTAGTTGAGCTATTTATTTTATTGCGCCTGCCATGCCGTCGATAAAATTGTGTGTGGTTGTTTCTATTGCGTTAAATAATTTAATAGTTTTATTCCCGTCTTAGAAAATCAGAGTTGGAAATATTCTTTGAGTGATAATATATGGCTGCTCAGCGTTGAATTTCTAAGTCTCGTAAGACTCCGGCAAGAACAGATAGCCACAGCTAGCATCGGAATGCTTGGAGTTCCGCGGTCATTTGGTTTCAAAGGCTAAACTTGCCTCAAAGAAGATGGGTATTCTCAGTAGAGCTAAGCAGTACTTCACACCAGCCCACTGACTGCAACTCTACAAGGCACAGATCTGCCCGCATATGGATTACTGCTCCCACCTTTGGGCAGGGGACCTGAAATATCAGCTAGATACATTTGACTGTATTCATCCTAGAGCTACTCGAATCGTTGATGACCCTGTTATTTCCAGGCAGCTCAATATTTTGGCCCTACGGAGAGACGTCGGTTCCCTCTACATCTTTTACTGTATTTTCAATGGAGAGAGTTTCGAGGAATTGTTTGGCTTAATACCAGCAGCTGAATTCCATCACAAGACATCGCGTCAGAACTCAACATTCCACGCCCTCCACCTCGATATTCCTAAATATAGTACTGTGCGGTACAAACGCCATTTTCTTTTACCTCGTACAACAGTACTATGGAACCAGCTGCCTCCCTCGGTATTTCAGATCCGACACGACTTAGGGATCTTCAAGAAAAGAGCGTACCTCTTTCTGAAAGGCCGGCAATGCATCTGCAAGACACCTAATTTTGTAGATGTCTATGGGCGGCGGTAGACATTAATCACCTGCTCGTTTTCCCTCTATAATATAAAAAAAAAAACAGATAAAGCCTTCGCGATGATCGTGCAGTAGGTCTTACATGAGTCTTTGATTTAAAGTAAAATATGTCACGCTGCGCCTTTACTAGCTCTGTCTACATAGACTCTGCACTGGAGATCAGTAGCATAAACTTTCTAGATACGTCATGATGTATATCATTACATTACTATTTGTTATAATTAAATATAAAACATATTATTATATGGCCTCTTCGCCGATGCCAGTCTGTTGCTGGTGGGATCTTTTTGCTTTTGTATCCGGGACCCTCCAATAAAAGCGGCTGATTGTACCAAAGCAGGGTCTTAGTCGGTACTACTTCACCGTTTGTGAGCCTAAGACTTTACCCGGTTGAGCTAGCGTGCGTAATGCATTCTACTGCGTTACCAAAAAAAGGTACCTTTTTTTGGTAACGCAGTAGAATGCATGCACCAAAAAAAGGTACTTTGTTTTATCCCGCCGAATATATTATTGTTCCATAAAATATGTTACATTAAACAACATTCTTTGTAAAATAAGTACCGAATAGATGCTGCCACCTTGTTGTGGCGTGTGGGTCTTGCGTGCTTCTGTGATCCCCATTGCCATGCCGGACAGGGCTACCCATACCATACAGGCTTGCGGTGAGTGGCTAGACAAAGAGCAGCTCAGCTTGGAAGTCATCCATCTGTCCCTCTGAACCAGCAGATAGCGACGAAAAAGACAACTGGCGTAATTCGTGGCGCGCTCCTTTGGAGTATTGGTGCCAGGGGTACCCGATTAAGCCACCCGGGCTTCTGGGTAGCGTACATAAAGGTACTCCCCCGCGTCACCAAAAAAAAGGTTCTATTTTATACTTTTTTTTCTTTTTATGTTTTGTTTTTTGGATTTAATAAATTCTAAGTTCTATATTGAAAATAATCTAAATTTTCTATATTTTTATACTTTTTCTAATTTTGGTATGTTTTTACCTATTTGGTATATTAAGACCAAATAATATATTATTGTTCCATAAAATATGTTACATTAAACAACATTCTTTGTAAAATAAGTACCGAATTGGGATAACAACATTATAAATTTAAAATTGACAATGCTATGTTACAAATCAAAATGAATCAGTATCGATGAAAAGAACGTATGAAGATTTTGTATTATTTCAAAAAAAAACATCACTATTATTGAAAAAAGAACCAATTTTTTTAGTATTTTTTTGTAATAAGCCAGCATTCATCATAAATTTGTATGTGATATTTTGTTTTGTCTGAGACCTATTAGTATTTTCTAATTGTTTTTAAACTGTTTTTGCGAAATTTTGTGCAATTTTCTTTTAAACTGTTAATTAATATAAATTCCAATATATTTTTATACACTTTTCATCAACATCCACACAATAGATAGAACATTATACTACTTGAAACTTTAAAAAAAACTTCAAACTGCTCTACTGAAAAATTCACTAATTTTGAGTTACAACAGTATTCTTTAAAGGCAGCGATATATACTACACGGACGCGGTAACCTGACAAAAATTCCATCACCCGCTCTTTACCCCTGCACCCCGATGTCGCCATATAAGGGCGACATCGGGCTGTATGTGACAAGTATTTCATCATTTCCACTTTCCAGTTCTATTTATCGAAAGGAATTCATAAACAAAAAAAACATTTTATGTACACTTGGGCACAAAGCGAAAATTTAAATTATTAAATGTATACACATTACATACATACGCATACGCAACATACATATGTACATTCTCAAGTAATACTGAACACTTCCAAGAGAGGGCGTTACCAACAACATAAAAGTACAATATTATTTGCGCGAAGAGTTTAAATATTTGTAATATTTGGAATTTTGGAAGAAATATATTTTTTAATAAAAATAATGATGACTCGTAGAGCCTTGTCACGTCAGGAGGATACTAAGCTCGAACTTACTTTATTAGAATTAAAGAATAGCAAGGAATTGCGTGCTCAATTAAACAATGAAAGAGAAGAAAATGAGAAAGAACTGTTAGTAATCTTAGAAACTAATGCTAAATTAAAAACAGAATTAACTGCTTTGTATAGACAACTAACAGATATTGTTAAGGAACGCGACAATCTCCAAGCCATAATCAGTAAATTTGACCAGTGCAGAGATGATTATGAGCGGGCCCTTAGTAAGATATCCGTACTGGAACAAGAGCTGCGGGAGACCCATATATACATCTCCCAGGTTCAAGAAGAGGCTCAAAAAGTCACTGTACAGCATAATGTTAGCTTATTTGAGGAGTTAGTTGACAATGCCCCTCAGTTGATTTCTCCTGTGATTAACAACCATTGTGCTAAGGACCTCCCAGATAATAACTCTTTAACTAATACAAAGTCAATGGTAATGTCAAATTGCAGTAGGAATAAACTGAAAAAATATATTAAAATTAAAAAACATCGGTTGTCTGTAAAGTCGATTTACTGACGATAGTTGAACGTGACAACGTCTTAAGAAAATACTGATGGAATGGTAGCATTTTTCAAAAGAAAATTTTAATTTCATTTGTTTAATAGATTTGTATGTATATAGAGAAAGAGGTAATTGGAAATGGTATGTTAGATTGCAAGTTATTTGTATAGCAGATATATAGTTCGTCTAATGCATAACATATGGCGTTATCACGTATCCTACATCGCGCTATAGGTTGCACAAATCTTTTTGGTTAGGGTGTTCATACAAATACCTTACCGTGGTTTCATTAGATGTGACCAAGGGCCATCGGATCTAAAGTTTGACCGTGGGAACATGTAACTGGTCCAATTTAAATTTTTTGTTCCTTTATTTTGCAAATAATCCTATAACATACAATTCAACAGCAATGTACTTACGGAACGTAATATTGTTCGGTCAATCATTCATTCAAAACAGGACATGTACAATGTACATTTGACAACTAGGTAACGCCGCATGTTGTCAAGTTTTTTGGAACAGCCTGCTCTATCGATTTATAAGACGTTATCACGTCAAAAATTCATTCAAAGAACAAAAAACAAATAAAAAGTCATAAAAGTGTCTCTAAATGTGCTAAGCTTAGTCGTAAGGAAAAATGTGAGTTGTATGATGATTTAGAATTGTGTACTGCTAAGTTAAAAAAATTAAGTATAAAATATGAAGTTGACACACAGGCATTATTATTTAAAATTAATAATCTTAAAGATTCCTTAGACATGCTAAATAACAAATATGACATCTCGCAAATGGAGATAAATGAGTATTCCAAGGCTTTAGATGATCTTTTAAAACTATCAACAAATAATGCAGAGCGCTTTAACTCATTGATAAACAATCATTTATGTGACTGTGCTCGCTCAAATAATTTACAGCCTGAGAGTACTCTTCCTTTTAGTACGCCTGAATGTGACACCTTACATACTAACTTACATACTAATAATAGAACACAGGAGTCATACAGTGCATCAGCTCATGTACCAAGCACATTAAATAATGCACTACAATCCATTATGTTTAGTGATGACATTGGAAAAAACATGGGCTCTAAATTAAATTCCGCACTCTCAGGTCAGTCTGTTATGAATATATGTTTACCGTCTGCCTCCTATCATGTAATTATGGAAAGGATTTTAAAATATAATTATAGTGAGTACAATAATCTGATAATTTTATCAGCAAATAGGGGAAATGTCAACAAAAAACAATTAATAAAACATTGTGAAACTCTTATAGCTCTAAGTGCTAGTAAAATTGTTTTTTTCACATTCCCCTACTCGAAAACGTTGCCAGACGCAGAAAATAGGCATAGACATAGGCTTAACACAACACTGCATACCATATGCACCTATAATAATAAATTTCATTTAATTGACACTAACTGTGTTAGTGATTCTTCCTATCGGACAAAGGGTAAACATTACCTCACTCCTAGTTTTAGGAGACAGGTAGCATTTTCGCTATCATTTTTTTTAGAAACCTTAGCTGTAAGTTTGACAACCAACACAAAACATGCTTCTATTGAGCAGTCTTGTAATCTTGACATTTCTAATGATTTTGACTTTTCTAATAATTTAAATTAAATTCTGAGACAACAGAGGTAGTAACAAAGAGTATAATAATATAATATGGGAAAGAGAACCCTCTCGTGTGGTTTTTAAGAATCTCGATTTGATCGACGGCACCTGCATTTTGGCGCGGGAACTAAAATTCATATATATAGATACATATAGGTTACTATATTCTCTAATATTTCGCTGCTTTCGAAGAATACTGTTGTAACTCAAAATGAGTGAATTTCTCAGTACAGCAGTAAGAAGTTTTTTTTTAAGTTTGAAGTACTATATATGAAGTATGCTGTACTGAGAAATACACTCATTTTGAGTTACAGCAATATTCTTCCAAAGCAGCGATTTATGCGTTAATAAATAACATAATAGAAATATTAATTCCTAATAGAAATACATAATAGTTTATTAAATAAAACAGACAATCTTTTTATTTATTTTTTTATTTTCTTATATTCTATTGTTTATAGACACAAACAACACAAAATAGCGTCTTTTCGCAAAATATCACTATGTAAATAACACTGAACGTAATGTAACGTAGCGACAAAAACATTAAGTTCCGGGTGTTGAATCCAACAACAGGACGGTGGAGAAACTCAACTCGACGTCTGTTAAAGAAACTTAAACACTGAAGAACTAATATTTTAACACAAAATGGACACACAAAACATACGAGCGCAGACGCAAGCTTCGGGTGTGGCAACCATATTTGTGTAATTTAAAATGCTGCCAGAGTATGTATGTACATTTCCGTGGCATGGTTGCCATTACTAATATTGCTAATATCTTAGATTGCTAAGAATTTTTAAAATAGATAAACCGATAACTTTCATGAAATATGTTTCAATTATTTTCTAGAATTTCATATACATGAAATTATTAATAGTTAATAATTGAATGAATGATTTTCAAATATCTTGTTAATTTGCGTGTACAGAGACATCTACCAGTGCGCATTAGAACTAATAGTCGCCAAAGTGTAGGTGGCGCCTGTTCTATTATAAAAGTCGCCTTTGTTCTAAACTGTCCCCCCCTGGGTAATAACCTCTAGCTTTAATTTATTATGCTCATCTCTGATAGATTTAGCAGTAAAATCAAATGATCAATATAACACATGTTACACAAAAAAATAAGAAATATAAGAATTTAAATGTAAATTGTATTAACTTAGTGCATCAAAATATTCGTTGCTTGACGGAAGGCAAGCAACTTGAACTGGAATTATTCATGAGTTCTGAGAATGTTAATATTATGTGTATTACTGAACATTGGTTAAAGGGGCATCAGCTCATGTTTAATTTCAGCAATCACCAGGTTGGAAGTTCATTCTGCAGAGTGAACACAATACATGGTGGGTCGCTTATATTATTGAACAAAAATCTTAAGTTTAAAGAACGGAAAGATATTGTGTGCCTTTCTGTAGAATGTACTATTGAATTAGCGTGTGTGCAATTAGAGCAGTTCATTGTTATATGTGTGTATAAACCTCCATCCGCGGATTTGAAACTATTTTCAGAAATAATGGATGAAGCTTTAAACAAACTTACCAACTCAGGTAAATCCTTAATGTTAAAGTCACCACAGAGTAACTGTGGTGACTTTAACATTAACATTCTTGATAAATCAAGTTCCACTTTTAAACTTCTAAGTCTTTTCAAGTCTCACAATTTGTTAAATTTGTTCATGGAGCCTACTAGAATAACCGCTACTACAGCTACTTGTCTAGACAACATCTATACAGATATTGTTCCTAGACGCAAATATGTTGTGTAGCTGTGACGGTGGGGGTGCCCCAAGGCTCTATTCTGGGTCCTTTTCTGTTCCTTGTGTACATCAATGACTTGCCTCATCTTGTGAGGGATAACCATGAGATAGTATTGTTTGCAGACAACACTTCCTTAGTATTTAAAGTTAACAGACAGCAATCGGTAATTGACGATGTAAACATTGCTCTCTCTAAAATTATGCTTTGGTTTAGTGCTAATAACTTGTTGCTAAACAGTAGTAAAACTAAATGTGTTAAATTTTGTACTAAGAATGTTAAACAAGTAAAAGCTAGTGTTCTGATGAATAACGAGGAACTGGATTGGGCCAACAAAGCTGTCTTCCTAGGTATAACTATAGATTCACGGTTACAGTGGGGTCCACATATAGAAACATTATCTGGTAGACTTAGTTCAGCAGCGTATGCTGTAAGAAAAGTTCGTCAAATGACCGATGTCGATACTGCACGCTTAGTTTACTTTAGTAATTTTCACAGCATTATGTCCTATGGTTTATTGCTTTGGGGCAGTGCTTCAGATGTTGATTCGATCTTTGTGCTCCAGAAACGAGCCATTAGAGCTATCTATAAGATGGGCCCCCGGGAGTCATTAAGAAATAGGTTTAAAGAAATTAACATTCTCACTCTACATTCACAATACATTTACGAGAATCTTATGTATGTTCATAAAAATTTGCCTAAATTTAAGAAAGTAGTGATCTCCATCAATTTAATTTAAGAAATAAAAATAAACTTGCCGTTCACACTACTAGGCTCCATAAAATATCAAATTCGTTTGTAGGTCAATGTATACAATTTTATAACAAATTACCAAACAACATAGTAGCATTACCTGTTAGTAAATTTAAGAAATTCATTAAACTGGAGTTGTCCAAAAAGGCTTATTACTCAGTTTCAGACTATATCATAGATTTAGATGTTTGGAAATGAACTGCTCTTTTTGCTTTTTTATTATATAATCACATTTTTCATTTTTTATAATTTTTCATTTTTTATTGTATTTTTTTGACTTTCATAAGTGTCTTGTTGTGACCTAAATGAATAAATGAATTTGACTTTGACTTTGACTTATATTTTATACAAGATAGTATTTTCCATAGTTATCATTTATTGCAACAATATAATATAATACAATGTTGTAAATATTATAAGTTATAACTTCTCCTTCCTGTTAGAATTAGGGCAGGTGGCAGGCAGGCAGCAAAATCATAACCCTCCTTTTTGCCTTGCTGTAGTCGGGTAAAAACTAAAGAGTTTGCTTTTTACATTGCCCCGAGTTAGAAACTGAGAAATGCAAAGATCAACTTCGAACCAGGGTTTCGATAATCATTCCCGCACGCATGGAAAAGATATTAATGAATACTTATAGGATCACTTTGTAGTCCGGCTGCCTGTAGACATAGTGGTAGCGCGAACTTCCAAGCCGACTGTTTACAAAAACAAATAGCCAAAACAATCTATACAATTGTGGGGCTGTAAGCTAACGGAGTGAAAATAAAATAATGTAAAGTTTAAGGTTATTGTTATGTTTATTTTATTTATTTAAGATATGATAGTTAATGTACACCAGAAAACATACATGACAAAAATAGGTATGTAGAAGAGCTTTCGCCTACCCAAATGTCAACCTCACTTGCACGCGTCGGACGACGACGGCGGCAACCAAATGGTTGCCGTGGTGCTCCCTACTAGATAACAAACGAGGCAATGGCGGTATAAC
>LUGF01029293.1:0-12714 GCA_001625245.1 Calycopis cecrops | reverse complement strand
CGCCAAGGGTCGGGCAACTGGCTGGAAGAGGCCTCAGCGACCTAGGGACCAAATAACTCCTAAAATGTCTGGCACAGAAGGCAACGGAAAAACAGTGTGTCTAATTTTCCTATGAGAGTTGTAAAGATGAAATACAAGTTGTTAAAAGAGAAAATTTGCCTAGCGACCCGCGTAGAGGGAGACAGTATTAAATGTGCTACGGGCTATACATTTCATCACATCATGAGGCCAATTCGATCTATTATTTAAAAGAATGTCATACTGATATAATAATAACTTACGTAACATCTTATATCTTAAGCAGAAGGTTCCTTAACCTTTAAATACCGACGTGTGGTCCCACAGACACCCTGAGAGTTCGAAGAGGCTAATTACATGTGTTAGTGAACACGTATCCTCGTGCGCTTCTCTGTACACCTTGGGAAGTCGCTCAACAACGTTAGTGGAAAGTGGCAGTGTCTTCGTGTGCGATTCCGATAAGTTTGACATTTATGAGATTGTGAGTGGTCTGTCAGACCACTCGTCGGTACTTACCTATGTGAATTTTTTAGATTCGACTTATTTTTAAGCACATCGTTTTTTTGTACTTCAGTCTATTATAAAAATGGACCAGTCAAGCATTTCGGGCACAAAACGGGGGGCCATAATTAAAAATAAGAGTCTTCCTATTACTAAAAAAATGAATTAACAAGTATCAGTTTTTGCTAGTTTCAGTTCCTAAAATTGTACAAAATTATACCATGCATTTTATTTTTTTAATGTTTATATAATTATTAATCTATATGAAAAAATATTTACAAGCGTAAAAAAATTATAATTAATATATGTTAATTATTAAGAAAAAATTCAACTTTTGTTCCAAAGAATGAGGTATTGTATTATTAATGTTAGAGTTTTCAGCTACAAAATCCATAAAAAAAATTTTGCAAGTATAAAATTCACTACCATATGACATTTCTCGTTAGAAGTAAATTGCAAGTTTTTATCACTTTACTTAACCCTTATTTTTATAAATGCCCTCATAAGCTTAATAGTGATTGAAAAGTATGCAAAATATTTCCCAGAAACCCAAATAATTGGATTATTGGATACCAACTTAGATAATTAGTTTTTGGAAATTTGAAAGTGACTTTTGTCCAGCTAGCATGCTTCGGATGAAACACTGTGCAACTGCGGGAAAAAACTTATTCGCGTAACGAAGTTGCTAGCATGTAACATCATTGATTAAATATATTTTCTCTTTTATTTTAATTTTTAGGATGTTTTAAGGTTTCCTAGGCAAATGGCAAAAAACGGAATCCTTATAGATTCGTCATGTCTGTCTGTTTGTCCGTCTGTCCTTCCGTCCGTATGTCCCAGCCATTTTTTCCGAAACTATTGGGCCTTCGTAGTTGAATCTTTGTAGGTTGATGTATTGTGAACCGTTATTTGAATTTTGAATAAAAATAATAAATTAAAAAATAACTAATGGGCACTAAATACATAGAACTAAATCTAAAAATATTTTTTTTCATCCAACCTGTATGTAAGGAGTATCTATAAATAGGTCTTTAAAATGACGTTAAGGTTACTAAAACCATTTTTCGTTAGAATCAATTATTTAAAAGATAGACGCTTCCAATGCAATAATTAAGGCGGAAACACATTATTAACACGCGACGCGACGCAATGTGTCGACACCCGATGTGCACCGTGCATATTACCAACACGCGACGTCACGACATGTGACGTGATGACAGTGTGTATTCTGAAAATTTTTATTATTTTTTTATTTTTTTTTGAATTTTATCAATTCAATTAATTGTTCATCGGTCATTTCGCTAAATAAATGCAAAAACCAATATTAAAATGGCAAAAACTCCGTTTGACATTAAAATATATAACCGCAGACAGAGAAAAGAAGTTTCCTCTGTCTACGTATATGACAGTTCTCGAACGACTGACGTACTTTAGTACTTATATTAATCTATGGACTGACGCGTGGCGTGGGGTGTTGTCTAGAAACATACTGCGCGAGCCGCGTCGGATGGCGTGTTTACCCCCACCAACGGCAACACACCGACCTGGCTAGTCTAGATCGGATGGCGTGTTCGCACATGGCGTCGCGTCGGATGTTAAAAGTGTGTTTCTGGTCATAAGAAAACAATACATTAGATTCGACTCAACACGCATCGTGTTTCATCGGGTCGCGTCGCGTGTTAATAATGTGTTTCCGCCTTAAAGGCGGAAACACATTATTAACCGTCACCTCTAACTTTTAAAATAAGTGCGAAATCTAAAAAATATGTATGCTGTAGATAAAATTTCTACGAAAACTGGTTTCAGCGAGATTTCATTATTAGTTTTTATGAAATAATACATTTTCAAAAAACATTTTTGAAACATCAAAGCCTGGCAACCGCTATCTATGACTTTTTCAAGCAACCATATTCTATTTTACTCGTTATAAATTTACCTACATTTTAATATAATTATAATCAAACATCAAAATCAAAATACTTTTTTATTCAAAACAGAATTTTAAAAATTGCTTTTTAACGTCAAAAATTTAATCTACCACCGCGACCGGGTCAACTCTAGCCCTGTCCTGAGAAGAACCGGCATAAAAAACTCAGCGTGCCTCATTAATTAGAGATTTATCTAAAAATATAAAGTAATACTTTGTTAATAATATAAAGTAATAAAAAATAGATGGCGTCGGGAAGTGACGACCCCACCGCCCGTTGTGTGGCATTCACCACCAGCGCAATCAGTCGACCGAAGAACGGCGGTTAAACCGTTCCGAGGAGGGCAGAAGGAAATTTTCAGACAAAGGACGGGCAGCAGCGTCCTCATGTCAACTTCCTGCCCCACTGTTGATCCCCAACACGCTCGCCAAGCGTGGGGATTATGGCAATACCCCCCCTATGAGTTGCTGCATTAACCATGGCCCCCAGTCTCCGGCAGCTCTGCTATCCCGAGTCTACGGTAGCGGACTCGGTAACGGCGGAGCAGGGGGTGCTTAGAATCCCCGGAGGGGATCGGGCTACCATCTGACGAACCTGGCCCTGGTAACACACAACTGTCGCACGCTGCGGTCCGACGAAAAGATCCTAGAATTGGAAGAGTGTTTGGACAAGTTGCGGTGGGACGTTATGGGATTATCTGAAGTCCGAAGACTCGATAATCCTAAAGCCCGGCAATTTGTTCTACCACCGGGAAGGTGACGCCCTCTCCCAGGGCGGTGTCGGGTTCTTCGTCCGGAAGTCGCTCGTCAATAACGTGGAAGCGATCGGAAGTGTGTCAACAAGGGTGGCGTACCTGATACTCAGAATTACTAAAAGGTATTTGCTGAAGGTCATTCAGGTCTACGCCCCGACATCGACACACTCCGACGACGAGGTGGAGGCGATGTACGAGGATATCTCGAAAGCCATCCAGACCTCAAAGACGCATTACACGGTGGTGATGGGCGACTTCAACGCGAAGCTGGGTACAAGAAACTGCGATGAGCTGAAGGTGGGGAAATTTGGTGTTGGCAGGCGTAATACCAGGGGCCAGCGGTTGGCTGAATTTTTGGAGAAGGAAGGCCTTTATATGATGAACACCTTCTTCAAGAAAAAGCCGCATCGCAAATGGACCTGGATCAGCCCAGACGGAACGACGAGAAACGAGATAGACTTCATTTTGTCAACCAAGCGCCACATATTTAATGATGTCTCTGTGATTAATATGTTAAAAACAGGAAGTGATCACCGCATGGTAAGAGGCACATTAAATATCAACACGAGGCTTGAACGGTCACGGTTAATGAAGTCTACTCTTCGTCCAACTCCATATCAATGCCAAACCCCCGAAAACTTTCAGCTCGAACTTCAAAATCGCTTTGAAGGCCTGGCAGAATGCGAGTCAACGGACGACTTAAACTATAGGTTTGTACATGTTGTGCAAGAGGTCGGGTCCAAGTTCTTCAAGACCCGGACCAAGAAAAGAACCAGCAAACTCTCAGAACCTACTCTCAAACTCATGGGCGAAAGAGATGAAATGCGGCTGCAGTCTTCAGTTGACATGAAAAAATATAGGGAGCTAAACAGACAAGTCTCCAAAGCATTACGAACAGACCTACGTCTCTTTAATACGTCACGTATTAAAGAGATCATTGAGCAAAACAAGGGCTCCAAGGTGTTCGCTAGGGACTTGTCTGTAGGCCATACCCAGTTGATAAAACTGAAGACCGAAGATGGCACTGTCACTTCATCTAAGGCCGAGATTTTGAGAGAGGTGGAGAAGTTCTATGGACAGCTGTACCATTCAACACGGCCTGTTGTTTGTTTGGCTGAAGATCCTAGAGCCAAACTAACCCGAAATTACACCGAAGATATCCCGAATGTCAGCCTGTACGAGATTCGAATAGCCCTAAAACAACTAAAGAACAATAAATCACCGGAGGATGACGGAATTACGGCTGAGCTTCTGAGAGCGGGCGGAAAGCCAGTACTAAGAGTCCTCCAGAAACTATTTGATGCCGTCATTCTCGAAGGCAATGTTCCAGAAGCGTGGACCAGAAGTGTGGTGGTGCTCTTCTTCAAAAAAGGCGATAAAGCCTTACTGAAGAATTATAGACCCATATCACTTCTGAGCCACGTTTACAAGTTGTTTTCAAGGGTTATTACGAACCGTTTATCACGCAGGTTTGACGACTTCGAACCTCCCGAACAAGCCGGTTTCCGCAAAGGCTTTGGTACCGTAGATCATATCCACACGCTGCGCCAGATTATAGAGAAAACGGAGGAGTATAATCGGCCATTATGCCTAGCGTTTGTGGATTATGAAAAAGCCTTTGATTCGGTCGAGACATGGGCGGTGCTCGAGTCATTACAGCGGTGCCAAATCGACTACCGATATATCGAAGTGTTGAAGTGTATGTACAAGAAAGCCACAATGTCGGTCCGAATACAGGATCAGAATTCGAAACCGATCCAGTTGCAGAAAGTTGTGAGACAGGGAGACGTAATTTCTCCGAAACTGTTCACTGCTGCACTGGAAGATGTTTTCAAACTTCTGGGCTGGAAAGGACTTGGCATCAACATCAATGGCGAGTACATCACTCACCTTCGATTCGCCGACGATATCGTGGTCATGGCAGAATCGCTGGAAGACTTGAGCCAGATGCTCGGAGATCTCGATAGAGTTTCTCAACAGGTGGGTCTAAAAATGAACTTGGACAAGACAAAAGTCATGTCCAATGTTCACGTGACACCTATACCAGTTTTCGTGGGGAACTCACTTCTTGAAGTTGTTGATCAGTACGTGTACCTAGGACAAACTGTCCAGTTAGGTAAATCCAACTTCAAGAAAGAGATCGATCGCCGAATCCAACTCGGATGGGCAGCGTTCGGGAAGCTAAAGAGGATCTTTTCGTCCGAAATACCGCAGTGTCTTAAGTCGAAAGTCTTCGACCAGTGTGTATTGCCAGTGATGACATATGGCACCGAGACTTGGCCGCTAAATGTGGGCCTCTTAAATAGGCTCAGAGTCACTCAGCGTGCTATGGAAAGAGCTATTCTTGGAATTTCTATGCGAGATATGGTCCGCAATTCGGAAATCCGCAAGAGAACCAGAGTAACCGACATAGCTCTGAGAGTCAGCAAGCTGAAGTGGCAATGGGCAGGCCACATTGCTAGGAGAACCGATAACCGCTGGGGAAGAAAGGTTCTCGAGTGGCGGCCTCGCACCGGAAGACGGAGTGTTGGACGGCCTCCAACCCGGTGGACTGACGACTTGGTTAAGGTGGCGGGGAGTCGCTGGATGCAAGTGGCTCGTGACCGTGACCTTTGGCGCTCTTTGGGGGAGGCCTATGTCCAGCAGTGGACGTCTTCCGGCTGAAGAAGAAGAAGAATAAAAAATATAATTTACATTTATTTTTGTATAGTAGCCTGGGGGGAGGATACTATTCCCAAGTTGTCATAAAATCTATTACTTTGTAATATCCCTTACTATACAAGCGTTCCTTATATACGAGTACATCATGGTTAACAGATGAGAGCAATTACTAACAAAAATTAATATTTTATTATTTTAATAAATCATAGCCTTGACCATTTTTTGTTTACAAACATAACAATTTTCACCTAATTAACAGGTCGGTGAAGGTCGTTCTTATTTCGAATCCTCTACTAGTAGTGCAGTCATTGAAGCATTATAGGTCCGACTTTTTTTACTGTGAACCGAATTGCATACAATTTTGGAATTAGGTTCATCTTACCCTTAATTTCAAAAGTGAAAATGATTTGAACTCCGCCACCACCCTGGGGGTGGTTGCCACCCCTTCTCGGGGGTTATTTTTTTTTTCAAAATAACCTCGGATATCGAAAGAAGGCCTAATTTTAAGCAAAAAATCATTTGTAAAGTTTTTCGAAAAATTCAATACTTTTCAAATTATTGGCAATTGAAAATTCGAAATTTTTTCACGCTTTTCTTAGGTTTTTTTGTAAATATCTCCAACAATATAGGTTTTACCGAAAATTTTGTAAAGAACAAAGCTGTAGCAGGTAAGAAAATAACAATTTGGTTGTTTATAAAGTATTCTAAGTGCAACATTAAGCTAGATATTAAAGATCAAAGCTGTTTTTTATTTTGTCTGAAATTTTATCGAGGTGGTTAATGCCATCTAGCGGCGAGCAGATGCATTTTATGCATTCTGATAAAAAAGGATTGGTAGTGCTTGAAATAAGCTTTAAAATGAGCACTATTGAAAGTCTTTTCTACGCAAAATAAGTGAGCTGTATTGCAAATGAGAGGAGCATCTAATGTTTTTTTCTCTTAAATCAATGGGTTTCCTAAGTGCCATTTACACCAAAATTAAAGTTATTCGTATTCCGCCTAGAATTAACTTTATTATAAAGAGTTTGATAGATTGTATTAGTTTGGCTGCTTCAGGACTCATATTTTGCAAAAAAGTCACGATTTAAGAAAAAAAAAACAAAATTCAAATTTTTAAAATTTTTTTCATAACATCTCAAAAATGACTACAGATACGTATAAAAGTATGGGAATAAAAATGTTGGTATTTTTCTGACAAACAATTTCGTTTTTTTGTTTTTTTCTGTCAAACAAAAATTGATGGAGATATGATTGTTTAAAGAGCGCGTGGCAGTTCAATCACAGCCTCTCTTAAGCCCTTTAACCCTTCACCGTTTTAGAAAAAGGTTTTTTACTAAATATTGCAATAAAGGATGTTGTAGCTCTCTTAATATCCTTTACAATGGTTTTTTATAAATTGTGATAGCATCAAAATTGAAGGAGTTATGGTTCAAAAGCTTATCATATTTTTGTCTACTTAGTAATTGAAAATTTCAGAATGTGAATATTTGGAGCAATGTGAAAGTACGCAGTATAATAGAGACCCAAAAATATTGCATGAATACATACCAACATTCTTACATGTATATATAACACATTTCAGCACGTGTTTAATAACTTGGCTTGGCAACAAAAACATTCAGCCAACGGATTGGGGGTGGGTCATGAATGACGGTTTATTAAATCCACTTCAGTCTGTAGATCCACCAGCACCGCAAGAACTGCTGAAAATTATTTACCGCAACTGCAAAAAAGGATGTGAAGCGTCTTGCGGATGCAGAAAAGTTGGTCTGTTTTGTAATAGTACGTGTGGAACGTGCAGTGAAGATAACTGTCAAAATAGCCCTCTGCTATATATATATTTACTGTTTTAATTAAGGGGTAGTTTTAAGGGAAGAAAAGCTTAAGAATATGATAATCATTTTCGAGAGTGTGGAATAATATTTAAATCCTTTTCATTTTATCAAAAAAAAATTAACAATTTTTTATCAAGGGGTAGTTTTCAGGGGTTGAAAGGGGATTGAAATTTGATAATTATTATAGAGAATATAAAATATTACTTAAGATGTTTTTATGTCATGCCAAAGTATTTTTTTGTGATTTTTTCTGTTGTTTGCAAGGGTTGTAAGATTTTCAAGGGGTTGAAAATGATTTTATTATGAGGCAAGGCAGGTGTTAGAAAACACTTTACAATTTCACCACTTACGTTTTCTAGCTATAAAATGGCCCAATGTAAATTTTTCCATTAAGGGGTTGTTTACACCCCTTAAAAATAATTAATAGGCGGAGTTCCGATCATTTTCACTTTTGAAGTTAAGGGTAAGATAAGCCTAAAATCCAAAATTTCATGCAAATCGGTTCACAGTAAAAAAATTCGGAGGTAAGACCGTATTTTTGGCTTCAATGACTGCACTATAGAGAGTGCACTTGTATCTGTGAACACACTTGCGTTTCTCGTATAATAGTTTCATCTCTATAGGGATCGCCACCATAATAATTATGAGGAATTCGGCTTGGTGGGTTATTATTGTTAGCTAGGTAAAGTTTATAATTATATATATAATTCCACGAAGTTACGAACAAAAGCTAGTATTATTATAGATTAAAAATACTGCATGTTAAGGGAATTTAATAAACAAGAAAAGCTGAATAGCATTCCTGTTATAAATAAAATGTTTGTTGTTTACAATAACACCATTTTTATTTTCTGTCTGCTATATAAAGCCGACCTCGTTCATTCTCAACACTATCAACAACGATTTCAACATGAGGACCGCAGTACTGTTCCTGTGCTTGGCACTGGTACGCGACAACAGCGAAATTGTCTTGAAAGGCCAGGACCTTTCGGGTTTCACAGAAGCAGAACAAATCAAGATCAACAGGTTTCTGCATGAAATACAGCAGAGGAATAATCGTAAGAAAATGGTATCCTATGTATTGAGCAACGAAACAACCGTGCCCAGCAATGCCAAAATAATCCTGCAAATAAGCCAGCAATTTAAACAGAACACCTTTGGCTTGCAGCCCCATCAGACGACCATCATCAAAGATACCCCCTTGAAGGCACATAATATGCAAGAAATAATAACGTTACACGCAGGTCAAGAAATGAAAGATCCCAAAAGTATCCTCGAAGAGGCTCTCGATATACCACCATATGTGAGCGAAAAAGATAAGCAAAGTATCCAATTCCTCCGGCATTTGCTGCAAACAAAGAAGTTAACTGCAACAACGGAAACCGCCATGCTTTATTATAACAAATAATACGATTTCAGGATGGAGAAAAACGAATGACAAGGACCCTATTCCGCATTCAACACAACATCCTACTAGTGCATGAACTTTTTGTCAAAACTTACCGAAGGAAACCGAAGAAGTCGCTCGCTTATCAAAAACAGATGTCGGCTTCAACATCAGGCTCGGCAACGTATAATTTGGAAGTAAATACTTACAACGCCACATCAGCTAGCACCTCTCACTGCCTACTTTCTAGTAGTTTAGTATTGACAAGATAAGACCTCACGACTTGCGCCACATGACTGATTACAGTCTGAAAGTTACGCGAGATCATTGTTTAACAGTCTTAGAAATATTATTAAACACATCTCTAAACTGGTTTAGTAAACAACGTGAAATTTTGCAATTTTATAACGTATAATTAAGGCTTCTGACTATTTTTATTGGAAACTACCTTGTAGTTTAGTGGTAAGCATGTTTAACCACATACCTAACCCGGGATTCGCACCGGATCTCGGATCGACCCAAAAATGATTATCGGGATTTTTCAATTTCTAATAACATTCCGTAGTCAGGAAGCTGGCGGTGTTACACTCCCGTACCTCAGAGAGCATGTTAAGCCGTCGGTACTGCTCCTGATTTGTCTCCGGTTGTGTCTCACTGCCGTCCCATCGGAATATGAGAATAAGGGAACAGAGAGTGCACATGTGTCTGCACGCACACCTGTGCACTATACTATGTCCTGCGCAGATGGTTTGTCTTTCGAGACAGTCTATAGAGGCTGCCGTAGCCGTCATTCGGCTAGACAACATTATTATTATTTTTATTGTATTTTTTGTGTAATTGATTGGATCTGTTATATTTTATCAGTGTCGTTTTAGATTTGTTTTTTATTTCTTTGTTTATAAATCTTAGAAACTTTATTACATTAAATAACCTACAAGTATCAAATGAAAATGTTTTATTCAAACAAGATCCTGTTTTATGCAATTTACCGTACGCATGGTCTGCAGATTATATATATAGATAGTCTGCAGATTGTTTAGGATGTCTGCAGATTAACTAGTTAATGTGGGAACCCAATTATTTTTTTCCACCTTAACTAACCCAGCCAGGTATTCTGCAGAATACCTCGTTAATCTGCACTCTGATTTACACACATTAACGGTAACATAATATATATAAATCACAAATATTTTTTTATTTTATTTATAATTCCTAACATATTTTGTCTCTTCTAAATTGCAACTCCTGATTCTCAACGGCTTTTAAAATGCTTTGCACAACAAAACGACACTCTCGAATGCTTTCTTCAAATGTTCTAGACTGCAATATTGGCACAGTTTTCGTACCTGCACACGTGTTACTAGCTCACTTATGCAACAAAGAATTCCAAGTTTGGTTTGCCATTGTACAGTATGATTGCAATGTTGGCTCACGACAGTCTGAAACATCTGATTGTAGCGCCGAACTAAATTTGAAAACATATTGGATTCTCGATGTTAACTTTGGGATGTGTCAAATGATTTATAAGATACCGTAAATTGTGAGAGTAAAATACAAAAGCCTAGCCCTATAACCTAAGATCAACTTAAAAGGAGAATGTAGCCTTCCCTATTTTTTATTACTTAAGAGGATAAACAAGCAGGAGGGAAATATTTAACTGACAAAGACTTTGTATAGTTAACAAGCTACCGACTCTATCAGATGCAATGAATATGTGTTATTTTTCTTAACATATTGTATGTAGAATTGAGATATAGAATATCGTCGGATCTTGTTTTTCTATTTATCCTTACTTATATAATTTAACATTATAAATACAAAAAAATTAACATTTCTGAAGCAATAAAAAGTGAGATAATTTTCAAAAAGTTCAACTGATTTTTGGACTCAAACAGTTAAGAACTACCAAGAACAAGGAAAGTGGCTATTGAATGAAAATAGTATTCAGAAATTGGTTCATTTTTTATAGTATAAGGGGACAAGCGAGCAGTCGAGGCTAATTCCATGACTACTAACGCCCATAAACATACGCATAAAGTTTATCCATGGGCCACCGAATACTTACACGCCGCCAAAAACGCGACAGCAAATCTGTCACTTAACGCTGGTCTCGTGTAAGCGAGAGGTCCTCCCCGGTCGTGCCGAATTAGTGAAAAATACATGTCTAACGAGATAATAACAAACTATAATATTTCGTTAAAGGACATTTTTAATTTAAATAAAATACACCTGTGTTTCTATTTGCGAAAGTGCAGAGGACTCACAGCCAATCATGACGACGAATGTTATATCATGGTGACTATCAATACCACATTTAATTAGTATCACTTTCTGTCAACATTTCACAATCGTCTGGAGAAATTACTCACAGATATACCTACCTCGTCTATTATCCTAATAAATATCATTAAATTTAATTAGAATTCATTATATTAATGGACGTCAGTGACTTACAAGTATTTATTGTGGTATCAATATTGTCTATATAACGCATTACGTACGGCAGATATCCCCGCTCATCTGATCTAATCGCGTTCCTGCAGTTTTTTGTCTTTCACATGTAGTCGAGGTATATCGGGAAGTTGAGCGCAGCCTCTCTTTAACACCGTAACTTTTATGCCGACGACGATGGACGAGTTGAAACTCCCCAAGCAAAGAACGAAGATCTCGTCCCTAGAGGTTCCCCCATACCCGACGGAATCACAAACAGTGATCAAAATGTTGCCACCCGATCCAATAAACCTTCTAGTGCGCATATTCGACGCCCTCATGCAAGGTATGTTCCCTTCCAGATACATGAAAAGAAGCAACTGTGATTGTCCAAATAAGTATCATTACTTTGTTGGTTAAGAAGCTGTTGAAAAAGAAGGAAAAAGTTCTCACTTCTTAAGTATTTTCAAGGTAAAATCATTAATGCAGTCAATCTCATCATCGTCATGATCTAAGGCTCTTGGTCATTAATTGGCATGCAGTTAGATGTTATGACGTAGGCATCCGCTAAGAAAGGATTTTTAGAAATTCAACCCCTAAGGGGTGAAATAGGGTGTTGAAGTTTATATGGATTTCTTAGAAATTAAACGCGAGTGAAACCGCGGGGCACAGCTAGTTCCCTATAAAATTTCTATTTTTTTCTATTAAAATACTTGAACCCTTTTTCTTCTTTTTTCTTATATTCATTATTCCATTGAATTATATTTTAATTAAGACCAAGGATTATACGAGTACTTATTAGTCGAATCAAATTGATTATATTGAAATTGTTATAATTTATGTTAGATAGCTAGCTGTTTTGAGAATATCATAGAAATAATAATGTTATTATTATTTCTATGATATTCTCAAAACAGCTCATAAAGATGTGCCTTTAAAAAAGTTCAAATAAAAAAATCACACGTAGTGCGCATTGTTATACTTTTAATTTTGCATTTAGAGTTGTTATTTTCATAGTTAAGGAAGAACGGGTATATTATATTGCCTAAAAGAAGTAATTTAATTATTACTTTAATTATTATATTTATTAGATTTATTAAATAATATAATTATTATGAATTGACATAATGTAATATATCAATTTATTGGACAGAATATCCTCACAGATAGACTTATGCCAACCTATTGAACAAGCGGGTT
>LUGF01029251.1:39134-49249 GCA_001625245.1 Calycopis cecrops | reverse complement strand
TTATTTTCAAATTGGTTTTATTTGTTCCAATCCAACTGGAGATCATCAAATAACCAACATATATTTTCCAGAAAAGTGCCTAATAAGACACACAAAAGTAAATAAAAAGCATTGTTTTTCTTCTTTTCTATGCAACACTAATTATATCACACACAATAATAAGACATATTTGGTTGAAGAATTTTAAGAGATGATCAAAAAACAAATTTCTACTAAATAGTATAAAGCAAAGAGAAAAAAGGTCTTCTCTATTGGGAGCTATGATTGAACTGGTGATAGATAGAATAGATTCAAAGAGTAATTAAAATGATTATTTGTTGAATAGGAACATTTTTATTTCGATTTAGCAAGCAAAAAAAGTAGTATTATAAAAGTTATAAGCAAATTAAAGATATAAGTTTATCTACACTAATGTTGTAACATTCTACTTATGTTTCCAATATTTGACTTATAATAACTACTGTTATAGCTCAGACAACAAAAAACTCAATTGACATGATGTTATAATATCCAAATCGATATCGTAAAATCTCATTATAACACTGTGTGAAAGCGACAGAGAGAGAGTGGTGAGAGAGCCTTATTTCAAAATCCTTAAATGCGCGCGTTCGCTCCTGATTGGCCCTGCGCGCGCTGCAGCTGCGATCTCATTGGTTCAATGCCAGCTTGCGAAGGATTTGAGTGAAAGAGACAAAGCTCTACAAAAAAATGAAAACAAAAATGAACGCCACAGACAACGAATAATCTACCGTTTAGTAGAAATTTAAAAGTAAAGTCATGTGATTTTTTCACATTATATTTCAACATTGAAGCTAGTATTTTAACATTGAATTATAAAAAGTATATATTTACGCGCTGCAATTTTTGCTATCCGATTAAAGTATTTAATAAAATTATTTATCTTCAAGAACATTACATTTTAAATCGTCGGTCAAGCAGTCGTCGCCTCGTCGGTCAAACAGTCGTCGCCTCGTCGGTCAAGCAGTCATCGCCTCGTCGGTCAAACAGGCGTCGCGTCGGTTCGATGTGACAATATACGTACCTACGCGTGAATTTAATGTTTCGCAATGTTTTATTAATTGATTAATTGCATTAGTGAAGATAAAGTAGTGTATGCAACTGCATACAACACGGGTATTAAAACACTCGTTAACTATTTTGAAACTCGCTTCGCTCGTTTCAAAAACTCACACTCGTCTTTTAATACCCTTCATTATATGACAGTTACATAAACTACTATTAATGTACCAATAAATTATTCAATACTTGAAACATCTTACAAAGGATAAAGGAAATTTCAAGTGAAACAAACATTATTACTTTGATACTAATTGAGTAATTTACTAGCTCGGAGTAAAATGAGAAACTTTCTATTGATCTTTATTGGATAGTTAATCGAAATTGTCAGAAAACAATAAAGTTTATTACAGACACTTAAAGATTTATTACTTTATGTATGATTCTAGAAAGTACGTTAAACCCTTTGGAGAAACTTAGAAACGTATGGTTTCTAAGTTATAAGCCCATAATTATTTTAATATGGGCAAGCTTGTATTTTTTCGAAATAATATCCATTAGTTTCAGAGAGCCTGGACAAACATCGACCTTTTCACCAAAATTAATATATTATCTATCAAGAGGGGAGTCAATAGGTTCATAAAGGGTCGGCAATGCGCATGTGATGTTGCAAGCGCCCATAGGCTACGGTAACCACGCATCATCAGGTGGGCCGTATGCTTTTTTTGCCACCATCGTGGTATAAAAAAAAAAGGTAAACTCGTTTCATTTTCGACCTTTCTCATAAAAATTAATGATAGCAATCGCATAAACAATGTCAGATATATCGAAACATCGAGGCAGCTTATTACGATATTCCTGGAAAATCGAATATTACTCGCAACTCGTTATTACTAACCGACTTCGAAAGCGAGGGACAGTGTTGTTGGCTCCCCCTCAACAATGACTGCAACATCAGTTTGATTACAAAAAATATATTTACAGCAGAAGAGGCATGAAGTAGTTTATTTTCTATACTTTTAGAAGGTTGTTCATCTTTTGAATTTGTCATTTTAGTTCTTCTTAAGAAAAGCCTTCAGGGGCGCCGCGCGGTATTAAAAGCTATGAGGTGTAAAATCATGAAGTAACATACACACAAGTATATACATGCGTGACAGGTACGAATAGTTCATCTTTTAATAAAAAATAATAATATACGTTTATTTATGACCATAGACGTAAAATTACAGACTGTAAAAAATACAAAAATAAACAATATTCGTAAATAAAATTTACATTAATAATATGTCAATTGGACCGTCCCGTATATATCATCATGTTCTGTTTCAATATCGTGTCAGGAGTCTTCTTAAGGGGCGTGTTTGTATAAAGAGAGCAATAAATGAAGACTAAGTAAGACAAATATATAGGGATCGTGATATTTTCACTCTCTGCCATAATGAACTGGAATAAAAATGTATTATTGATATTCAATTATTAAAAATATATTGCCTGATAAATGTTTATCCTTGCAGAAATTTTGATGTACACTTTAATAAGGATACAGAATTATACAATTTATTCGAGAAATTCGAATTTGTGTGCCTGTGTTCTGCCTCACAGGAATCTACTCCTTCACAACAAACACAGGACTTATACTTTGTACTTTCTTAAATAAGTATCGTTGATTTCTGCCATAGACATCAGTATAAAGGCTATACAGATGCGCTACTCTCCTTTCTCCTCCCACCTCCATGGGCTCCTATTCACACACCACACGAAACGCGACCGCATTTTACGCCGGTCTCGTGTAAGCGAGAGGTACCTCCCCGGTCGTGCCGGCCCAATTGGGCTGCATACAAGCATGCAGTGTGACACTACCTCTACTATTAACAAATATAACGGAAATGCCACACTACATGTATATTATTTCATTATAACATTCGACGTGATTTTTCTGCACGCGACTGTACTGACGTAAACTGTGTCCTTACGTTATGAGCTCAAGCGCGTAACTCGAACGCCTCAGGTGCTGTCTTGTAGATTTATAAGTCTATATTATATAGGAGCATCACACGCGCTGTAATGAGACGGTATGTTACGGATATATTTGGACTGAATATGTTAGAAAACTGTAAAGTTCTCTTGTTTAATAGAACATACTTTTAAAGTGATAACTACTTCTTTTATATGAAGGGAGTTATAAATTTGAAAGAAAAAAAATGATAAGGATAATAATTTGTGACACTGTCTTCTCTGCTATCCCATTAGGGGACTGGCTAGAAGATGTATCGTTGTTATTGCAAGTGAAAAATTCTCCTCGTAAACAAAAATGATATGCAGTCGCATCAACTACGCTCTGCGTAGTAAGGGCAAGTGGTGCTACACTAACTCGTAGCACAGTTGTGCGGTGCTACGAGAGAGTGCTACGAACAGTATGTATATTTTAATAGTTTTTTAATTATTCCGGTAATTTTGACGTCCTTTTGTATTATTTAAAATGTGTTCAAGTCTTTCTTATAACTTCAATTTGACACTCTACTCCAAAGTAAAGACAATTATAATGTCGTCGAAGTTGATAATAACTTAAAGTGTGCGGGACCCCTGATAAACGCTGCGGTTGTTATGGTATACACTATCTTGTAGATTTATAAGTCTATATATAATATAGACTTATAAATCTACAAGACAGCACCTGAGGCGTTCGAGTTACGCGCTTGAGCTCATAACGTAAGGACACAGTTTACGTCAGTACAGTCGCGTGCAGAAAAATCACGTCGAATGTTATAATGAAATAATATACATGTAGTGTGGCATTTCCGTTATATTTGTTAATAGTAGAGGTAGTGCCACACTGCATGCTTGCATGCAGTCGAATTGGGCCGGCACGACCGGGGAGGTACATCTCGCTTACACGAGACTGGCGTAAAGTGACAGCTGTGCTGTCGCGTTTCGTGCGGTGTGTAAGTAGCCGGTGGCCCATGGAGGTGGGAGGAGAAAGGAAGGCAGCGCATCTGTATAGCCTCTATGCGGATGTTTGTGGGCGTCGGTAGTCATGAGAATGGCTGAAATGGCTAAAAAAATGCTCGTTTGCCCTCCTATATTATCATAAAAAAAGTCAATAAATAATTAATAGGAAAAAGTGGTACCACACTGCATGCATGTAGTCGTGTAAAGTCTACACGGCCGGGGAGGTACCTCTCGCTTACACTATACCTTAGTGGACATTAAAAAAGTGATAATGATGACTGTTATAATGCCTGGTTTACAACATACACCGATACGATATTATTAGATACATGAAGCTTTTACGATATTTTCGTAAAGTTAAATTAATGAATAATGTTATTTTAGTAACTATAGAGGTAGCTCTCTCCAGAGATTTTTATTTTATTTTTTTTTTATTTAATTTTTATTTTTATGATTTTTAATCTATTTCAATTTGTAACCAAGCTATTTTTACTTACCTCAGTCACAGAGTAAAGAGACGTACAGAGAATAAGCTTCTAACTAAAAAGAAGATTTTAGTAGGGTTGGCACAAGAAAATAAAATAAAATAAACAAACTTTTGACGTCATATTATTTTTTATAGATTATGTCATAATGATAATACAATATTATATAAAATAAAAAAGATTAAGTTTTAATATTTACAAATTGTTTACTCTGAATTTTTTTTTTAATTTTTGTTTTTTAATAATTTGTTGTACCTTTTGATAGAATGGTAAATTCTAAATCTGACAAAAAGACGTTTTAGGTTATCAATTGGAAAGCAATCACATGGCATATTCAATTTAGAATTTTGTATTCGTTTCAAAATATCATTTCCTATATTTAAAATATTTACGATAGGTGAGGTACCTCTCGCTTACACGAGACCGGCGCGGCGTAAAGTGACAGCTGTGCTGTCGCGTTTCATGCGGTGTGTAAGTAACCCATAAAGGTGGGTGGAGGAAGGAGAGCAACGATCTCTCGTCGTCGACGTCTCTAATTGGAGTAGTCATGAAAATGGTCTAACCGCTCGTTGGCGTTTTGCACTATAAAAAAATTAAGTTACACATTTTGAGAGATATCTACTTGAACCTTGTAAACTGTAAGTACGTACACAAGTTCTACAGGTTCTACAATTATTTATTTTATTATTTTTATACTAATATACGCTGTCATCATTGGAAAATAAGTTGTCATGGTAACTGTATTGTTATGTGGCCGAATTGTCAACCAATTATTTTGCCGTACAATATGTAATAATGCCGTATTTGAAGTTGAAATATCGACTACAGCATTTTATATATTGATAAATTAATGTGAATAAATGTTACCGAGGACTATTACCTATATAACAAAAAAGTTTCATCAAAATCCGTCTAGTAGGGTTTGCGTGAAAGCCGCACAAGACACAGACAGAATGAAGTCTTCTACAGTTTTATTATATGTATAGATATTCCTTCCTCCTCCACCCCCAAGGGCCACCGGCTACTTACACACTGCATGAAACGCGACAGCACAGCTGTCACTTTATGCCGGTTTCGTATATTTACGTAGCTTCTAATAGGATTGTGCGACCCACGTAAACAAGATATCAAATTTTTAATAGCTATAATCTGAATTCCTTTACTTACCTAGTAGACTCCTTTGGATAATTGAAATATGAAATATCCTTTTGTTTTCTAGTATTATTCATACAAATTGTTCAGTACATAATTATAATACAAATTATTTCTAATTATTATTTACACTCTTATGAATGAAACTGCTGGACAGCTGCAGACGTTGTCCTATCATAATTTATTTTGTTGTCATGGTAACTTCTTTGTTATGTGAAGGATCTTGCATGTTATTACTTTAGTTAGTAAAAACAGATAGGATTATTCGAGGATTATTCAATCCGTTTTTAAATGTTTCTATACCATTTTCAAATATCTGCCTATATAATATAAACCATGGCCCTGTCATAACGAACGCAGAAACAAAAAAAATATTAACCAATTTGGTACAGTCGTTCGATTTTATTTTACTTATAATAATAAAAAAAATCATAAATAAGAACGCACTCGACGTTGTGCGAGCCCTTTGTTTGTACACTGGGTGAACGTCAGTAAACCGGTTTATTCCAGTGGCGGCTCATACGTGACACTCGCCTAGTTGACACGCACACATGCGCCGTTTGCTTGTAGTAGTGTAATGTGATCGACGCGGTTGTATGAAGCTTTGTCTCTGTTCCTTTACTTACTCATGTGCCTCAGTCTTTAATCGGTTATGTCACTTTGTCTAGAGCTCTAGATGTAGATGTGCACGATAAAATAAAAAATCAAATGAAATAAATTAAAACTATAAAGTAGGTGATTTATTATCGAGAAACAACTGTCAAGTAGTGTCAAGTAGTGAATGTGTTATAAAAAGTCATTTATTAAGGTTTAGTAATTACTGAATAGACTCGAAAGTTTCGCCTGCGAACCACTTGATTGATTATGAATGTAGTGTCATGACAGTACTTCAGCTAAAACGAGCCGCATCGATCGTAGAGGCACGTATGTTGTTGTGGAATGCTGGGTCCACTGATTTTGCTGTTTGTTGAAACATGTGGACGCGGTGCGCGTATGTGATTATGGTCCTTAACGCAACAGTTTAATATTTATAAACGTTGGTACTTAACTAAAGACTCCCACTTGCACAACGACAGAAAAATAAGTAAGAGTACAAAATAATTATATCTTGATAAAGGTATAATATATATCGGCGCGAAGACGACTTATTTATTAAAATGGGACAATTGATTGTCAAAGTGTAAATTATTGAATGTTCTTATCGCAATCATTAGCTTGCAAAATAAGTTCTCCGCATGGTACAAAGAGGCAATCATTGTAATCGAAGTATTCGTACAGTGTGAAGCTCTCTGGGACACCGAACAACGATACGCTGCCCAGATAATAAAACTAAGTTGTTGTGAAGTTGGAATAGTTTTATTTGAAAACCTACCATGGACCAGCATCGTCGTGAAGTTGTTGACGTCAGCAGTGCTGACGTCCCCCATTTAAAAAAACATGGCTGAGGGACCTGCCTCGTTATATAAATTTCCATCAAGAAGTGATAATACATTCCACCAACTCAAACAATAATTATTTTTCGTTCGCAACAATATCTCATATCAACCTAGATATTTTTTCTAGACAGATGTCAAAGAAAAGGCGATTATATACTAAAGAAATTCTCCTGTAACAATGATAGTTCCAAGAGAAATGGAATATAATTGTAAGATTGATGAGAGGATACACAAAGTTTTTGTTTGTTTATTTTCTGTATATTTCGTTGTCTTTTGCTAATTGTTTTTGTTTTGAATTTTGTGTTATTTATATTATAGTTGTATAGGAATACTAAAGACTAATTACTGATATATATTGTATATTGTGTATATTGTATTGAGTACGGTTTATCTAATACCAAAAGGTCAAACTAAGATTTTTTTAGATATTATAGAATATATATTATAAATTATCCTAGAAAATATTACCAAATCATTTCGGTTTTAACGTCTGACATAACTATACATCCATTGGTAAATCAAAACTGCAGAAAAACACTAAAATTATATTTTCTCAAATAGTTTTTCAATCAATCTCATATCCTAGTATGTTATCAACTGACTAGTACTGACTGACACTAATTCTAACATCCTCCTGTCAAACAAATCCATTACATAAAGGAAATGGGACCTCCTCTCGTGCCATTCAAAACTTAGAACAGAAACATTGCAAATGCAAGAACTTCCTTTAATTCTACAAGGACTTTCAATGGTTGCCAATACAATTTAAATGCTAAGAGCAAGTAAATCGAATCCAATTAAATGATTAGGTTTAGACTTTGCAGCTGAAGCGAGCCGGTATGGACGTTAAAGGTGTAATGAGGGCGAGGTTGGCTTTTATTATACCTTGGTAAATAAAATCATGGCTAAGCTTTTTCGTTTCATATAGTTAGTGTGAAATACGTCTTAGGGGCAAATCGGAGCAATTTTCATGACTACCGACGCCCATAGACATCTGCAAAGAGGTTATACAGATGCGCTGCCCTCCTTTCTCCTCCCACCTCCATGGCC
The DNA here is from genome assembly GCA_001625245.1 of Calycopis cecrops. Classification (NCBI taxonomy): domain Eukaryota; kingdom Metazoa; phylum Arthropoda; class Insecta; order Lepidoptera; family Lycaenidae; genus Calycopis; species Calycopis cecrops. The sequence continues at coordinate 41,160 of LUGF01029251.1, read as the reverse complement.
CACCGGCTACTTAGAGACCGCACGAAACGCGATAGCACAGCTGTCACTTTACGCCTGTATCGTGTAGAGGTATCTCCCCGATCGTGCCGGTCCAATTCAGCTGCGTGCAATAATGCTCTTACTAAAATTCGTCCAATGACGTCACGTATTGCTTTCCTTTACACCTCAACTATGACACAATACAGTAATAAATCTTATTTCATCGGGTGGCAAGCGCCGTTCTCACGAAATTCGCTCTAATCAATCAACTGATTCGTGACCCGTTCAGCTCGGGACTTTTGTGGTTTGTTTATTCAGACCTCAATCGATACTGACAGGTACTTGAACGTTAGATAGTAGTTTGTAAGAACCTTATGACGTGGATAATCTGTATTATATACAGATTATAATAAATCCAATAAACATGGGTAACTTTTGTGGGCACCGAGTTGACAAAGCATTTGGAAAAAACTTTTTTTAATTAATAAGAACATATATTTTAAGGCCCGTAAAAAATACCGTCTAACAAAGTTGGACTGTACATCCAATATCTCTCTTGTAACTTATCTTACTTAATTTATATCTGACTCTTGGAACTTATATTATATCCATGAAATACGAGCCAGCCGTAACATAAGTAATCTTTTACCTAATAAGAATGCCTTGTAGTGTCATGTAATTGCATATTTTTATCATCGTCAACATCAAGAGCCAATTTTCGTCCCCTGCTGGACATATAGACCTCCTCAAGTGCACGTCACGGAGCCATGTTGTAGATTTTAATACATTTCATTTTATTTTATTAATTTTTTTATATTTGGTAAGAGGTAGTGCCACACTGCATGCTTGCATGCAGTCGAATTGGGCCGGCACGACCGGGGAGGTACCTCTCGCTTACACGAGACTGACGTAAAGTGACAGCTGTGCTGTCGCGTTTCGTGCGGTGTGTAAGTAGCCGGTGGCCCATGAAGGTGGGAGGAGAAAGGAGGGCAGCGCATCTGTATAGTCCCTATGCGGATGTTTGTGGGCGTCGGTAGTCATGAAAATGACTCCGGCTGCTCGTTTGCCCTCCTATATCTTAAAAAAAAAAAATTTAGATCTTTTATGCTGTTTTGATAATTTCTACTGGTGGTTTAATAAAATTTGGCTCTCTATAAAGTTAGTTTAACTCATAAAAGACGAATATTTGCCTCAGTTCAAAACTAATTTCTGTTTATATTTTAATTGATATTTAAGTTGTTGAATCTTTAATCATTATACGTTTTGAAACCTTCAAAGCTTTGAGATTCTGAAAAATGTTCTTAAATTATGATATATAAAGATTGATACACAAATACCACTTCTTGGAATTATATGTCGTTATCTTAATTCTAATTTATATTAATTCTTGCAAAAATTATAGGTAAATCAAAATAAAACTACAATTAATAACTCCTTAACACCTATAAATAATTATTATTTACATACGTAGCAGTCAGATTGTAATTTGTTTTCTTTAGTTAATTAAACTTTTTAGGTAGGTACGTATATCTGCACTCACTCGATCTTTGAACGGTCTGATTACATCAAGTGATTACGTCCAGCCGATAGCTGGAGCTTATCTTAATGAATAGCTCCCTGGAGCTCCACTGAACGTATCAGTCTCATTGATTGATGAATTTTCTACAACACCACTTCATTTTCTCTGCAAATGCTTTATTTAATGCGTCTTTATAAACGTTATGACTTAATAACTAATAAAATGCGCCACCACTAAAGATTTGATTGTCTATAATAATCTATATATTGAAGCAAAAACTTAGGGAAGAATTTTACGAAAATTGCGAGGAAGGAGGAGTATGAAATTTGGCACACTTATAGTTTACGTGTAAGAGAAGTGCAGAACGCTAATATTTTTTATTAATAATGTTTATATAGTACTTTAATTTTATAAACAAGTCTTAACACACACTACCATGCATTTGGCACATTGATATACCGGGTGTTCCAGACCACCCGTCCAGGCTGATTATTTCGAAAAGTTTCAAAAAAAAATCAAAACAAAAAA
>LUGF01029251.1:19774-33201 GCA_001625245.1 Calycopis cecrops | reverse complement strand
GGGGGGGGTTTGCCTGTTCAAACCTGCGACAATTCGGCTAATGACAATAAGGAACGCATTTATTGTAATATTTCTATTCTAATGTTCTGAAACAATTTCCCTTTTCCTTCTCTTGTTTCTGTATTTAAAGTTCCGAAGCAGTTATTAATACCTACACTAGGTATTAATAATTGCTTCGGAACTTTTAAACGGAAATTACCTTTAGTTCTTGGTGCAGTATACATAAACTTTAGGTACTGAGTTGTCAAGCAAAATTGACAAAAAGCCTTAATCTTGTTCTTGGGGTGTTTTCCATCGCAAAGCATAGTTTCTGGCCTATAAAGGTACAAGCCCGAGACGGGCTACAGACTGCAGACGACAATCACACGTCGCCGGCGACAGCACTGGTTTGTATAAACTTCCATGACATATTTGCAGCGGCGCCATGCGGTCGGCAGCCGACGCGTCGACTTCATAGAGGTTCATATTGTGTCGCCGGCGGCGTGCGGTTGTCGCTGTTTGTACTTGTACCTTAACTGTTTCAAATGTCATTTGAATGCGCGCCATGTAAATTTCCTTTTATACGTTTCCGTGTGTCATGACATGGAACTGCAGAAATATAATGTCGACTGGTATTATCGTGCACATTTTTGTGAAGTGTAACGTGACGTACAAAGCTTTACGCTGAGGCGTTACACACGACATAACCAACAAATTTATTATCATACCGCGGACTTGAAACAATTTTTTTTTATTAAAAAACATAAAAATATAGAAGCTTCTGAATAGATCTAAAACATTTCTATATCTATTTTTTACATCCACCTGTTTCAGTAAGAAGTTCTGGCATGCTGCATTGTAAAGCAAGTGGACTAGCACGACCAAGTAGGTATTTGCTCACATGATATTGGCGTACAAGAGGTAGTGCCACGCTGCATGCTTGCATGCAGCCGAATTGGGCCGGCACGACCGGGGAGGTACCTCTCGCTTACACGAGACCGGCGTGAAGTGACAGCTATGCTTTCGCGTTTCGTGCGGTGTGTAAGTAGCTGGTGGTCCACGGAGGTGGGAGGAGAAAGGGGGCAGCGCATCTGTAGTCTATGCAGATGTCTATGGGCGTCGGTAGTCAAGAAAATGGCTACTACTGCTCGTTTGCCCTCCTATACCATAAAAAAAAAAAAAATTGTGCAAAGAAAACAAATGACTGCTGTTCTGTCGCATTTCGTGCGTATAGTAAGTTTCTGGTGGCACGTTTAAGGGGAAGAGGAAAGGTGACCAATCTTCATAATCGCGGATATCTATGGGTAGGTAGTTTTATTTATTTTATTTTTGTTTTTACAACATCCACAGACCTTAAAGCTGATTACAATGTTGCATCTTAATGGATTATCAGACGTCCAATTACGGATTTACTTTTCACTAATAGTACAGAGGGGAGAGTACACAGTACCTTGGTGACGGGTTACATGTGTGAGTGTGAGTATGTGTGTCCTTAAAACGCTCCTTGTTCGTTTGCTCCCAATATAAAGAAAACATATTTTAGACGACACAAAATTTGCATTCCCCATTAAGGAACGGGAGTGCAGATATATTGTTGCTGTTGATGTTATGACGTAAGAATTATTAGATCACCTCACAGCTCTTAGCGTAACCAGAGTGATTCGCTAATTTAAATAAAAATGGATATATTGTTAGACTGCGGCGCCATTACATGGTTGATCGATTATCGTGAAAGTTGTATTTGTGTAAGATTAATGGACGAGATGTTAGAAGCGGTCGGAGCGAGCTGTAACCGATCACCAAAGTTGATGCCTTTTATATTTATTATACAGGAAAGTAGGAGGTAGTGCCACACTGCATGCTTGCATGCAGCTAAATTGTACCGGCGTGACCGGGGAGGTACCTCTCGTTTACAACGACTGGCGTAAAGTGACCGCTGTGCTGTCGCGTTTCGTGCGGTGTGTATGTAGCTGGTGGCCCATGGAGGTGGGAAGAGAAAGGCAGGGCATCTGTATAGCCTCTATGCGGATGTCTATGGGCATTGGTAGTCATAACAATGGCTCCGACAGCTCGTTTGCCGCCCATAATATAAAAAAGGAAAACCTTGAAAGAGGTAGTTCCACGCTACTTAGAAACTTTTTTTTATAGCATAGGAGACAAACGAGCAGTTGGGTCAGCTGATGTAAAGTGATCACCAACGCCCACAGACATCCGCAACACCAGAGGTCTAAGCTTACGTATAGGCAGATCCGAATTGCACACGACAAGGCAGGTATATCCCGCTTGCACGATATCGACTTCTTGTTTTTATTCTTTAAATGTTATAACAATCTTGAGTATTGCACGATTCCCTTTATTTCTGTTACTTTACAGTTCCTTTATTACATTCCTATTCAAAACTTGTTAGTAATACCCGGTGCATATCTAATGATGTTTCCATTGTGTTATTTTTTGCTATTGTTATTGCACGGACCAAGAATCTGTAGTTTAAAGCTTAAATAAAAATACAAGAATTTCTTTTTAAGCTTTACCTACATTATAATTTGTCAAGAAGCTGTTTGTTCTATTTATTATTCTTTGATGTTCTATTTGTTTAAGTGTATATTAAGTACTAGCTGGTGCCCGCGACTTCGTTCGCATTGCGTAGTTCCAATATAACTAATTATTAAAGTGATTTGTAATTATTTGCTTGCAGTTCTGATTCCCCGTAGGCTTGAGTGATTGTACCGCATAAAAAGTATTATAGATGTTTACTGGGCTTAGTATCTATACATCACAAAAAAGGTTTTATTCGAATTGATCTAGTAGGTTCGGAGATAAGCCTGAACAAACAGACATAAAAAAGTAAAAAATATTGAAAACTGTTTTAGTACTAAGTATTTTTTTTTAATTCAATCAAATTTTAAAAAAATCCAATTAGTTTCTCGTAAATATATTCAATGTACAGACACATGTTTAACTGTTTTATCATATGTATAGATGTTCTATTTGTTTAAGTGTATTGTTAGTATCGACGAGCTCCGCGCAGTGGCCGGTTCAATATAGTTGTGAGCAGAACGAGTTCGGTGGTCTTAGCGTTCATTGAAAATGGCCTTTGTCCAGCAGCGGAGGGATAAAGACTGATGATGTAGATGGTTGTTACCGGCGTGAAGTGACAGCTGTTCTGTCGCGTTGCGTGTGGTGTGTAAGTAGCCGGTGACTTATGAAGGGAGGGAGGGGGGCCAGACAATGTATAACCTCTATGCGGATGTCTATGGGTGTCGGTAGTCATGAAAATGTTTGGCTCGTTTGCACCCTTATACTATAAAAAAAACTTTGTCACGGAATAAAGCAATATTCGTTAAGTCGGTTACCTTCCAGATCCTCTCGTAGCGGTTACAATGCTAGTTTGATTACAACACGCTGAGTATTCTATTGTATATAATTCCTCAACGGATGGATTCCTCAAGGATCCGTTTGAATGGGGGCACTCTCTGTGAATTAACCGGGATGGATCTGGAGCGGAATGGGATGGATTCATGACGATTCAGTTAGGACTTATCCGTAATTTATTTTCTATTGTAGTTGAAATTAATAGATTCTTGATTACGCACCCTGTAATATTAAATAGTTAATTTATTATAAGTTTCTAGCAGTGTTTATAGCAGTGAAGTATAATTTGGAGATATTTACGGTTACTTATAGTCTTCCGGTATATAAAACGTTTTGAATGTAATTTTCATGTGATATTAATGCATCCAGCATAGATATACCACGATTATGACAAAAAATAGATATAAATAAATAGATGTAAAAAAATATAAAATAGATATAAAAATAGATAGATAGACCAATGATTATGACATAAAATTGAGGATAATGAGGCGAATGATAACAATGACTTCGGCAAGGACGACAATAATGATAACCTACCTACGGATTATTATTACGACAGACATGATGAGAATAATGATATTACTTATTGATCTGTAAATGACTGCATATTATTGGCGCTGGTAAATCTAATATTGATTTCATTTAGCAGCTGGAAATGCAATTTAATAGCCGTGATTAAATCCACTGAATTACGTGCAGGCTGAAATGTGAAACGAAAATCATCTTCATCTGCCTTTCATTAGGTCACGTTCAAGTTAATAAAACTGGTCAAATCGTCTTATGTGCGGCAGCTTAAAAAAATATATTTTTTTACATTTATTTTGCAGGATATTTCCTACAATATAAATGTAAAAAAATATATTTTACATTTATTTTGTAACTACAAATATAATTACGTAACTTCGTTGCGCATACTCACAGGTGTCATACCTATGCTGTCTATTTCTATTTGCGAGTTTCCTATGGCCCTTTCAAATAGGAATAAGGAATGAAGTTAACACATCTGTGTATGTCTTCTGTGTCTTATTATTATATTTTGTTTTATTTGGATAACTATGTTAGTGCTTCGATAGCTCTTTGGTATTATATAAATAAGGCGACTGGTTCTTGATTTGACAAATATGTTTATTAGCGCTTTCCCATTATAAATTATGTACGTTGTGCACGTACGTCGGACCAGCCTGTCCGCGTAAAAAGAGATCGAGGCGCGGTGAGCTCGGTTCCTCTTGCCCCGCGCCCCGTACCGACGTGAAGATAGGCCCGAACAATCTACGAGTGTAAGTAGTAAAACGCTGCTAGTTTTGCTTGCTTGTTATTTCTACTACATAGAAAATTGTTCTTGACGTTCATTTGTGAGTATGTGATTAATCCCAGAGAGCTGATTACACCGAAATATTCTATTCTATTTGTCAGTAATAACACCTTTATCAGAAATTCCGTTTCAGTTGCATAGTTATATCAAAAGAATACATATGGACGCTGGATTACCACGAATGTCCGAGATTTTGCAATAGCGATTGAAATGTGAGCTTTTAGCGCACAATATTTCCCGTGCGAAGTAAAAGCTCACACTACCATGGCATGAATACCGTGGCGCTAGAGGACAACTTTGCAAAGTGCAAACACCTTTACCCTCCTATCTTGTTCATATAAATAATAAATTATCTGAATATAGGATAATGTTTTAGAGCGTTTATACGTATTATCACACATTTGCTCCTACAGCCTGGACGGCTTCACAAATTTCAAAGTATGCGAAGTCCATTAATTGTCTTGATATTATTTATATTGATACATTATATTTCAATAAGTACAGTTTTTTATTTTCAATTTGATATTTTATTATGATCATTAATTGTTCTCGCCAGATATGCATAGCACCGCCATCTAGTGCATGAACGTTGAATACGTCAAGTGACAGTGGCAAACTATCGATCTGTGTAGTGTATAATCTGTGACGTTTGTGTGACAAGTGTGACAAGTGACGTTTCCGCTTCCCGGAGTGATTTTAATCCTTCTGGTTCTTTTATATGCTCCTTGCTTCTGGCTCGAACCATCAAAATGGACAGTCGCAATGTAGTGTGTTACATCTATAATTCATATAACGCAGCCCAAAAAATGTTTATTTAACCCACGCGATAGCCATCCCAAACATTAATTTATATTACCGGAGATGCATGTGTTATAAACTTATATATATAGGCATTATATATATGTTGTCAGGCTTAAGTATATATGGGTTCTATAAAAGATACAACTCAGCAGTTCTAAAAGGTTTTAATGAAAATGCCTTGATTAAGCAACTGATCTTTACTTTTAATATTTCTCAATCTTTACCACCAGTTCCAACCCTAGCCCTGACCAGAAAGAACTGGTAAGAAAACTGGCGGGCACCCAATAAAGTAGCTAGGCACACACCACCATGTGAGTGTGCTTAAATATCAAATATACAATTCAAGTAACCAAAAGTTACAACAGGTAAAAAGGATATCAAAATCCCTTAATTATGATATTATTAACAATCTAAACATCTAAACATAATTAATATAACCACATTAAAAGATACATAATTGTAAGGTACTTTGTACTGGTCAATTATACAAAGTACATTCTGTATTAAGCATGGTAATCTTATTTAACATTATTCTGATATAATGTAGTATTATAACTATACTGCACAGCCTAACATATTACCATCGATATTAACATTATCAAATTATAGTTAAATACTTGCAAAGTACTATTACAATATAATATTCAGCAATTATTCTTTGTACAAACAGAATACTTAGCTTTGTTAGGTACACCAGATCCACACTGATTCTGACAGACAGCATCACCACAGACCGACAGCATCTCGGTGCCAACGTAGATAAACTGGTGTCAAGACAGTCTTAGATCTGATCACCTTACTTGCCAAACAGTGACTAACTAATTATACTTTTAATCTACTCTTATAAGGTTGGCTTGACAATAACAGATAATTAACAAATACAATATAGATAGTCGGTGGTGCCACTGTAAGTAAATACATTGTTTGGACATCATACGATAGATCATACGATAGTGCAGGTATCGTGCAGGTGCATCATCTCCATTGTTTAGACTTACCCATTTTAAATACAATGGTCTTATCTTTAAACATCACATCATACGACCGATCATACGATAGTCTGAACTTATATATTAATTATATTGTTCTTATTTACAAATATTCATATTATACATCGAGATAAGTATATTATATATATCTATCATATTCATATTATACATGGAGATAGCTATATTATATATATCTATCACATGCATATGATTACGTTCCATTTCAACAGACAAATGAGCAGTTTATCTCATAGTAAGTAGACATAATCCCTGGACATCTGACCTTTCCACATTACCAGTTCCAATAAATAAAAAAGCCGGCTGCCTTTTGTTCACACTGATAGGTTTTGAGGTAGACGTTTAAATATAAAATAAAAACTCTATTATTACGTAACAACCATAAACCCGCAACTAGATACATGGCCGGCTTTATATTAGGTCAAACGACTGATCTGATTACAGACCAGGTCAAATACTTGATCTCAATTTGTAAAATAGATCAAGATATGTTATTGAATTTAATCGTGACTTAGTTTAGATAATGCCTTAGGATACCCGACATTACTCGAAAGATAGACTTGTTTAAGTGTGAAAATTAGCATAAATGGTCCAGCTATTCTTGTGAAATTTAAGATGAATGATTGAATGTTTATATCTTGAAGATAAATAGTCGAAATAGCATTGAGTATTATCGATAATAGTTACTCGTATTGGTTTTGGTTGCCATAACTGCATGCTCTGTGTTGCTTGAGTTGTGTATATGGGTTTACGTCGCTCTTCATTGTCAGCCACTTTACGTGTGCGCGCTCCTTCAGGAGCGTATCAGAGTTTTCCAAGGTAGAGAAGCTGGTAGTCGTCGTAGATGCTCCTATACATTCCAGTATTACCTGAGCTTTTTCCTTTTCCTCTGCGCAAGCCCTGCACAGAAGACTCTGTGGCGACTATTGTAAATACGTAGTAAATCTAATTATACCAAACAAACTTGTGAATGCGTAAATTCTATCTACAAAAGGGCATTGATTGAATATTACCTAACTATCAAATATTATGAAAAGTGTTTTGTAAAAGCGATTTTATTATGGAAATGGAATTAGCGACACGAAATATTTTGACAAACGTTTTTAGTGTACCTACGTGGTAACAAATTTTGTTATTTTATCGTTAAAGAATAAAACAAGATGTCTCTCAAATGTGTGTCTGCGTTTTTCTTTCCGCTTAAAACTATAAAGCTTGATTTCATTGTTGTTCAAATTTTTTTATTGATATTAATGTCAATTTTAAATTTCTTTAAATACCTATCAAAATTTGTAAGAATTTAAAAATGTAGGTATTGTATTGTGTATTTTTTATAAAATTCAAATAAGGATGATAATAGCTCTACGCAAAAAGCTGACTGTGCCAGAACTAAGTATACATTAGTTCCATACACATGGTTATACTGAGACAATGAATAAAAAGAGACACCACTGGCAGAACTGCCTAGCAGTCGGATCGGACTGGCAGAACTATTGAGATACTTTCGCACGCACGATACCGCCTTATCGCTATCGCGTTTGGGAGGCGTGCGATCATATTTCCACCAAGAAGTGACGATACATTAAATCAACTATATAGGCATGCTATGATTAGGGAGATATGGGACAAAGAGAGTACTGTATATGCATCAACATTCGGATGATAATGATGGTCGCTAGTCACCTAAAGGCTCCGATTTCTCTTTTGGCCCTTTATGCGACAAAAACCATCGGAAGTCAAGTCTTGTATTTTAACATCTGAAATAAAGTTTAATTTCCTATATATGCTACAGCCGCTTACTGCGAGGTCAGTAAAAACCACAAATAGCCAATACACGATTAGAACTGGATTGAGACAGTTTTGAGGCTTTAACTCATAGTTATATTTTATACACAGCGACATAGACACTGCTCTAACTCTTATGGGAAACATGTTTGGACATGCAGCGTTTGATTCCGTGGTGACCCAAAGACTTATTGGATTTGTTTTATAATAATATTGTAGGAAGTTGACGGTCCCCCTGGCTTGAAATGAAAAAAATAATACCATGTATTCAGTGATAGATTTTTCTGATTTTGACGTCCTATCGGTTAAACTGTTAAGCAACAGATATAAACCGCAACAGAAACACAGACCTAGTATATACAAACCAGGGAGGTTTTGAGTACCACGTGGGTAAAGCTGCGGGCACAAATAGTATTAAAAGAAAACGCCAGTTCCAAAATTATAACATTTATTATTTCTTATTTCTTATGCTACATACATTTTTATAATTAGTAAAAATATATTATTGTAATGACTAGTAGGTAATGATACTTATTTATAATTAAATATATTTAAGGTCCATTTCACAGGTGACTATTAATGTCAAGTAGGCTATTCGTCACTTAATTTAACTACCACATAAATTACTACTCTACGAAATATATCAAAACGATTTTTAGAAGTTTATATATATAAGGACCTTATAGGCTAACCGGGACTTTAACAGGAACCTGTAAAACCAACCTTTACTAAATTTAAGTTTCTTTAAAATTTTTACCCGTTAAATACTTGTAATTGGAAAATAGTTATAAAAGAGGATGGCGGAAGGCTGCTAATTGTTATTCTGAGTCGATAATTATCTCTTGAGGTGGGTTGCGTCTTTGCATTAAATAAATAAATTAAATTAATAATTATATTAATAATTGAAATGTTATAGAATTAATGTTCCAATAATTATAGTTTATAATAAATAATAAATTTAGTAATTTTTGCATGTTGTAATTGTGGTAGAATAAAGGCTATTTTATTTTCTTTTATTAATTTATTTTATAAAAGAGGATTATATTTTATATCTATTTATGAACTGTAATAAACAATACAATACATATTCTCAAAACATTAGGATATATAGTAAAGCTGAGAAACGAGGAGTTCGAGTTTTTTGCACATCTATCTTCTTTCTTTAGTGGTAGTGGTAGATAGAAGATGTCCTTACGTCCTTTCCGAATCCTCTATGGATCCAAGGCATCAAAATCTCACAAATGACTCACAGAACTTCACAAAATACTGTACATACTGGATTATAACACTTTAAAGGCCTATTCATATCTCCGCGCTGCCTCGTCAATATGAAACAGTGCGGTAACGCGACACAGTGCGATTACGTGCAGATTTACGTTACTGTATCGTAAAAATACATGACGTCACGGTCCTAATGACGATACTTTACTAATACTGCTTTTGATATAATTTTATATGTTCCAGCCGGCTTCTCATCATAATATATGGGCCTGTGGGACTCAGGAGGGAGAAGGATCTGTAACGCATCTGTGTAACCCTCTGTGCGGATGTTTATGGACATCGGCAATTATGAAAATGGTTCCATCTGCATACTATAAAAGTGCTATCCATAATATATTATATTGACATAAATGCTTCAACGCTGTCAAGCCGCAAGAGACTCGTTCGATTCAAAGAAGTTCCACGACGATGCTACAGTACAGAGCAATAGGACAACGCGGCAACGCACCGTGCTGCGACACCGCACCGTTCCACGTTGACGCCGTCGCGGGTGTTGTGAACAGACCCTAAGGTGGTATCACGTGAACGAGATACTACTCCTAGCTCGTGTAGGCGCAATTCAGCTTCAATGCAGCACTACACAGTAGTGGAGTCACCTTAAGCGATGATGATGGCCAAATGCACTCCTAATCCCCATCACATGTTGATACTATTTAAAAAACCCAAAATATACACAGGGTTACATTTTGGTCACCGGCAAATTTTTTAAATAAGGAAGTAAGCATCATTCCAAGGGTGTGTATTAAATTTTATAGTCAAATTGTAATATTTTGTTAAATAAAAATCGATTTGAAATGATCCGTAAAATACATCGAGCGTTGTTCGCACACGAAGTGTATCGACCTCAAGGTCAATGATGCCGACTGATAGCGACTCGCGAGTCGCGTTACGTGGTGACAAGAAATATGCTTATAACATGGGATAAAGTAATTGTAGCTAATTATTTTTTTATTTTTTTAATTTCATAAATCGAATGTCTTATTGATTCTGAACCATACCTGAAAATTTGTTGGTGACCAAAATGTAATCCTGTATGGCCATAAGATAAAATAAAATAATCTAAGTAGCCGGTGGCCCACGGAGTAGGGAGGAGAAAGGAGGTCGGCGCATTTGTATGGCTGATAGGTGTCGATAGGCATGAAAATGGCTCCGACTGCTAACCCATATTACATAAAAAAAATTACTCTTCACATTTTTGTAACTCCATTAATATACCTACTACACACATCGCAAAAATGTTAAATCACATCATTAAACTAGAATAGACCCGAAATAGACTTATTGAAACTATAAATATAAAACAAGTTATGTAGGTAACTACCTATAAATTATATTTGATGCTGGTTTTATTCCTCAGGAAGTTATGTGTCATGTGTGCGTGTATAAAATATGTCTATCAATGTGTCAGCCCTAATGCGATCAGGTTGTGGTTTTAGGCCACAAAAAGTAAAAAATCATTTATATTTCTTTACTTCATCATTGTCTTACATCGGAATATATTTGTCTCATATGAATCACATGACATTTGAATATATTTAATAGCCATACATAGTAATTATAGGTAAAAAATAATCTATTCTGTATATTTTTGTGTTAATAGAATAGGTTTTTATACTAGTGTCTTCATTCAATCGGGCACACAGACATAATACAGTTCTTTTTATTTAAGGTACACAGAAGTAACGGTATATTTGTCTTGAATGCTGCAAAAACCAACGTTATCTCTCAATGGATAATAACATACAAAAAAAACCTGTGTGAATCAGTTCTGACGGGCAACTGGAATTTACTTCTTCAAGTGTAAGGTGAGCAACAGACTTAAAGGACGTGAGATATAAATTGTAATGCTCAGAGTTACTATTACACGATTTTACTACTCATTATATGTTATTCCAATTACTAAAATATGGTCATAAGGTATTCCTTTATTATCCGTCAGTTTATCAACTGTAATAACGACGCCCCATAATCAAAATAATTTGATACTAAGATTAATCTCCGCAGTAACAACCGTAAGATTGCCGCGCCCAGCTGCTAACAGCGGAAAATAATAATGATTAATTCCGAAGTTTCCACCGGGCTGTTCGCTTCGACTCCGCTTCTCGTTCGAGAAAGTAAAAGTTCTTCAAATGCGTTTGTTTTATTAACCTAACCACGCTCCCGCAAAGTTACGTATAAATCTTTTCGTAACGAAAAACACATCAGCTTATTCGATATACGTATTTTTATTTACGTGATATCTAAATACCTTTTGGTATGTCTGTATTTTTAAAATACAATCACATGTAGGATTCAATTACTTCTAGTTTACTGTACAGATAGAATATAATTTAAAAGTTTATATAATATTTTACACTAATGATATAACATTATAATACCTATATACTTTATTATAAATATAACTATGGATGCGTTCCAAAAGCGTATCTGAAACGACCTTATTCGGTTGTCTATATACATTTTAGTTTGTAATATTTGAGATATGCGACATGTAAAATGTACTAGTTTAATAAATAACCGACGTGTCGTGACGTATGAGGTCGTCATATTATAGTATGACCCGGCCGAAACATCGAGTGAAGGTAAATGTTTTAGCTTGTACCTTTATAATAAATATTTCATCGTGTTAAAACTCGTAAAGTAACAACAAAACCCGTAAAGTAACTACAAAATTAATTAGAAAAGCTTATCTATGTCCAGCAGAGGACGTCATCTAGCTGATGATGATGATGATTGTAAGAGCCGCAGTCAATGTTACATAAGAAAGCTATAGCTATAGCTATAGATAGCATATACTTAGATTTTATCTTATTTAAATTTGCTAAAAGTTATTTTTATGGCAAGCAGCATCTGGATTTATAATTTTTGAAGACATTTTGAACTTACCCAGTTTGTAGATGTCTTAAAAAATGGGAATCTTCTCTGGTGCTAGGAAGTCCATTATCAAATAAAAATATTTCAGAATTTAATACTCACAAAAGGAATTGGCGAAGTTATCAGCAGTTACATTCCAACGTTCCAGACCCAACTGTTACACAACAATATAAATACTATTAAATTACATTTGATTATTTTAAGAATGTCTCACTTATAACTAACTACGATAGTCCTCGAGGGGTATGAAGAAGCTATCCACTTCGTCCGTATTTTTCACGTGGAGTTTCCCGCCGTCGTTCTCGCAGCACCTGGGGAAGGGCTCTGGGAACAGGGTGTTGTAGCTGCTCTTTGGTCTTCCAGGGTTGTCTGCCGCCTGCTGCGGTCGGTCCCTTCCTCAGAGTTTCGAGGAGCCGTTCATGAGGCGAATGCTGCTCTCACGTCCAACGCTGGTCCTGCAAAAAAGTCGGTCAGCTGATTTAAGGTATTCACACATTATATCTACTCCACGCCGACACGTCGAGGTGACTTGGAGTCGAGTTGGCGTAGAGTCGGAGTTGAGTTGGAGTGGAGGCCGCGTGGAGTCGGCGACGAGTCGTTATAATGTGCGAACACTCTTAGTTTCACTGGTCTACATCTTAGTTTTTGGGTGATATGAATTTGGGTGGGTGGGTGGTCACCCAGATGGGGCTACCAATGTGGCATTAGCTGTATATATCGATAGATAACAGTCGTCAATCAAAATGCAACGAATTGAATATGTTAATTATTAATTACAGACATTTTGGAAAAAAAATAATAATTATTTAATAATAAATGAAACGGTTTTGCACATACAGTCACAATGTATATACACTGTAGTACCTTGTCATAATTTGTATTTTTGTAATTCCACATTATTGTTTTGACTTATCAAAGAAAGTTATTGTGACAGGGTACTAAAGTGTATACATATTATTGCTCGTGACTGTACATATCAAAACGTAGATATCAAAAATTTTGTGTCTCATGATCAA
>LUGF01029251.1:0-16603 GCA_001625245.1 Calycopis cecrops | reverse complement strand
TTTAGTATTCTAATAATAAGACCTTCTTCGGAGTGTAACAAATGTTTTACGGAAAACATCTTTAGGTTAAAAACGCGCCAAGAGGATATTATAACATTCACTATTAAACTCTTGAAGTTTAGTTGCAGCTATGAATTGCATTATGGAAAAATATGGCGTTATTAAATAATTAATAAATATACTTCCTTTTTTTTGTTTTTTTTTAATATACTTCCTTAGTTCGGTTATATAAGTCCATACGGTACTAAGCACAAGCCAATGATGTGTGATAACTCCACAAATTATCATCATAAAAAGAGAGGTGTGTATCGAAATCAAGCTCATCAATAAGTCCGCAATTGAAACATACATGCCATAGTTTTAATTAAAATATTATTACGCATTTATCCATCAATGTCTGTCCGTCGCACTCATATATTCATTACCCTGATAGTCGTCACAGTTTATAGTGGGTTCTCACGCCAGTTCAATTTATTAGTGCACAAATCACATGCACTTTAATTGCGTAATTTTTCGTTGTTCTGGTGCAAAATTACAAATGCAATATCATCGACTGTTTAGGGTATTATGAAGACTGCGAGTGCGTTATTTTTTTATTTCGCGATTCAATTATCCGTCTAGCGATCGCTTGTTCACCGCTTTAGGGGTCAATTTTATTATCACTATCACCATTTAACTGCGTCGTATAAACAGAAAATCTTGTTTTCTTTTTTAGTTTTAGACAATCTCATCGAGAACATTATCATATTTTTATTTCGTAAATAATTAAAATACTAACCTGTAGGTTAGTATTTTAATTATTTATGCTGCTATTTCAAAAAATCGAATTTAATCAGATCAAACTTCTGAGAGCTGCAGTGACATTTTTATTTTTTTTTTGTTGATGCGGGAGAATACATTTACAGACGGTACCTAGGAACCCTGCTGTTATAGAGAGCTGCAGTGCCTCACACAGGCATACAGATACGCAGCCAAGTGCATACAGATACACTGACAAGTACACTCAGATACACAGTCAAGTGCAAATAGATACTCAGACAGATACCTGTGTATCTATACATGTACACATAATTAGTTCACACAGATAGGTACACAGTCAAGTGCAAATAGATACGCAGACAGGTACACAGCCTAGTGCAACAGACGCGCAGACAATTGCACACATATACATATTAATCACGCCAAACATATTTCCCATTCTCGGGATTAACAACGGATCCTATTTATAACATCTACCGAGGTGATTTCGATCAACATTCGCGTTCGAAATAATCTAATAAATGTCAATTAATTTAAATTGACTACAGCAATGGACCTGATCCTATTAGTGTTGCAACAGGTATAATTCAACTTTCCTAAAGCCCTTAATGGATTTTCGTTAAAAGAACACTTCATTATTGATTCAAATATTTAACAAGATTGGAACATTTATTATTTTATTTTTGTTATATTTTAGACGTAAAATTAGCTAAATCATTCAGATGCTTTCAGATAGTTTTTATCCGTTGCTAACTCTTATATTTGGTCACGTGACTGTTAACTGTTGTTCCTAGTTTCAGCGATGTGTTACGCGACGTACTTAATTTCATTCATCATCATCAGGCGGAAGACGTCCACTGTTGAACAGAGGTCTCCCCCAAAGAGTGCCAAATATCACCATGTCATGTCAAATGTCGCTAATTGTGACACATGAAACTCACATCAAGATTTCCCGTGATGCACCTAATATGGTGGCGGTGGAAGTGAATCCGGTGACGTGATGATGGAGGTGGTGTTGCACTTTCCCACCTATTTTAACAACAGCCTAATACAATTTGTGGTAAAACATAGTCTATTTTTAAGACTATGTTTTATTTTTATAATAATTACGTACATACCACATATACTGGTACTTTAATACACATTATACATTTAATTAGGAATGTCAGATGTGCCCATTTCCCCCTTTTGATCTACGTAATTGCAAATTAATTAAATTGAATTTTTTTTATTAAAAAAAGAATTAATTACAATCTACCAATCTACGAAACAAGTATAGATACATTTTTCAACGCAAATAATTAATGGGTATATTTCCGGTACGGGTAGCCCTGTCCGGCATAGCAGGATCACGTGTTAAACAGAGGCACTTTCGATGATCGACTCAATTCAACTGCAATGATACTCACCTGTTGAAATGCTTCCTGAAGATCCCGCTGGTGCAGTAGAGCGCGATGGGGTTGACACAGCTGTTGAGGAAGGAGAAGCAGAAGCCGAGGATACGCAGCGCGTGCCAGAACGGGTTGTAGTCCTCTTGCGCCGTGGGACTGGAAAATTACCATTATGGTTATCATCATTATTACATGTTAACCATGAGACCTAGCTTATACCGAACCACACCGTTTTGGTCCTTACTTGAGGCAATATTTGTTACCTGTCTTAATGTATTAATGTAATAGAATGTTATTGTCAATATGTGTTAACTTGTCTATACTCTATTGTTGTTGTCTGTATTGTGTCCGAATAAATGTTTTTCTTTCTTTCTTTTTTCTTTCTTTCATCATTATGATCATTGTCGACGTGATCATTGTCATTATAATCCTCATCGCCGTGGTCGAGTCATCATTAATCAAAGAGCACACTAAATCGGGCCGCCTCTACCCTTGACTTTAATTCGCATGCTATCGCGGTTCATATCGTTTCCCAGTTTCTAGAGGCTTTTTGTTGGAGAGGAAGGAGTGCAACACAAGTGCATAAAATGAATTCGTAACTTTTGAGTCAGTATAGTCGTATAAGTAAGAAAGAAAAAAAGGTTTTTGGTCAAAACACAAAAGACATCTTAAGAGAGAAGAGTAGAAGTAAAGAAAAGTTTGCACTTGCGTCAAATTGCTTGGGATTGGCTGATGCCAATCCCTAGCTAGATAGCTAGATAGTATTAGATCGAAAACGGCTGTTAGGTATCTTGCGTTGTATAATGCCAATCTAATACCGGTTTTTATCCCCAACAGACATACTCCCAATATACATAGTATTGGGTGGTATGTCGGTATACGTACCAGTAATAAAACCACAGCATGAAGACGTGCGACGGCAGGAAGCACGCCGCGAACACAAGCACGAACGCGAGCACGGTCAGCGCCACTTTCCGCCGAGCACGCATCTGGAAACAGCGTCACTATGAAGGTTTCATGTAAGAGAGAGTAGGATATGAGAGGTTAATACAAAGAAAATTAGGACATAGAAAGGAAACACGACAGAGAGAGAGAGAGAGGAGAGAATGAGGAAGGCAGAGAAGATTCTGTAGTACCCTATGAGATCCTGCCATCTATGCCGAATTGATAAAATATTTCTATCTTCTTACATAGTGTTACTCGCTTTATCAAAATGAACCTAAAGACTCCTCTTACATTGAAATCCCTTAGGCCGCATACATTCTGGCAGAAAATGAAGAACTTTTTCATCTGCCCTTTTATTTTATTGAAAACGCAAATGTAACATCATAACAGAAAAACTCCTTTTAAATTCTAATACTTGTATCGCTCAGTTCCGCCGTAGTGAAACAATTCTAAATCTATGAGTTCCACTATGTATTATTTGATACCGTTACGCACATGCCTATTTTTATTTCATGGATATTATATACAATTACTTTATCACCATTCCAAGACAGATCTGTTTGGTTTATTATAATGTAATAACACGAAACCACACGCAATAACCGTGTTTACGACTCAATAACATTGTGAGCTACATCATGTAGGCCAGCCAACACAAGCGCCGTAAATATATTAATATCCCACTTAGAGCATGCAGACATCTATGAAGTTATTCGGAATGTATCATCATTATATTCGATCCACTTTACGAGAGTATTATGTAAGAGAGAGGCACCTCCTCAGTCTGGCAAGCCCAATTCAGCTGCAATTCACTATGACTCCACTTCCCACACTATAATATCCTAACAATTAGAAAAAGTCGGTAACTTGACTAAAAGTACGACTTCGTTTACGTTGAACATGACTGTACAATTAATGTTAAAAAAATAAGTAGAATATTGTCGTTTAGCCGGAATGCAGCATGGCCATGGCAGTAACAATTACTCCAGCCTAAAAATAAAAAAGTCACGCAACAGAAATTAGGGATTTACATAATTTTGACGTAAGGTAATTGACGAATCTTGACCGACCCCTTGTTTACGTTTTGCGATTTTTCCCGCTGCGAGAGCAGGAAAAAGTCCAAGTAAAGAGTTTGCTCATTTAAACTTGGTAATTTGAATTTTTCTTTCGTCATTTGAGTTTTAGATTATCTGATCGACTTGTTAATGAATGAATGAATATTTATTTGCTTTTGAATGATTTTATTTATTTATAATATAATATACTTTTATAGCTTACAGCAGCGATGCTGAGTAAAAAATAGTACAAGTATATAACGTTATAAAAAAAATTACACCACATAATAATATGTTTAAATAGCTAATATTTTTACAACATAATTAATAGGAAGCAGTGTTCGGCTGCAGAAAATGGCCCATCAGACATCTATTCTTCTGAGTGTAGTACCTACCTATTTCATCTAAGAATTGTTCTTCGCGTTTGAGAAGACGAACTCGTGGTTGAGACAATATTCGTGCAGCATCCGGAATGGATGCGATAAGCAGGAGATTGTATTTCATCCATTGAAAGACGACCGGTCTCCTGTTGTTATTGATGATGATGCCTGTGTCCAGCCGTGGATATAGGCATTCGTGGTTATGGGATGTTAATAATGATAATTAGTGCCTTGCAACATGCGGGTGCTTGGCTGTGTCTTCTGCACTTGATTCCCGTACTTGATGTCACGTTTCGTGCGGTTTGCGAGTTTCCGGTGGCCCGAGGAGGGAGGAGAAAGGTAAAACGCCTGCGTCACTGTTTATGCGGTGTTTATAGCCGTATTCATTTAAAGGCTATGACGAAACTAAGAATGCAACAATTCCACAGAATAATAGATGAAGTACTAACTCGGATTCAGTAGAAGTCAAGAGAAGCCAACAAGTCACAATTTAAAAAACTCCTTTAAAATTCACGTAGAATATATTTTTTTAGTACATTTAAAATATATAATTTACCTACATGTTATATAAATAAAACAGTTTATTATAACATGAAATTATATTGTTTATGATTAATTATATTAAATAAGCATACTACAATTGATTATTACTAGTACACAAACTCAATCGAGACAAAATAAAAGAAAAATATTTACTGAAACGCTGCTTATACAAAGGTGGAAAAATCTATTTTTAATTAAAAGCTTTTGTTAAAATAGAACATCTAGAACTAGATTCAAGACAAATGAGCTCGCTTAGAGGTTATAAAGATACACTGCCCTCCTTTCTCTTCCCACCGCCATGGGCCACCGGCTACTTACACTCGGCATGAAACGCGACAGCACAGCTATCACTAGCTCAAACATTGTAAGATTGCTTTATATTTAACTCAAGGTATGGTCACCTTCTAGCCCCATCAGCAGACCACGTTTGTCATCTACATAGTAAAGCATTTGTCACCACAAACCCAAACGCGATTAGGTTGTAGTATTTTGCAGACTAACTACTTTCCGCTTCCGTCCAATCCGTTCAAATAATTATGCATTGTCATCCGATTCAGACATGCATGCCAAATTTCAGCTCAACCGATAAACGATTTGTGGGTCAAATTTAATTTGAAATGCTGTTTAAAACTCTCCTCAAGTAAAATTACATAGACGTACATAATCCTAAATGACGAGTGATATTTACAACTGACGAGCAAATTTTCATCCAATTTATTACTTGGTCTCGTTAGTCTATTTTGATTAGAGCTCGCTACATATACTGCTGCTGATACCTGTCTCTGCGTGCCCTGCATCTCGCCGGGCATGTTCCTGGTGCTGAGCACCAGGTGGCGCGCCATGAGCACGTAGAACAGCGCCACGACCGCCAGCGGCAGCGAGTAGTACACCACGAACCGCACCAGCACCATGCTCCGGGCGTAGTTCTCGCCCCACTCCACAGGGTACGGGTAGCACACGAAGAACTGCGGGGGGAAATTGTCTTGTAAGTAAACTTTTAGGAAGAGGTAGGCTACACTGCATGCGTGCATGCAGCCGAATTAGGTTGACCGGGGAGGGACTATCACTTACATGAAACCTGCGTAAAGTGACAGCTGTGTTGTCACGTTTCGTGCGGTAAGAAGCCGCTGGCCTAGGACGGAGGAGGAGGGAGGGGAGTAACGCATGTAGCCTCTATGCAGATTCCTATGAGCGTCGGTAGTCATGAAAATGGTTCCGATTTCTCGTTTTCGTTCTCGTTATACTATAAAAAAAAATACTGAAATACTTTCTATGAAGTATGGGAGCAAAAATGCATGTTAAAAAATAATGAGCAGACGGAGCCCTCTAATGTCTACTAACGCACATAGAGGGCATGGATGCCAAGTATCTTCCATCCAATGCAATGGTTCTTTCAACCACGTACAACAGTGAACAATCTTCCTTCTATGTCTCTTTATTTATTTGAAATAAACATGTTGGTATACAGGCATAGACATCTTTTCATTTCAGCCGAAGATATGAATCCTCGTAGTCGAAGAGACTCACATCAGCTTGTTACTTATGACAACCCGCGAGTAGCAAAGTATAATAAAAGCTGCCTTAATATGTGTGTAAAGTTATATAATAAGCTACCAAATGACTTAAAGAAGCTAAGGCCAACAATGTTTAGAAATAAATTATATGAGTGGACTCTTAGAAATAACTTTTACAGTATCAAAGAAATATATGATAAATGCTGTGTAAATATTGTTTGAACAATTAAGGATATTGCGATTTATAAAATATGTCTCTAATTCTCTCTCTTTATAACCTACTTTTGCATGCTATTGTTAAATGTAGCTAAATATGTGAACCTCTTATTGTGTAACACCTGCTATGTACCATGTTTTAATGCAATAAATGTATTATTATTATTATTATGTTAAAGTAATAAAATATACGGTCGTTTATACATATATCTTTATGCGATCGCACGGTCAGTCAAACATATAATATGGAAAAAAGGTGAAAACTACAATTACAATAAAGGATTAAATCAGAAAAGTACTAAATTATAATAATTGTGTGATAAAAAAATAGAACATAGATATTTTGTAACTAATTTCACACAAATTGAGTGCAGACGACCGCACACACGTAACTCTCGCTGTGAAAGCTCGACTCGCACTTGGCATTACAATACTGAATCCATTGGAAATAATTATATCCATTGTTTGTCTCCATCAATCTTTGATGATTGATGTAATACTTGATATGTATGTCTTCCGACTGTCAACTGTCAAAACAGATCCAAGTCACGAGGGTTGGCAGACATTTCTTCAAAACAAGTCGCCAAGTGATAATTGAGTTCGGAATACAAACAAATTGAAAGCCGTAGACAGTTGACGTAGACTTGTATTCTCTGTCTACGTCGTAGACAGAGAATACAAGTCTACGTTGAAAGCATTTGAGTTGACGTTTGAGTTGTAGGAACAATTAAAACATTTGTATTTTCGGAACTTTTAGATTCACTGGTTCTAAATATTTAGTTCTAAGTCCTAAGTATATATTTAGTAAATCGTACAGTTTACTGCATATTATATTTTTTAAAGTATATCTAATAAAGGTGAAAATTGAAACTGTTATATCACTAAAATGTATAAAAATTTCAAATTCAGTAGGGAAAGGGCTCTGAATCAGAAACTTTATTTTATATAATAAATCTTTCATGTATTTCTACTTTAAAAATGAAACAATATAAGAAAAATCTTGCTAAAAAATATATCTGGGCTATAGAACAAAAGTTTTAAATCTGCAAGTTTTGTAGATGCAAAAGTTTGTGTTAGTTATTCTATCTGAACTGAAGAGATTTTGAAAATTAGCAGGTTTTACAATTTGGAATAACATAAAACATTCTTTATGTATTGTATATTACCTCAGGATAGAATTTCCACATTTCAATCACGCAAAGCTGTGGTCATTAATCCCAGACTTATTTAAATTAAATAACTTATCCGAATCGGCCTTTTCATGAGCTATTAGAAAAGAAAATCTTTAGCGAGGTCGCCATTGATCCCGCGAAACCCCAAAGTACATTATGATGTTAATGAGATGCTATTATACCCGCAAAACCAACCGTCAAAAGCCGCTCAGATCGGAAATTAAAATTGGAATGGATGAAAGCAACTTCACATGTGAACCAGATTGTGATTGCGATTTGTTTGTTTGTCATGTTGTCGGTGTATTTTCATAATTAAGTTTTAATTAGATAATTAATTATATGATTGTTTTAATTTAGCGGTACACGAGCATTGAAAGCAAGAGTACCTCTGTATATTTCAAAGGTAATGAAATTTTACGTTGATATAATAGGTAGGATAAGATAACAAGTTTTCTATAATACAAAAGCGCCAACAAGCTCTCTGGGCACTTAAATGCCTACCGACGCCCATAGACATCCGCTCACTGTTTTGTTGATGTGTTGCCCTTCTTCCATCTTTTGCCCTCAATGGGCCATCAGAATAACAAAACGAAAGAGAGAGAGAGAGGGAGAATGAAATACGTTAAAATCTCATAATAGATTGATAAAAATTCGTACCATTCTTTAGCAGCTATGAGGATGTTTCTTGTAATAAGCAAGTACCGGCATCCATTGCTAGTACCTTGCCAGTAAGAAAGTCAACGACTCCCATAATACTCGTAGTTAAGTATATTTATCTTGGGATGGAAAAAGATGATGATGATGAAGAAAAATAAATCATACTTTATAAGTAGCATATTTGAAGGCAGCTCAGGTTTCGGTCTATAATCCTGTGCTTACTTGTAACATGTTTTTTAAAGTCCATGTGTGATAAATACGTCGGCGGTGAAGGGTCGGATAATCTTATCAATACTTCTGACAGTTATAAGGGGTGTCCATTTATTGGCTTTAACCTTTATGTTAGAGCCATACCTGTGAAATGGGTATTTATATGTATCTTTATTATCTTGATTCGCGTGGTGCGCCTGCTTACATTACCCTGAGATAATTTAGTCTCAGGTCAAACGACGAACTATCAGACAAGAGCTTCGTCCAGCACCCATATGCCCACAACAATTATCACGATCAGTCGCGCAACACCCTTGATAATATCCCACGTACTAGTCTCAGGGTTGCCACGAGGTTGAGCCAAATAACGCCTCTGATTTCACCACACCACGTGTATTATATCCAACTCACTTTGGTCTCAGCGTTGACGACAAACTCTCGCAGGTAGGAGCCGATGTAGGCGGGCGCGGCGAGGGCGCCGGCCAGCACCCAGATGCCCACAGCAGTCGCCACGGTGAGACGGGTGGCTCGTTTGCTTCCACCTGCAAACAGATAGACAACTAAATACCTATGATACCATGACTGTTTCATATCCATCAATCTTATTATATAAAAAATGGAATTTACGGATCAGACTGAAATTTGACATGCAGGTAGATGTTATATAGGCATCCACTAAGAAAGGATTTTTAGAAAGTCAACCCCAAAGGGGGTGAAATAGGGTGTTGAAGTTTATATGGATTTCTTGGATATAAAACACGGGTGAAACCGCGGAGCACAGCTAGTAAACCATAAGATTTTTGATAGCATTAAATGTCTTCTAAATGTTGGTACCATGTATTCTCTTAGACAGCACCATTAGGTTCCTCTCGCTCACATGATACTGGTGTGACATGGTAACTTCTCAAAAGGTGATCTTCTAGCTCGTTAGCGATACAATTATTATTGTGATATAGAACATCGTCGGCGTAATGGCATAAATCCACCATTGTGTGCACACGGTACGCGTTGCCTGGAGCGGCGCGATTCCACCTTCACGAGTTATGTTTAAGTTATATGTTTAAGTGTTATTTAGAATTTATGTAGAATACATAGTACTAACTTTGGGAAGAGGTAGTGTCACGCTGCATGCTTGCATGCAGCTGAATTGGGCCGGCACGACCGGGGAGGTACCTCTCGCTTACACGAGACCGGCGTGAAGTGACAGCTGTGCTGTCGCGTTTCGTGCGGTGTGTAAGTAGCCGGTGGTCCACGGAGGTGGGAGGAGAAAGGGGGGCAGCGCATCTGTAGTCTATGCAGATGTCTATGGGCGTCGGTAGTCATGAAAATGGCTACAACTGCTCGTTTGCCCTCCTATACCATAAAAAAAAAAATTATATGATTTAATTTAGTCTTAAACAATGTCATGCTTAGCACACATTTCCTTTTGCCAGGCTAAGCTTTAAGCGTTACTTTCCTTCGTCCAAATCTCAACAGTAGGGGGCTGGACTTCATAAAAAACTGGAGCACAGACCCATAACTGTACACCGACAGCACTGCTTACGTCACTCACTGCAGGTGCCATTATACGGATTTTATAAAAATAAAGGCAAAATTAACAGAACGAGGAAAGTTAAACTACACTGCGGTGACTAGTGCCCAACTGGGATCAGTCCCAGCATTACACTATCATAAATAGTGTTACTCAAAGTGTAATTTAAAATTTAACAAACAGCTGTTAAAAATTGTAGGGCAATTTAATTTTAAATTTTGTAAATGTACGTTGTTACGCAGTACTTATAGGGAATGACCCTATAGCTAAGTAAACTGTAAACGAGCAAATGGTATAAATTCGGTAATTTTTTTATAGCATAGAAGGCAAACGAACAGTTGGGTTACCTGATGTAAAGTGATCACCAACGCCCACAGACATCCGTAGCACCCACATCAACAGACATTGTAAAGCAGCAAAATGTAAACGAGCAGTTGGACTATTAACTTGCGCTTCAGACCCATTTTAGTAAGGTGTAATACCACACTGCATGCATGTATACAGCTGAATTAATACACAATACAACCAACCGCATAGAGGTTATACAGATGCATTTCTCTCCTTCCTCCTCCGCATACTTATCTCAATTTCTTCCAAGCATAAAGGCCAGGCGGTCAAACGCGACCGGAATGTAAACACATCAGATCTATCAATGTAATCCTCGGAGATGTATTGCGGAACACACAGCGACTCAATAAATAACTTGGAAGCTCGGGTAGTCGCGACGCTTGGCATGTATACTAACTGCTCAGTCTGACTTTTCTTAAAGCTTATTGGTTAGCCTTAGGAAACAACTTTAATTATAAAAAATATATCGGTTATGATCTCATTTAAAAGGCTTCTAGACGTAGATGTTCAGAAAAATAAAGAGGAGAAAATACAACTGAGAAAAATATAATAAAACTAGCATAACTGTGATGAGAGTTATAACGATATTTTAACCGTGTTAATCCGATGTCACGTTCAGAGATGATGGATGCACATACGAGTTTCAAACATGTATCACGTACTTATTTACAATATGGCGTCACTCGTCTGTGTCACGCTCCACCTTAATATCCATTACTTTTATTTCCTAAACGACCTTCTCGATTCCCTTATCTAATTATATGAAATAAAAATATAACAGTAATATAAACGCAGTTCGTAGCAACACAAGCTGTGCTACGAATGACCATAGAACCTATTCACCTGTGATACTCACCTGAAGCGGTAGCGTACATTTTACCCTCCAAAAAAAATATTACGTGGCAAAGAAGACACTTTGACTAAATTATATGAAACATTATATAAATCTAATAAATATTATATAAATCGGTGTAGTTATTAAAAGTAGTCAATAAAATTCATTACACATTCGTAGCCATATCCAAACTTGTTCGTGAAATTAACATATACAAACCTATAAATAAATTTCCGTAATTATATTTACTCATAAAAAATGAGATTTCTATTTATATCGGTAAGATCCGCACGAAAAGATGTAAAGATTCCATTTATATGTACATTATATTATTGCTAAGAGATTTTGATTCACATTTTTTAAGCCCACATCTGTAAATATTTTAACTTAGTGTCTTATTGCTCCTTATTACAAAGCGACAATTTGTAGACCAATCGTTTATTTTGTGCTGTCTTGTATATCGTATCTGACGTCTCGGCGTTTATTTTCAAATATTTCTTTAGTAGGCAGAGGTCTCAATACCAACAGTTTGCATCCATGCAGAAACTCTTAGAGTATTCGCATGAATGTTTTTGTGTGTGACAAGGGTGAAGGTATTGTTAAGAAGTATTTTATGATTCTAGCTTTCTTACATGAATAGATATTACGTGGAATTCGATTGATCTCTCCTGTGTCCCGAGTTACCCACCTAAACTCTATCTCAAGAGAGCTTTGCAATTATTGTTATACAATGTAAGTTTAACATTTTTCCAGATCTCGTCAAAAACAAAAAATCCGGCTAAAATAGTTTTAATTTTCCACTTCTAATTACAGTCCGCGCCTGTTTCTTTATTAAAATTTGTGTGATGAGTAAGATTGTGATTATGATGTGTTGATTAGCTTTTGTCGTGACTGTACCTATATGAATGCCGTGGCCTTAATAACAGAAGCCTTCTCTCTCGAAGAAGAATATCTCGTATATTGCGTTATGATGTTTCTGAGAGCTCTTTTGAGTCGCTACTTTATAGTAGCGACTCAAAAGAGCTTCATATCACGATCTAATGAACTTTACAGAGACGACGATTCAACTTAAATTCAATTATCGTGATATTTACTAACTTTATTGGCTGTCCTTTGATATCTCTCAAACAAGAAGTAATCTTACAACGCCGTTGATAAAATCAATATATTTAATAATTAGCGTAAGCTGAATTTTATCCTAGTGATTTTGAAGACGATAGCTGAGCATAAAAAATCGAATAAACATGGTCTCGTTTTGAAGAGATTGAGCCGTAGATGTGTAGAAAGTTTATTTTTCTGCACTCCCATTATTTTTATTTCAGATTAGAAAATAAAACATAAATGTAGTATATTTAATATAATAAAACATTTTTTTTATCGACAAAGAACTGTCAACTGATCTTTAATGATTGATTAATGATCTGAAATTAAAAATGAAGATTAAAAAAGTTTCAAAACTTTTGAAATTTAAAATTACCCTCGCCACGTTCCAGGCCTTATTGTGGCGGCGGCCAATGTAAACCCAGACGTTTTGGCTCACAGTAATTAAAATGACGAAAGTCTGGCTCTCGCTGGCACCTTCTCTAAATTAATTTTCTGCTGCTTATCAATATGGCGCCTACTGGTGGCGTTAGTTAATTTCGAATAGCCCAGTTTCCGTCTAAGTCTAGTGGTCGACAGAATCAGGAATATCTATAATAATTAATCCAGATTACCATGGACATTTATAATGCTACCAGATTTTGTTCAAGAGTGAGGTTAAATCAAGATTTTATCAGACTGAGCCGTGTTTTTATTTCGTTTTTATGTCAAGAGTAATGTCCACCGATTTGTCTGAATTTCTTGTCTTTTCCTAACACTTAATTCTTTTTAGTCTTTATATATTTAGTCTTTATATTATATATTTTGATGTCCGTATTTACGGACGACAAAAGAATTAAAATACTTTAAATTGTGTATTGTACAAAGTCACACAATATTTGTAATTTCAATGGTTGTGCTGACTTTTTGGAGTGAAAAATTCTTTAGAGGATGGAAAATGGAGAGGTAGGGAAAAATGTTATAAGTTCTCGTCAGCAAAGATGCTATAGGCATGCTATACACAGCTGTACTGTCATGTGCAACGTATAGCGTTTGAAATAGTTTAAAGTTTTCACTTCTATCGGAATTCCCCATTTACCTGCTTTTTTATAACATGGAGCATACGAGCAAAAGTAGCAAAGTATAAGTAAAAAACCGGCCAAGTGCGAGTCGGATTCGCACACCGAGGGTTCCGTAGGAACGGGAGGTATGAGCAAAAGTAATAGACGTTGAGAAAATTACACTTCCTTGCGACAAACTTATATATGCGGGTGCTTGCATACATTTAGTATGAAACGAACTACATCCATAAGTTGGTAATGATTTTTCCAGTGATATAAATTTTATTTACGAATTTTTAGATTTATTCCTATATGTATACTGTAAGGTCTTACTTCTTGCCAAATTTCAGAATTCTAGCTCAACAGGAAGTACCCTATAGGTTTTCAAAAAAGTGCGTTTTCATACAAAATTTGTGCATAAATGGCTATAACTTTTTATTGCGTTAACTTAGAAGTGTGATTTTTTCAAGGCATCAAGACGTAACTGACCTCCGTATTTGACAAAGATTTCAGCTTAATCCCTTCAAGTGTTTTAGAGAAAAAGGTCTTGACAGACGTACAGACGGACAACAAAGCGATCCTATAAGGGTTCCGTTTTTTCTCTTTGAGATACGGAACCCTAAAAACATTGTACAGGCAAAGAAAGAATTAAAATTTATTCATATTTTGTAAGAAGAAAGGCAAAATTAGAAGTGTAGTCATTAGAAGTATAAGTAATAGGTAGTTAAAATACCTATATTATAATACACAACTTCATTCAATCATAATATTTGTAACTTTGGTGTCTATTATTACTATATGTTTTAGTAAACATGCTATTGACATGAACGAAAACAAACCAATAACACGAATAATACGAATACGAAAGACAATATTATTATATGAAATAATGAAGCATGGAATCAAATTTCATGTTTAATGTATTCTATACTTATCGATAACATTTGTGTAATTAGGGGTATATTTCTTAGGGGCAGCCCTTTTAGACATAATATGTTCCATTTATACTTAAAACAAATCAACATCTGCAGCGCTTCCATATAATCCTATTAATATTATAAATGTGAAAGTTTGTTTGTTTGTTTGTTTGCTTGTTACTCCTTCACGCAAAAATGGCTGTACCGATTTTCAGGAAATTTCGCACACTTAGAGGGTAACTTGGATTAGTATAGGTTATATCTTGAAAAAATGTTCCTATGGGATGCAATGGGATGATTTTCTATTTACCACGAGATCGAAATTTACGCGAGAGAAACCGCGGGACGCAGCTAGTATAACATAAATTACGGAACATAAGTGTGTTTAAATTACCTTCGAAAAGGAAGGTTTTGCACCGTGAAATATGGTATTTATAAACATTTTCCAAGGCATATCTTGCAAATCGTTACAAATTTACGAACAACACTCATCGATTGTTCAAATAGAACCATAATATCATCCATGGTAATAATAATAAGAAATTTAGAAAATCTAAATGTTTTTAAAAAATAATTCTGTTATGTTTAAAATCTTTCTGAATTACTCAAACCATCAAATATCTAAATGTAGCAACAGTATAAAGTGTCTCGAAGCCACTTTAGATACCACTAGCAGTTACTCGTTAAAACAAACGAGGTCCTCGCCGGTGCGTTGCTAACTAATTCAGTAAATCGCTTACGAACGGGCAGCCAGGTCATGGCTTTTATATTTCAGCTCTAATGTTAGAAAAATAGAGATAGTACACCGCGGATAACTGTAACTGGAAGTGATGATAAAAAACATTTTAGAAAAAATGTAACCGATTTTATCGCAAAGTAGTTTTTGAAATAAAAGTTCTACAAACGCGCTCGACATAAGGAGTAAGGTGGAGAGAGCGTTACAAAAAATCACGCGAGGTCATTATGGAAGTTGTCATTCAAATTCAAAATTGATATTCGATTCAAGTGAAACTTGAATCAAGTATTTAAAAAAATAAGTATCATATGACATGTTATGTCATTGTAACTACGGTAATGAATGTATGTATTAAATCAATAATTAAGTTTTACTTCAGTTATGTGGTCTAAGGGTGCTTTTATAAAGAAGCAGGTTCCCGGCGCCGACAATTTCGACGCCGATCGGCGCTGGTCCGAGCAGGTTGCACTCGTATAAAGAAGCAGGCAAATCGGCCTGTAGTGACCATCATGTCGTCGACTTCATCGGACGACGACGTATTTATTTTCGAAAACAGTTATTTAAAATGTAAAAAAATAAGAACAGTTAGTGTTTCTAACGTTAATATGAAAAGAAAAAAATATGGAGCATACCATCAATTATTTGAAGACATTACGTGTCATGATTTTTATGATTTTTTCCGACTTACTTGACAGTTATCGTTATATTATAACCAAATTATAAAAAATCCCTATAAATTTTAACTTATGTTATTCTGATATGAAGGCTATATTACTGTAAAGTTTCATGAAAATCCGTTCAGTAGTTTTTGTGAGAAAGAGTAACAAACACACTCACAAACTTTCGCATTTATAATAGTAGGATTAGTAGATGTGAAAGTTTGTATGTTAAATAAAAGTGGAAATAGTATTAAAAAACGTGTATTATTTACAAATAGAACTAAATAGTAATTACGTAATAATATCAGTGTACTTAACATATTTTCTATAAAGTAAGTAATATTATTTAAAAAAAAATGGGTATTTTTTCATGTTTTAAGTTTATTATTAATGGTGAAACACCTCAATCGTGCCGGCCCAAGTGCTGCTACATGAATGTATGCATCGTAGCACTACCAAGAATATTAACATTTATTTGAAAAAACAATGTTTCATGAACACAAGTCTTATACGAGTATGACACGAGATACATTGTTCTGCATTTTCAAAATGCAATGGACACCCTACGTACCGGTAAATGCTTGAGCCGGCTCG
>LUGF01029234.1:46261-58349 GCA_001625245.1 Calycopis cecrops | reverse complement strand
TCCACTCGTGTTTTAATACCCTTCATTATATGACAGTTGCATAAACTACTATTATACAATATCTTCCCCGCGGATCGTTAGCAGAGGGCAACTCTGTTAGTGGAGTTCCACGTTTAATATTTTAGGAATAAATTATAAATTAATAATTTAATATATGTGTTGTATACTAGGAGTGCAGTGAGCCAGGTACCTCCGCCACTCGTACGTTTGGTATACAACAGAGCTAGAGGATTTGAAGCGCCGCCGCGCCGCCGCGGCCGCCTACGTAACTACGAGTAGTTCTACAAGGCGTCATCCACCGCTACGATATCTGCTGGTACGTCACTATAATATTTCTTTTCATTCATGTTATCCTACGAAATAAAACAAAAAAACGAACATTTTTTATTAAAGACTAAGCTGAAACTTTATTAAAGGCGCACGAGAATAAAATCGCAACATGTTCATTAGAATAGTATAATATTATACTTTATCTACACTAATGTTGTAACATTCTACTTATGTTTTCAATATTTGACTAATTATAATAACTACTGTTATAGCTCAGACAACAAAAAACTCAATTTAAGCAATTTGACATGATGTTATAATATCCAAATCGATATCGTAAAATCTCATTATAACACTGTGTGAGAGCGAGAGAGAGAGAGAGAGTGGTGAGAGAGCCTTATTTCAAAATCCTAACAGCGCGCGTTCGCTCCTGATTGGTCCTGCGCGCGCTGCAGCTGCGCTCTCATTGGTTCAATGCCAGCTTGCAAAGGATTTGCGAGAAAGAGACAAAGCTCTACAAAAAAATGAAAGCAAAAATGAACGCCAAAGACGACGAATAATCTACTGTTAAAAGTAAAGTCATGTTATTTTTTCACATTATATTTCAACATCGAATCTAGTATTTAAATATTGAATGATAAAAAGTATATATTTACGCGCCGCAATTTTTGCAATCAAGTTAAAGTATTTAATAAAAATATTTATCTTCAAAGAACATTACATTTTAAATCGTCGGTCAAGCAGTCGTCGCCTCGTCGGTCAAACAATCGCCGGTCCAACAACGAATGGGGCAATACGCGTGAATTTAATGTTTCGCAATGTTTGATTAATTGATCAATTGCATTAGTGAAGATAAAGTAGTGTATGCAACTGCATATAACACGGGTATTAAAACACTCACACTATTTTGAAACTCGCGTTCGCTCGTTTCAAAAATTCACACTCGTGTTTTAATACCCTTCGTTATACGACAGTTGCATAAACTACTATAATAAGGCAAAATAATCGATAGTTACCGCATTTGGAGAATGTCCAACCTCGACTTGCGCGCTCAGCAGATACTCTCGTAACTTCAGATAAATGTTTTTCGTTATTGACTTAAATTGAAAGTGTACTTAAGATAAATGATTATTGTTATTATTATTATCATCAGTTTCTTGACATGGTTCACCATTCATATTATACCTACTGAAAATATTATAATTACTATAGCTTTTGCAAAGGAGAAAATGACCATCCTATCCCACTAATGTTATAAAGGCGAAAGCTTTGTATGTTTGTTTGTTTGTTACTTCTTCACGCAAAAGCTGCTGAACCTATTTTCATGCACACACATAGAGGGTAAATTGGATTAACACATAGGATAGTTTTTAGCCGAAAAAATGTTCCAATAGGATGTCACGGGACGATTTTCTATTTTCCACGGGATTGAAATTTACGCGGGTGAAACCGCGGGACGCAGCTGGTATTAATATATAATAGAGGCAGATCTGTTGCATAAGCAATGGACATTTGTTGACTACTTACGCTCATAAACATCCGTACAGGTAATGGTTCTGCAGATGTAATGCCCTCCCCCCATGGGCCATTGGCTACTCACAAACAGCATAGTCATCTTTGCGGACGCATCACGTGAGCGAGAGGTGGCACCTTGTTGCCCGGTGCGGTCGCAATGCAGCATTTTAATATGTTTTACAGTAAGAGGTAGTGCCACACCGCATGCTTTCATGCAGCCGAATTGGAAAGGCACGCACGGGGAGGTACTTCTCGCTTACACGAGACCGGCGTAAAGTGACGGCTGTGCTGTCGCGTTTTGTGCGGGTGTAAGTAGCCGGAGTTCCATGGAGGTGGGAGGAGAAAGGAGACCAGCGGATCTGCCTCTATACGGATGTCCATGAGCGTCGGTAGTCATTTAAAAAGGGCCCGACTGCTCGTTTGCCCTTCTAAACCATAAAATAAAAAGAAAAACTTAGTTATAGTGATAAATAGGAAATCCTCTTACTTACCGTGGCTATGATTTAATTTCATTCTAACTATGCGTGCCTGTATGCCTACACCAAAAAATAACATTTATTATTTTAAAATTATCAATAACATCACAGTAATATACCGCAGCGGTCACATTAATTTAATTTGGTTTTCGTCTAAATATGAAGCTCGTAAATTTTCAATTGAAGTGGGCTTCATTAATGAAGCCTGCACTAACGATTCAATATGAAACGCTCTTGAATTTATGTTGTGGTATATTCTGTTGAAATAAAAGAGAAAATAAACAATTATGAACAACGTTGATATTATAATTAATTATTTGTTCATTTTCCCCACGTTAGCCTTGAGCAAGACTAACTTTTTAAGCAGATCTAAAAAATAAAATATATTTTTAATTTATATTATTAAAAATGTACCATTTGTTTCCTAGTACAGAATATTATGTCAAATAAAATAATTTTTATACGAGTATTTTTTTTATTTTAAGTGTACCTACTGAAAACTAATTATTTTTTAAAATATCCTTTTTCCCAAAGTTGTCTGGAAGAAATCGCTTCCTTAGCGATAAGACCGCCTTTTTGCTCTTGCTTATAAGTTTTGTATTATTGCTATATATCTATTCATTGTAGGCAAATAAAGAATATTTTCTTTCTTTCTTATAATTAAACTAAAATATCTGATGAATAACGTAACAACTAAGTACAACTATGTATGCATATTACCTTCATACATGGACAAGAAAGAAGAGTGTTTGAGACAGCTTAGTTAATTTATACGGAAAAAAACATTGAATCCGTACAAGGAAACTCTTTGTTATAAGAATACATAATTTACTTTAATACTACTAATAACGATTAATTTAAAGGTGACAGTCCATTTTAGAT
This sequence comes from Calycopis cecrops, assembly GCA_001625245.1. NCBI lineage: Eukaryota > Metazoa > Arthropoda > Insecta > Lepidoptera > Lycaenidae > Calycopis > Calycopis cecrops. Next base: position 55,206 of record LUGF01029234.1, on the reverse strand, counting down.
GTGGTCTTATACTAATATCCAATGAACAAGGATAACTTCATAGATTTCAAAAAAATATAATAAGTTAGTTTAATCAATTAAATTACGACTCACTTTAAGTTTCACAACAAGTGGACATACCATGTTGTTTATGATGACGATGTTTTTATATTTTCTTAATAGATATATTGCTTGTGTGCGTGTGTGCGTGTCACTGAGCTCATAAAAAATTGAACCGATTTTAACGAATTTTTTGTGTCTGTTGAAGGGGATGTGAGAATAGTTTTGATTCACAAATCAGCAGGCAGATGACGCTGCAGTCCTATGACAGAATTTCAACCCCATTGGTTCAACCGTTAAGAAATTAACCCGTTTTTCCATGAGAATTAACCATTTTCCCGTGGTAAACAATAGCCTTTGATGATCTGTGATAATGTAGCATTCAAATGGTAAAAAATTTTGAAATCTGTCCAGTAGTTTCAGAACCTATTCGTTTCATACAAACACACACACACTAACAAATTTTTCCTCTTTATATGATTACTATAGATTATTGAAGTAATCAGGTAAAAATGTCATCAACTGAATACGAATGACGATGACATAAATACAATGGTATCGAGAATTGCTACCTGATCAGCGCCCTGATTTATGGCAACAGTGTCCTAAACAAGCCGCGGAGTTGACTTAACAGCGTTACACTGTGTCGATACAAACAAACCCACACGCCACAACCGCTGCACAAACCTTGCTACTAGTTTGTTTAACCAACGAGAATTACGATTAAGGTTGTTGTGTTAAAACCTTTCGTAAAAAAATTTTTTACTTACATTTGTATTTCGTTTTAGGAAAACTAGACTTTAGAAACGTCGTTACGATATTTATAAAGCATACTGCAGCAGAAAGTATTAGGTGTTTTTTATTTTATTTTTAAGCCACTTATACATCAGAAAAGTAAAATTTGTACACATGAAATGCTTCCTTCACCCCATCAAACCCCATTGACCATGTAACATTGCTTATACAAATGAGTACAATCCTTTTCTCTAGCATTATAATGAGTCACGGAAATTCTTAAATATCGAAAAATCGTGACTGTTGTCACGATTTAGTAGTACGAAGTATTATCTTGTATAAAATTCTGCGGTGTGCGCGATTGAACTGCTCTGAAACGGTTGGACTGATTCTCATGAAATTTTGTGTGCATATCAAGTAGTTCCGAGAATCGGCTATCATCTATTTTTCATACCGATATTCCCACGGGATCCCAAGGGAAAGTTACGTGGGTCAAACCGCGGGGCGCAGCTAGTCTTTATATATAAAAATGAATGTTTGTCTATATGTGCTTAATAGAATCGTAAATTATACATTTGATCACGTGATGTTGATCTTTGATCTTTTGCAAAGTTGTGCATGAGCCCACGAAAGTTTTTGAGTTTGCCGGCCAATTTTCGACAAAATATGGCGCTACGTGTAGCAAGGCACGCCGGGTGCAGCTACTATAATATTATATTTCTTGTGTGCATGTGCGCTGCAGTTGGTATCTCGAATGAAGCAGATGAAACCACGAGCTACAGCTAGTATACCATATTATGAAAAAAAATACATTTAATATATGATCAAACATTTTCATTGCCAGTTGGAGGAAATCGGGGAAAATTGCATCAGTTAAAATGTGGATAGTAACACAGTGGAAAGATTATGACTGATTTTGATAAATAAAAATACTTCATATATTATACAAAGCATAAATATCAAGTAATCACTAGTAACATAAAATTTTCATAACATCAGCTATATCCCTTTTATAAAACAACATGGGAGACGCACGCGTACTTTATTTTAATATAATCATAATAAATTTAGTATAATGTCTTACAACGTCTGAATGTAAAGTATCTATTAAATAGGCCTGTACGGTCGCGCTATTTTCAGAACCTCTAAAGGTATACTTTTAAGACAAATTTATTCTATAAATATTTAAACAAGAAACAACATTTTTATCAAATTAATTTAGATATTCCAAATGAAAATTGTATAGATTGGATTTCATGATGATAGGTTTAGTAAATTATTGAGCCATTGTTACATTGCAGATGAATTGTGTTGGTATGACCAGGGCTATATCTTTCACTCTCACGTTACTCCTTTTTTAGTTTCGGTGGCCTATTGGAAGAGGAGTTGAGGAAATTTCCAAGAGACACAATATTTTATTATATTATGACTTATTAGATAATACTCAGTTTTTAGTTATTACTTAGACAGTACTTAGTTACTTTATAGACAGTACTTTTATTTAAGTATTAAATAAAAGGAAAAATTCAATTTAAGGACTTCTATCGTATAAAGTTCTTTGTATATGTCAGCATTCAGGTTGGATGTCAACACAATATGCAAACTATACAATTCAGGTTTTTCAACAGTTTCCTTTTATTATTCCGGTTGAAAATATTCAGGAATATTTTTGTAAGTCTTAAAATGCGTGTCAAATAATGTTATATATACCTACTAACTGGTTTCTAGGTGTAATAGGTATCGGTATAATAATTGTGTTAGGATACTATGATAAGGCAAATAACTTTCATATTTTCTTTGATTTTTTAAGAGAGATTTGTAAGAGGTAGTGTCACACTGCACACATGTATGCAGCCGAATTGGACCTGCACAACTGGGGAGGTACCTCTCGCTTACACAAGACCGGTGCAGTGTGCTGTGTGTGAGCTGTGATGTGGCTTTTCTTGCGGTATGTATTTAGCCGATGGCTCGGGAAGGAGAGAGGAGAAAGGAAGGCAGCGCATCTGTATAGTCCCTAAGCGGATGTTTAGTCATGAAAATGACTCCGATTTTTAGTTTGCCCCCATATACCATAAAAAAATGACCAGTATGGCTAGTGGAATAAGTTAAACAAATTAATTGGGGAGGCGGGAAAAGTGGTATACGCATTGTCGCGGTCGCATATATATATTATAGGGGTGAAACGAGCAGGTGGTTAGTGACTAGTGCCACCCATAGATATCCGCAAAAATAAGTATCTTGCAGACGCGAAAGAGGTATACTCTTTTCTTACAGAACCCTAAGTCGTATCAGTTCGGAAATTTCTATTGCCTTTTTAATGGGAGTTGCATTTCAAAGGAGCAATCGGATTCTTTTAATGAAGTCCGACGTCCGTACATTTCCAATGCGGTGCTAGTGCCCTCCTCCACCCCTACCTTCTATGAGCACTAACTACATCAAAAATAGCACAGAACTTTCTTTACAGCGGTATCATGTAAGCGAGAGATACGTGGGGCACTACCGTTTATTATAAACTAGCCTCCGCCAGTAGCTTTGCCGGATATCGGACTTTAAAACTGAATTTATTATACAAATAAACCTTCCTCTTGAATGACTCTATCTATTAAAAAACACCCCATCAAAATCGGTTGCGTAATTTTAAAGTACTAAGCATACAGACACACAGACGGCGGAATGTGACTTTGTTTTTAAATACTATGTAGTGATGTTTAAAATTGAGTTACGTTTCTAACTTCCCAACATCAATAAACCTGCAAACTAATATAATCAATAATCTCGTTTATGTAGCGAATACTCGAACTGCACGATGTATAATTTAATTTGCGACTCAACACACTGCATGTACAGATGCTAAATTATTGCAAATGCTTTAGATCTAAACTGAATCAGATGCACGTTCGGTTTAGTGATTATCATCAGCTTACTGCAAGAATTCATTACCGACATTTACGAAACTTTGAGAAATCATTTTTCATTAATTTTTGTTTAATAACACTATAATTATTATAATGTTTTTATTGAAACCAAAACTAATTAATTGCTTAGTTTATTATTCACTATATTACAGTGTTATCAATAAATAATTGATTTTTGAAAGTTTTGTAAACGTCGGTTAATGAGTTCTTGCAGTAAGGCGACGTTGTATTCGCTCTAGACTTGTTATAAGATAGTACAGTAACGTTTACTCGGTGCAAAAACAATTTGCGCATGTCAGTACTGCTTATTTGTGGAATAAGGAGGTTAACGAGCAATTGAAGCCCTTTACTACTTCTGAGGCTCATAAATATCTGCATGTTCGTGACGCTGACGGGTGTCCTCCGCTTTTTCCTTCCGTATTTTAAATTTGTTACAAAAAAACTGTCACCTAAGTGGTACGGGAATTTTAAACACAACAAGACACGCAAGAAACATCGCCACGGCTCCCGAACTGCCCCCGACCAGCTCGTATATAAACAGGGAATATTACTCAAAGCTCAAGCGATAGGTGACGTCAACAAACGTTTTACGATCAAAGTTATAGTTGTTCAAAACTTTTATATAGATATTTGTATTTTTCCTTTAGCGTTCCACATGGCATGTCTTTAAAACGAATTATCCTATTTCTTATTAATATTATAAATGCGAAACTTTGTGTGTTTGTTTCTTTATTTGTTTATTTGTTTATTTGTTTATTTGTTAATCCTTCACGCAGAAACTGCTGAACCGATTTTGATGAAATTCAGCACAACACATTGAGGGTAAATTGGATTAACACATGGGATAGTTTTTATCTCGAAAAAATGGGGATGGGGTGATTTTCTATTTTCCATGGGGCCGAAATTTACGCGAGTAAAACCGCGGGGCGCAGCTAGTTATGATATAAATGTCTATTTTGATGTTGCTGGATATTTTCCATAATAGAAAATCCATAAAAAGAAACGGAAATATTTTACAGGAAACCGCCTAATTGCGACCAAGGTTTTAGTGGGGTATAGTTCTCTTACAAAGAATTTCATAATGCTTAACGGTCGATATCCCACCCTGGCTTAAAAAATGGGACATAGATGCTCTCCTCACATAAAAACAGGCTAGTTCTGATCTGATTCTCAGTTAAAATTGTCCCTACAGTTGAATGTGTTCGATCAACTTCAATTGTCGATGAGCTGATAGTATATAGGTACCACTCAAGTGTCCGAACCGACATGTTGATAATATTGTAAGGACTCAGACAGACTTTCCTTAAATTGATGTAACCACACAACAGATGCGACGGGCTGCCCTAAAATGAAAAACATAAATTTTATCTGACCATAAATAAATGAAGTTCATGTTTTTACAACATTATTTATGGGACATCGAGTATGCCTGTATAAAATAAGTTTTATGAATAACGTCGTCAAACACTATGGCCATATTTTGTCTGGTTTACTGATACTTAATTTATTTATGGTGTATTGTTTATATAAGTGTCTACAGCCTAATCATATGCTACTAGCAAGTACATCAATAAATAGCTAATAAATAGTAATAAAACCCGATAAAATTTAAATTTTATTTATAGAAATTGGATTTGAAGAATTAATCAGCAAATTACGGTCAACAGTATTAGCACTTAGTAGAGTTAGTGACGAAGAAATTATATAGAAACACAAAATAAAAGAGTTTTTGTATAGGAATCTTATTTTAAAATGTTATAGTTTTCATTAGTCATGTAATTTTGATGTAATAAATATTATAACAGAGATATACTGATATCGCGAGTCTTTGAAAAAACTATTAGGTTAATACCTGAAATTCATAACAAGGAGTTTATTCATTTCAAATCCGCATAGAGGCTATATGGATGCGCTGCGCCCCTTTCTCTTCCTATCTCCATGGGCCACCAGCTACTAACACGCACCACAAAACGCGACAGCACAGCATGATCGTTATATTGTTTATAGGTATGACCATGAGCGAAAAGCTGTTAATAAGCACGATGGTGGGGCAGTTCACGTGGCAGTCATCAGAGGAGCTTCGATCCTCTATGTTCGAAACTCCTAAAGGTTCATCATGTAACGCCTGCATCGATTATGTTATGATTTCTTTTCCCATTTTGGGACCTTGTTAGTGCTGTATACGTCTCACTTTGGCTTCTCTATGCTTATCAATCTCGTTTCGATTTTTTCCCAAACACGATGAATATTTTGTGCATTGCGGCTGATTTTAATATTCAAAATACCACATGGCATCCGAATTCAAATAGGTGTGCGAATGGAAATGGTATCTCCTATTCTCCTATTCTTGCACCGTTAGTTCTGCAATTAGTAGTTAGCTAGTATACCTGATCTCATCTTTAGAGCTTGACCAATTCAATAACAATTCTAATAGGTAAAAGGTAATATATATATAAATAATTGTAATAAAACTTGTATTGTTAACGTAGTTGACTCATTGCTACCTACCTCTTCATCCGCCATTACTACAAAACCTCAGCAGAGCAGAGCAGTCGTCAAGTCATCTGTAGTCAAGGTATCTACTACCAGTTAACTTCATTTTATAAAAAAGCCTGTGGCTCATGGTTGATGTGGCCGTATCTTTAGGGGCTGACTCACAGCTGAATACAAATTGCATCGATTTAACGCGCCACACACCAAGTGAAGCGTGAACGTGGAATGTTTCTGCTGTCAATATGTTAAATGTCGCTCACTTCACTCGCTTTTAAATATATTAAAGCAGAGGTGAATGAGGAGGAAAATACCGATAGAACCGTAAATACATCTTTATAAATGCGCAAGTTTGTTTGTTAATATTTTACGTGAAAACTACTGAACGGATATACACGAAATTAGGCACAAATATATTACAATTTACAATTGAAAATATCACGTTTTATCTTGTATTTTTGGGGTATATTTTATATTAGCCAAACCTACGCACATCTAGTTAACATTCGGCGTAAATTCGAGTAGAACGACATTGTTATTATTATTATCATAGCAGTAGACGATCAGTCAAAGCCATAGATAATATTATACTAATATACAGATATGTGGTCAAAGCCCTATAGTGATTATCGATGTCTGTCTAGAGATACACGAAATGCCCGCTTTCCCCACGAAATGCACAAGAAATTCCCACGAAACGCGACAGCAAGTTATTCACGTCTAAATTAATACAGTATTAAATTAAAATTTCTCATTCAGCCTCAGGAATGGCAACTCGATATGAGATACGCTCAGAACAAACATTATCGTGTTTGCTTTAAAGCTACGGACGAGTTCAAATTTTTCATGGAACTAATTGGATAAGTTGGTAAAAAAGTGTGTCTGTTACGATTTTTTTGAATCCAATTCTAATTTGTAAGCCAACAAAGGATGGCAATGCTTGCATCCATTTCCATTACTCTAACGCTCCAGTATTCTGGCTCTGCTTTGTACAGGAGGCTTAAATTAAAAAAGACTTACGGCTTTGCCAAACTTTTGTAATATACCTTTTAAGAGCGGAGCCTAGGAATGAAAAAAGTGTAGGTACTTGCTGTTAGCTTAGCAGCTTTATATCAATTGCGTAAACGATTTTGTGAACATGTTATTAGCGAATTGTGCGAACGGCATAAATTCGGATTTGGCACAGAAGATTCTTTGAAATGTAGAGGAGTACAGAAAGTTAATATTTTCGTATAATATGGTTTAAAAACTTATTAATCTAATTAAACAAAATTTAAATAACTAAATAAAACGTTTCACAGTTTAGACTAACACATTAAAATAACTAGTGTGTAATAATTATCATTTATATGTCTATCAACTATCATTTATATTGTCAACAGTGTTTGGTAGATGTCAGCCACAATATTTTAGGCGCACTTTCAGTTTTAGGAACAGTAAGGCTACAGATTATTATTAAATGGTAAGGCTAACCCCAAATAACCTCTAAAGTAAACAACAAAACTCGTTTCATTTGGTGAAGCGAGCAAATTATAAATGACATTTTGTTGTATGTCAATTTTCACAACCATAAATATGTTGTTCTTATTACTCACAATAAATGGATTCAACTTAAAAAACACAAGCGCTTACATTCACTTACATAAACTATTAAGTTATTCGACCCAAGAGTAATTTACAACGTGAAAGTCGAGAGTACCTATAATATTGTAAGCAAATATAATCGGATTTGTGTAAGAGTAACTTGTACCCTTATCTTAGAGTTGAAAATTGAGTGACACCGCCGTGAGCCCAGCTGTTGACAGATAGCGACAGTAGGAAGCTCTTTCTCCCCCTGTCTCCTCTGTCCTTAACTCGATTCGCCAAATAAAAGATGTGACACCCTTCAACTTATTGAGAATAAAAAGAGCATTAGAGTAATATAGAAACGATGTAAGATATAGGCGTTTAATGTAAGTAATGGCTTCAAAATAGATACTGTTGTAAAAATTATTTTGTCTACTTGACTACAACAGAGAGACGGAATAGACTTCTAGCGTAAGTTAATATTGTGACCTGGACGTTGAATTGTATCCAATAAAAGTGTTATGAACGTATCACTAAAAGATATTTATTTTATTTTTTACCAAAACCCTTTCTAATGTGATAACCAAAGTGGTCGCATAACCGCTACGTCTCTAATCGATTCGATCGAAATTAATAATATCAAATTATAAAGACAAATCGATGAAATTGAAAATAGGCAAAATAATTTGCTAGTTTTAATAATTGTCATATAAATTCCGAGACAACAATTTCCTTTAAAAATATCACAATATCTTTATTTAAACTTACTTATATACAGGGTCTGTCGTAAATAATGGATAACCCGTGACCTGGAGTTAGTACGTGTCTAAAACTGTAAGAAAATCGTATTTTTTTTTTCCAGACTTCCTTACCGTTTGAAAATGGCTTAGCCTTTTATAGTTTTTTATAAATTTCGCTACTTTTTACATTCATTCTGTTGCCATTTCACCAAATTTAGGTATTTCTTTGTTATTTTTGCAGTATTCTTTTTCTAAAGACGTGTGCTATTTAATTTTAGTAACATTTTAAGTGTTTTTGATGTTAAACATTTTCAAAATCGTCATTTTAAGATTTTTTCTACCCTATTTTTTCTTAATGTCAACTTTTGATAGTTTATTGTGAAAAAAAAAAGTACGGTGCTAGAGCTGCCCATGATCTTAATAAATAGTCTAGTATGTGTAGATTCTTAAAAGGTATAAC